>CANSZD010001592.1:987500-1096812 GCA_947648045.1 Beta corolliflora
TTGATCGACGCTCGTGGTGGTTATGTGTTGTGGCCATCGGCATGGGTGATCTTCAGACGAGGTAAAATGAGGAACTAAAATCCATATTCATATTGATTTATTTCATACCTATTAAATATTAACTAACTAAGTTGAATGTTTTTCCCTTTGAATTAATAGGTTTTGGAGAGAATAAAGAAGCCCAAGGAAAGCAAGGCGGACTCACCTCCTCTAGAAAAGGCGAAGGAGAAGGAGGGTACAAGCAGGCCAAAGATGGCCATTTCGGGTAAAGGAACGCAAGACTTCAAAGGTTTAAGTTGCGAACAAAACCCCTCTAAAGATAATTGGATTGAGAAACCAACGCTTCAGTGTCTCACTAAGGCATGCTTATGGCTACATGCAAATGTGCGTGATATGCCGGATGATACACCTGTGGAGGTGAAGTTGGGTACCACGGAATTCAACTACCACGAGGAAACATCGACATGGGTGTCTAAGATTGATGTGAAGGAGTTCATTTGCGAAGAGATGTTGAATGTTTCCTTGATTCAAGCCTTCATGAGGTATAATAGTTGTATTTATGAAATATATGAACATCCTTTGCAATATCTAATAATATATCTATGTTACGTACTTGGTTGTGCATTGAAGATTACTCCAAGATGATCCTCATGGACGCGATCAGTTTGGGTGGTTATGTCCAAATTTTGTCCGAGCTGACAATTGTTTGCAAAACACAAGTGAGGTTAAGGAGTATATTTGGCTATGTCTCAAAACAGCTAAACGTGCACAACATAAGTTCATATTTGCCCCTTGTTTTGAAGAGTATAGTTCTTAACCTTGTATCCATTTTTGCCACTTCATTATTATACAATACAAGTACTCACATGATTGCTTCCTAACTTTTTTGGGATTTTAGTCTCCATTGGTCGCTCCTTGTGGTTTGTCCTTCAAACAACACAAAGATATCGGGTTTGATTTCGTAGCTCAAGATCCACCACGATCCTTACTCCTCAAATCATGCATAAATAGGTATGTTTGTTACTTAAAATGCTTATTAGCATAACATGTTTCATTAATTTCATCCTTTGCCCACTTCTCACATGAAATTAACATAACTACAGTTCTATGAAGAAAGTTGAGAGAACAGGACAAGTTCCTCGGTGGAAAGCAATGAAGGTAATAGATATTACTTAAGCTACTTCTTTCTTTTACAAAAAAACAAACATGTACATTACTTACATGATTTTTTTTATGTAATTTTATAATTAGTGTGCTCAACAACCCAGGGGAACCGAGTGTGGCTACTATGTGTTGAGGTTCATGTTCGATATAATGTTAAGTTGCAAGAAAGTCGGGGATCTTGAGAAGGTATTATACATAAATAATAAGTAGCTCAATTTACGGCCGATTTTGGCCTCGTAAGCTCAATTTTTTTTACTTTCCCGCATTTAGCCACATTTTAGGTCATATATAGTTATAACAAGTACATATAGAACCATTAGAGTCAAGTAAACTACATTCACATCACTTAAGACCCAATTTGGGTAAATGAATACCATTTCTAGCCAATTTTGGCCTTTTAAGCTCATTGTACTTATTTTCATACATTTAGCCACATGTTAGGACATGTATAGTTCTAATAACAACATGTATAACCATTAGAGTCAAGTAAAATCCATTCACATGCTTTGAAACCCATTTTGGGTAAATGAAGGCCATTTCGGGCCGATTTTGGCCTTTCAAGCTCATTGTACTTATTTTCTTACATTTAGCCACATGTTAGGACATGTATAGTTCTTATAACAACATGTATAACCATTAGAGTCAAGTAAAATCCATTCACATGCTTTGAAACCCATTTTGGGTATATGAATGCCATTTCGGGCCGAATTTGGCCTTTCAAGTTCAATTTACTTAGTTTCCCACATTTAGCCACATGTTAGGACATGTATAGCTCTAATAACAACATATACAACTATTAGAGTCAAGTAAAATCCATTCACATGCTTTGAAACCCATTTTGGGTTAATGAAGGCCATTTCTGGCCGATTTTGGCCTTCCAAGTTCAATTTACTTTGTTTCCCACATTTAGCCACATGTTAGGTCATATATAGTTCTAATAACAATATATATAACCATTAGAGTCAAGAAAAATTATTTTTCATACTTTAAAACCCAATTTGGGTAAATGAATGCCATTTCGGGCCGATTTTGGCCTTTTAAGCTCATTGTACTTATTTTCTTACATTTAGCCACATGTTAGGACATGTATAGTTCTAATAACAACATGTATAACCATTAGATTCAAGTAAAGTCCACTCATATGCTTTTGAAACCCATTTTGGGTAAATGAATGTTATTTTGGGCCGATTTTGGCCTTCTTAGCTCAACTTTCCTTAATCTCCCGCACTTACTCTCATTTTAAGGTCATATATAGTTCTAATAAGTACATATGTAAGTATTAAAGTCAACTAAAGTCCACTCACATGCTGTGAAACCCATTTTGGGTAAATGATTGTCATTTTTTGCTGATTTTTGCATTTTAAGCTCGATTTCCTTAATTTCTTACATTATATTATTTCCTCAATCTCTTTAGAGTCAACTAAAGTCATATGTGTGTTTCTTTATGTTTGTTTTATAAGGTATTCCTCGATGGCAAACCAAGGGAGGGTTCTTTCACCACAGCCGAGATAGACGAGGTTCGGGATTTGCTAGCACGCTACCTTACCGACTTTTGCATGTGAAGATGATGTCGCGGCTTTGAGTTTTTATGTTCTTATTATGTTACTAGCTACTTATATAGGTCCAAATGTTTATTTTTGATTTTAGTACTTATTACAACTTTATTTGTAGTACATTCTCAAAATATTACATATATATATAATATCATTTTGACTTGTATACGGCGCGTGCGTGATACTTTTTTCCAATTATAACAGGTTTAAATATAAGCTTCATATAATCATATCAATATAATAATATATATACATATTATA
The DNA here is from genome assembly GCA_947648045.1 of Beta corolliflora. Lineage (NCBI taxonomy): Eukaryota > Viridiplantae > Streptophyta > Magnoliopsida > Caryophyllales > Amaranthaceae > Beta > Beta corolliflora. Next base: position 990,479 of record CANSZD010001592.1, read on the forward strand.
TATATATAAATATATATATAATATTTATATATATGTATAGAACAATCTGATCCGGTTCTCTAAAATAACCGGATCAGTTTTTGTGCTTTGCATACAACTATTTGGCGCCAAGAAGATTGACTGATCCGGTTTTGGACCGGATCAGTAAATAATTGGGATCTGCTGCGAGCCCACCTGATGCGGCCCAAAACCGCAGCAGTAAGCCCGATTTTGACCGCATCATATGGGCTTTTTTCCACTAGTGGTGTAAACATGGGTTGTACGTTAATTTTTTCACATGTTTCAGCACTGGGCTAGCTTTCACAATTGGGCCCATTATTTTTAAATGAAAAGCGCTTATGCGGGATCGGACAACTCTAATCTAGATCGGATGGGACGCCCACACGCGAAATTATAGGTGTGGCCGGTCGTATATAAGAATTTGTGTTTGTACAATATTCACGCCTACAAAAGTAATTAAGTCCGTGCACCAAAAAAAAAGTAATCAAGTCCAACGCCAACAAAAATATTTCAATTTGTAATGACTTAGAAGCGAGTAAAGCAACAAGCTTCCAGACCCTATATCGATATTCAACATCCAATCACAGTTCATGTATTCCAACCTAATCGCAATAGTTTGACTTTCACATCTCACGATGCACTACTGTGATCATTAATATATCTAATTGTAAAAATTGATATTTTGAAGAAAAAAAATATTGAGACAAATTCAATAACATCTAATGTTTTAACATTGTCTCCTTATATTGTAACTGAGAATGGTATAAAAGGAGTATGAGAATAGTATAAAGGTCAAATTTTTTTTTTTTGGTAAGTAAAGTATATTACTATAAAGGTCAAATTGTTGCAATTGAATTGATATGTTAAGAGTAATTCCATGTTTATGGAAAAATGAAGGAAATTACATGACTGACCTATTAAGAACTCATTGTCAAACTGATAAAGCATCGTCTAACAAACAATAAATATATAAAATCATATAAGGGAACGGTCTAAGATTTCTTGATCTTTTAAGTAAGTGGTATATCTATACTAATATATTAAAAGGCGTTCCTAAGAACGTATATGTGATACGTGTCACCATCCCTCATTCAGTAACATTCTATCCACGTCTTTCTCATAAAGTAAAAAAAAGAAGCATTATTAACGTGAAGATTCGAACCCACAACCTCAAGTATGAAATAAAGAGATCCAACCATCACTCCACCATACTATTATTGCTTATTTGATCAAAATTAATGATGATATATGAATGGAAAACTTTTGAAATCTATATATGAATGAGATGACTTTTTAAATGAGTATGAAGATGACTTATTTAACTACTACTAAATTGTAGCACAGAGAAACCCCGGGGCATCGCCCGGGCCTAAACACTAGTTGGTTTAATTTGTAAAATCTAGCGCAGAAAACATTATACTAATCTGCCTAATTCATATTATTTCCTAATAATCAATATAATATTATATTCTACTATGTTTTTTGAAGGAAAAAAATATTTTGTAATAATTAATTCACTCTCTTGAATATCCATGCAACAAATGGAGGGATGAGAGAGAAACGAAAGCACTACTATTGGTTAATTAAATCCTCCCACTAGTCACCACATTTATCTTTAGTTGCAAAAGTCCAAAACAACATTGACAAACCAAATCACCTCCAACCTCTAAATATGAATAAAGAAACACACATCACATTCACATATTCACATAAATGATAAATTGTCTTTTTCACTACATATCATATCTACGTAGGATCAAGGATGTAGTATGTACTCTCTTGCATCAGCAGCATGTCTTTCGGTGCGCACAAAGAGAAGATCACAAATCACAACTCATATTTTCTCCCCATAATCAATAACTAATTTCCCCACCTCACCGCCCACCACACCTGCATACATGTATAAAGTACTTGCATAACATAACACAACACTCTCTTTCTCTCTCCTCACCTCACCTTCTATTTTTCAGTCAACTCTATTTCCTTTGATCACATCTCAGGTATGTATACAAATTTATTTATTTTGGGTCATTTCTATATTGTTTTCTCTTTTTTCTTCCTTTTTGCTTTTTTTTTTCTAGTTATGATGTTCTTTTAGAATCAACAATATGAAGACATGGATTTTTCTTTTGTTGTAAAGATGTTTTCTTTATTCGATTCTATTTTGATTTTAATATGGGTGGTTTTTTTTTATTAGTTAAACTTAATAGTGGGAAAACATAGATTATGACCATTATATATTGCTTTTTGTGCAATATTATTTTATTTTACAAAAAGTTTATGCATTTTTAGATTGCATGGAGCAGATGACAAAGATTGTGGGTATCGAGTGATGAAGTTGATGGGTAGCAGAAAAATTGTGTCTTGCTTAAAATTCATGATTTTATAAAAAGTTGTGTGTTTTGTAGAGTCTAATTGTAGTTTGATTGCTTGTGATAATCAAAAAAATTATCTTGTCCCAGATATAAATATATCATTATCTTAAGATTGTGTGCAGGGGTATGAAAACTATTTGGAACAAAGCCTTAAAATTAGTGAGGGCTTATTTAAATCATATGATTATGAAAAAAAAAAAGCCTTTTTTCAAAAAATAAAAATAAAAGATTAATATATATAAATTTTATAAATTTATTTTAAAAAAAAAATGTCTCTCATAATAAATTCCTTAAAATAACCAATATGAAAAAGGATTCTTATATTAAAAAACGATTATTAGGTTAAATATGTTAAGTGAAACATAAAATTTGAAAAGGTTTTATATGGAAAAAAAGGGTCATTATGTTAAATAAATGGTTTTGGTCATAATAATATTATTATCCACGCAAGACTAACTCTATAATTAAGAAGAAAATCAAAATTACTTGAATATATAAGTATGGCAGAATTTATTGCAAGTTTCGATCAGCTAATATCTGATATTGGTGAAGGATTTTCTATTGCAGGAATAAACTAAGACGGTCAAAGATAGTGAATGTGTATGGGTTTCTCATTGCATTGTTGGTTGAAATTAGGGAGAATCAAGAAGAGTTATCTAGACTTTAAGTTGGTCATCTAGAATCACACTTAATTTTTAAACAAGAAGTTTTCATTAAGCTAACAAAAAAGTGGGGTAACTACTTTTGTTAATCATTTTTTCCAAATAACTACCTTTTAATTGTTTTTTTAAATAAATAATTACAAGTTCAATCAACAATTTAATACAAGGGATTTCAATTTCTAATTCTAACAGATTTTGTTCCTTACTGGGAGATGTTAGGAACCAAAGGGGGAAGGGGGTCCGCGGGGTTGGGAAGACCTCAAAAGATATGAGGATAATTTGAGGCTTTTGGATAAAGCTCCATTTTTCCTAACTATTTATGACAATTAGGAAATTTTAGTCCCTCATTTAACACTGCCATTTGACGATTCGTTTTAAGTGTCGAACGTTACTTATGACCTACTCCTTTCGTTCCTTAATGTTCTACCATTTACCATATCCCCAAATTTCAAAGAGATTTGTGGAAATGGGGTAATGGACCACCCATATGGGTTTTTCTACTATTTTGAAGGAGAGAAATAGACTCTAATGGTTTAAGTGTTGCATTAAGAATCGTAAAAGATAAAAGTTAAACTGGTTGCAACTTAAAAAAAGGGATGAAGTGCAAGTGTGCAACTTTTCTAAAGTCTAAACCTACACTTTTAAGGAGTACTAATTTCTTTGTTTGTTTTTGACAATATAAAGTAAGGTGTTGCTGAAGTCAAGAAGCTTGGATCTAATCCTCTCATGTGCACATCTCTTTCATGCTTTTTTCTATTAATATTGTGCATGTTTTTCTCTTTTAATATTGTACATGCTTGTTTAGTACTTAATTGCATTTGTACATCTCAATTATTGCATTAAGCTTATAATCCGACAGATGATCAATTATCTTTAATCTATACAATATACATTGTACTCTGCTGTAGTGCTAGGCTACTAGCTTCTTTTACACGGAACCACTTATCATATTCCATAGTACTAGGCATAATCTTTGGAACGTATGCATTACTTGTGAAAGACTTCTACATATTCTTTATTTACATTAAGACATTCAATTGTTTGCTGAGAAGGAAACCACTAGTAGCCTAGGAGAGAAATGAAGGAAGAATTTGTGGGGCTTGTTAAGTTGTTCTTAGACAGAAACGAAGTATTTAGTGGAAATTCAGTATCATTTGATGGATAATGTTATCTGGGTAGGTAACTATCATTAAAGTCATATGCTTATAAATATGGTTAGGCAATTTTGTCATTAGCTTTAAAATTTATTTTCTATTTTGATTGATGAGTATGTGAATTAAATCTTTTCTGTTTCATTTTATTTTCCATAATTTGATTCACTTGGGATTAGCTTTTGTTCAATGTTCTGAAATATTATCATGCAGGTTAATGGGTTATTCCTGAAATCAGTGCTAATTTTCCAAAAAAAAAAATCAATCTTTATTGTGTCTTTGTGGGATAATTGCATTATAAGCTAACCTTTTATTAGTTCATTTGCCCTAGCAGTTGATGGCTTCAGCTCTCTGTGATTATCCTTGCACAGTTCCTACCAGTGAAAATCTGCACAGCTCTTTTGAAATAAGCAAGACGGAAGAGATTACTCCACCCAATATTTCACCAGTTCAGGAAATCCCCATCTCTTCTTCCTCATCACAGAGTAACATTCCTGCTCCGCCTCCCCTACCTAGATCAACCATTCCAAAAAGAAGGTATCGAGAGAAAACATCAGAATGTTGCTGCATTTTGGAAGAAACAAGAGGCCTATGGGATAAACTCTTCAAAGGAGGTTATGGGGCTGATGTTTATCTCATTACTGAAGATGATGCAATGGTTCCTGCACATTTCTGTGTTCTGGTAACTTCTATGAGCTTTTGTGTCAGTTAATCTGTCCATTTCTGAATTCTATGTTACTCGTATATGTATTTGTAAAGTTATTTTCTGATCAATGGATTCCCAAAAAAAGAACATGCCTGATCAATTAAGTTACAGATGTCAGTGGTAACAAGATGCATAAATGTTGGTTTTGGTTTATCTCTCAGTTCGCAAAGTCATTTGTCTTGTATACTTTTTGCCTGAAGCTGAGTAATATCGCAAAAGATAACTGAGAAGATCAATGAGCATTCTTCTCTGTTTTTGTGTAGAGCATTGCATCACCTGTTCTAGGGAAGTATCTTCAGGATTCAAAACCTAAGAATGGTGTACGATACGTCAAGATTCCTGGGATACCTCAAGGAGCTGTTTGTACGTTTATCCGTTTCTTGTACTCGTCATGGTACGTGATATGTCTGCATCCTTTTCTCATTGTTAATACCCTTCCATGAATCTAGAATGATTCACCAAATCTCACATGACGAAATAGGATAGCTGAGGCCACTTATGGTATATTTTAGTGAAGTATTTATTCCAGCAATATTTTGCTATCAAAAAATCGTATTATTCTGTCTTTAGTATTCTGGAAGGAAGATGTGATCTTATTTATAATAATTCAAGAACTTTCATAGTTTGATCTGTTATTGTTATTTTATCTAACACTGTTGTTCCATTTTCCTATTGAAGCTATGAAGAAGAAGATATGAAGAAGTTTGTTCTCCATTTGTTGGTTCTGTCACATTCTTTTGTTGTTCCTTTACTGAAACGAGTCTGTATGCAGTATCTGGAGAATATCTTTCTGAACAAAGAAAATGTAATAGATGTTCTCCAATTAGCAAGGAAGTGTGATGCACCCCGGCTTTCCTTCATATGTATCCGCATTGTAGTAAGACACTTCAAAACTGTGGCATCCACCGAAGGATGGAAGGTCATGAGGCGTGCTGATCCTGCACTCGAACAGGAGCTTTTGGAGTCTGTTGTTGAAGCTGATTCTGTGAGTCATCAACCTTAATGCTGCTGCCATTAGTGAGCAGGATTGAGATTGTGTAACCATACGTATCCATTGATTTTTGTCACAGAGAAAGGAGGAGAAGTTGCGTAAGATGGAAGAGGAAAAGGTGTATTTGCAACTACACGCAGCAATTGAAGCCTTGATTCATATATGCAAGGATGGTTGTAGCACGATTGGACCTCGTGATAAAATGCTTAAAGGAAGCCAAGTTGCTTGTGGGTTCCCGGCATGTAAAGGGATTGAAATGCTAGTTCGTCATTTCTTCAGTTGTAAGACTAGAATTCCAGGCGGATGTAGTCACTGCAAGCGTATGTGGCAACTTCTTGAACTTCATTCACGCATGTGTGATGTGCCTGACTCTTGCAATGTTCCTCTCTGTAGGTAAGCAAAGATCACCTCATTTTCCTAGTATGCAAATTCATGTATTAGACAATTCGACCTAATCTAACTACAACTATTAGTTGAACAAAAAAAATAGTGTATCCGGGAAGAAGAAAAAAAGTTTAAGTTGAATAGGTCCGCAAAATTACTCAAAGTCGAGTATGAAAATGATTAGTTAGTTTTCTAACTAGTCGATGAGACAGTCTAACAAATCAGTAGGAGTTACATTTATAAGCTTGACTTAGCATTTTCATCTTCTATTTTACAGGCATTTTAAGGAAAAGGTGAGGCAACAGAGTAAGAAAGATGAGGCTAAGTGGACATTGTTGGTTAGAAAAGTGATGGAAGCAAAAAACTTATCAAATCCTTCTCCAGCTCGGTTCTCAGGTTCATCTTAACCATGCCAACAGTCTCCAAGTAAATTCAGAAAATACTATATTTATACGCCTCTGTATTTTAGTGAGGCAGTCTGATATATATAGACTTTGAGAATATCAAAACCATGGAATTAGCAGCTATTCCTCCAAAAAAAAAAAGGGCATATATATTCGAATGTAAATATAATTAGAATACCTAGCTTTTTGAAATTTACTGCCTGTATTACAAACATTGTTATACCATCATGAAGTGGAAAGAGTTCCTTGTTCATTAGCTTACAAATATTGTTATGCGGGTGACAGAATTCTGTGTTAAATGGAGAATAATTTGAGTCTTCTGTAATTATGTTGTCTTGTGTATATGACAACATATAGGAATATAGGATACTGTAATAAGCATGTCACACATCATATTGATCAATAACAACATTCATTATTGATGATGTCTGGCGTATTATTTCTTCTGTTTCGCTCAGTTTGCTCTAAGCACAAATACAATGAAGCAAATCAAGTTGCTAACTAACTTTTTAAACTTGGCCACTTCCTTCCAAAGTCGGCACAAGACGTTGATATTCATTCCAGGGTCACTTTCTTAACTCAATTATAAAGTTCAAATTTCTCATATTCACTGTTCTCACGCTCTGAACATTAATGGAAAGGTCAGGCCAGCTTAAACGCTCATCAGTGCAAAATATGTACTTAGATTACCAGACAACAATTATTACAATAACCCTTCTTTTCTAAATGATTAAAGTAGTCCTTTTCTGTTATCCAAGATATAATTTGATCCATATATCACTCATACTTCAAAGTTACTTATATTGTGAGAAGAAGAAAAAAATAACAATCAAACACTTAGGCTATGTTCAGTTCACCTTATTTTTTATTATTTCAGATCAGATCAGATCATATCAGACCAGATCAGATCAGAAAAAATAAATTCAGATCAGATTAGATAAGTTCAGATCAGATCAGATAAGTTCAGATTATGCTTATATTTAAAAACTTATTATTATTGTTTGTTATTATTATCATGATTATTATGATTATTAGTATTACTAATATTATTATTGTTATTCTAATAATTATTATTATTGTTATTATTATTATTATTATTATTATTATTATTATTATTATTATTATTATTATTATTATTATTATTATTACTTTATACGATTACTATTACTATTAATATTACTATTTACTAGTACATTTGTTCAAAAAGATTATTATTATTGTCGTTGTTGTACTTATTAATTATTAATATCGTTAATTATTATTAATGTCGTTGCTATTATTATAAATGTCATTGATATCACTATTTGAAGCTATTTGTGTTCAAGGAGAATAATGTTTTTTTGGCATTTGTACGTGTTCTTTTTTATATTTGTTCTAATTAATAATTTTGATATGTGATGTTCTTTTTGATGTTGTACATGTAACGAACATGACAATAGTATATGATGTTTATTTTTTAAAACAATTTTGGTAGAATAATATAAATTATATATTACTAGTTTATATAAAACATGATTAGCATTGGATAACTTAATGGTGTACTTGTCATCACGTTCAAAATTTTCCCTACAAAGGATTTCAACTTATCTTTAAAAAAAAAGTTTATATAGAACAAGACAACGATATAAGAAGAATATTTAACCATTTTGTTTAAGATCATATGATTATACATATTTATAGGTTTATTTATAATAAAAAAGAACAATTTATTAATATAACAAAGAACATGTTGTTAGTTAAATCCAAACATGTCATCAATATAAAAATAACATCTATCTTTTATTTTTAAAATGTGTTCTTTAAATAGATCTTATATGCTCTTTCAGTATATGTTTGTCTTTTCATTACTACCTAAATTCTTATTATTAACGGACCATGAACATGAACAGTATGTTTTCTTTACCATGAACAATACGTTTTTTTTAACCTAAAATGTGTGTTCTTTTATTTTTAATTTTTTTTGGACCCCTTTTGAGAACCCCGTGGTAAGATGAATTCCTCCATAGCGTCCTCGCACAGGGTCACTCACTTAGAAACCCAACATGCCCCAACCCCCTCCCCCACCCACAACAATATTGAAATATATCTTCCACCAAGATTTGAACTTTGATCTCATGTGGGGAGTAAATCATACCATCGACCCAAGAAATTCTTAGTCTTTTATTTTTAATTGTATGTTCATATACTAATGTGTTCTTTTTCAAAAAAAAAAAACTAATTATGCTATAATTATTATTATTATTATTATTATTATTATTATTATGTTATTATTATTATTATTATTATTATTATTATTATTATTATTATTATTATTATTATTATTATATTATTATTATTATTATTATTATATTATTATTATTATTATTATTATTATTATTATTATTATTATTGAAAGTTGTGCATAGTAATAAAATGATAGTAATAGTAATACTAGTAATGAAATACAAAGTAATAATATGTTTTGTAAAAGATAAGTTCAGATCAGATCAGATCATATCATATCAGATAAGATCAGATAAGATCAGAAAAAATAAGTTCAAATCATATCAGATAAGTTCAGATCAGTAAATTTCAGGTGAACTAAACATAGCCTTAATTCTGATTAGGAAGAACTGTATCAATCAATTTGTGATTGGGAGCCACAACCAAAAAGCAAAAACAAAATTGAACTAACTGATGATTATAACTGTCATGCTAACAATTCACTCTTCACATTGACACGCTTGTTACATACAATAATCTAGAACGTTTTTGGAGTCTCTGACTTTTTTAACGGAATGAGTAATGTCGAACTCAAAGCTATGCTCCATCAGCAAGTGTCCTCTTTGTTGTACTAATATAAAGCACTGCATATGGAAAGAGGATTAGTTCACAGGAGCATAATTTAGAAGTATAATTAGCAGAGAAACAAAATATAGAATAACTATAGTTTCAATCAATTACCATTGTTTCCACGAATAAATGCATCACCATATTTATTTTTCAGCTGGCCGTTAACATACTCTTCTGTTTGCTCCATTGCAATGTTCATGTATCCATCCAAGCAAGCTAAAATACCTGCATACATAGATTTTAATTGAAATTAGACATAGTTAAATAGCCCAGTTTTACTGGAGCTACCATCTCAACCACAAGAGAGTACTTCAGCAGTTCAGCGGACTGTAATAGACCTCATCTTAAATTAATATTTTCTTCTTATGTAGACAAATCTTTCTATTTGACCTTTCCTAATTATTCTTCCCCTCCTCATTCTTCTATCTTTATATTCTTTTCTGATTTCCACCAAAATTAAAAACCTTCCTCAAGTACCTCAATTCGCAGTAATTACTTGCCATAGCAAAACACAATGACGGTTCGATGCTGCTACTATCTAAACTTCCTGAGTCCTGACAGTGCCAATATGTATAACTATGGAAATTCAGAACCATTGGAGTAGCAGCGACCCTAAACCACAAACCGTATGGACAAAATCTATTAATTTGCAGTGAATGATCCCTGAGGAACTCTCAAGCTTCTAGTCTGACTTTCAAGTGAAATTTTCTTAAAATCCTTTAATATCATCATTACGGTGGAAACATCACAGTTCACATAGCCAGTTCATGAAGCAGCTAACACCACATAATTGTGCATCAAAATTCAGAAGAGAGTACTGCAATGAGAAGGTAGTCAAAGAAGAGAGGAACACAATAATCTGAAAGTTTATCATAAACACAAAAGACGAACCTCAAATTGTCATACTCATTGAAGGCCATAAGCAAAAAATTGGGAGCAACATGACCAACATTGCCCTTCTTAGCCTCCTCTCCACAGTCTAATTACTCCTACATAGGCTAAACTTAACTGGGGCAAGAGCTTAGTTTTAAAAGGCGCGAGGCGCAAGGCGAAGGGAGGCGAAGGGAGGCGCAAGGCGAAGGCGCGCGCATCCCGTAGGAGAGGCGCACCTCTAGTGCCAAAATCCTTCAAAATCAACTATAGAGTATATTTTATACTCAGAACATTAATAATTTAAAAAAATATAAGTAGCTATATATATATTATATATATATATATATGTGTATATAAGAGCTACTGCTACTGTATTAATAAACATCAACTCCTCTTAAAAATAAAAGAAGTGGTAAGTGTTTATTTAGAGAAAAATAATCTGACTTGAGGGTAAGAACAACAAACGCAGAACAAAAGGGATAAAAAGGGGGAGGGGAAGGTTAAAAGAAAAACAGAAAAGAGGAAAAAAAAAAGCCAAAAAGGAGAGAAGGTTAAAAAAAGAGAAAAAAACTCAAAAAGAAAATAGAAAAAAGAACACGTGACTACTTCTCACTCTTGGGAAGTAGGTCACATGTCGAAGAAAGAGAGAGAAAGAGAAAGAGGAGAGTCGAACAGAGAGAGGATCGAACTGAGAGAACAAAACTAACCTGACTGTCGCCGGCCACTGGAGATGGCAGAAAGTGTCGTAGGCCACCGGAGATGGCTCGCCTACAACTTCTGTCGAACCGACAACCACCAATTTGGGTATTGGTTTGCAGTTCGCGAATTAGGGTTTTTAAAATTAGGGTTTTCAGTTTGTGGGTTGAAATAAAGTAAATTCGTGCAATCAAATGAGGGCTTTTGCTTGATTTTGTAGAGTAAAGACTGGGTAAGTCTTATTTTTAAGAAATTTGATCTTCTTCCCTTCTCACGCATCGAGCCTGAAAGCGACTGAGGCGCGCACCTCGCGCCTCCCAAAAAGCAGCCTAAAGGTCGCCTCGCCTAGGACTTCCAAGGCAATTTTCCTTGCGCCTGAGGTTGCCTAGCGCCTGGGCACGCTTTTTAAAACTAAGGGCAAGAGGGGAGAGATTTATGTTCAACCAAAGAAATCAACTAATCTTAGACATTCATGCCTTTCCTAAAGGTTACCATAACAAAAACGAGGAGATGATTTATGAGGTCATAGCTGGTAGAGATCCAGCCATGGTTATATTAACAGCAAGAGGGGAGCTCAATTTAGCATAGATATCTGAATACACAATCTCTGGTTAGAAAATTTGAGCAATGATGACTACAGATTCACAAATACTATGTCAACAGTATACATACTCTGGTATGACACTATAGCATTAGGAACAAAAAAGAACTGAGATAATGTGCCCAATTTCTGCAAAATATTATATGATCTTGAAGTAAAAAGAACGATTTATATATTGACCTTGTAGAAGTCATAACAAATATCATAGCTAGATTACAAGGTACAGAATACATTGTTGACCCATATGGTTTTGATGATGACAAACTAAAGTAAATAACTAACATGGTTTTGAGTTTTACGCGTGCAAGATTCATATATTAACAATGGTGCCAAATGAAGGAAGCTCCTAATGGAAATTCCTTGTAAAATCTCTTGTATCTTCGCATTTTTCTTCTTGTTTTTTTTAAGTCACCACAAAGTGCTCATAGTTCCTACCACTACAATTCACCCTCCCCCCACCCCCCTCTTGTAGTATTTCTAGTTAAACAACATATATCTTGTAACATTTAGCACAAGAGTGGTTCTCAACTCTCAAGTGCAGAAATATTACTTGTTAGAAGAGAATTTCTGACCATCAGTCCCTCTTTATCTTGAGGACTTTCTTGCAACAATATCTTGCTGTGGTTATAGGTCTGCATCAGCAGGAGCAGAACTTGACCAGAGCGAGGGTATCAGATCCCCCTCCCAAACTTTAAGTTTATCCCCTTTGTTTACGAGCTCCAGCCAATGTAATTGACCTAAGGCTAGTAGAGTTCACATTTGATATACCTACCACTCTATCTATCTACATGTTTGTATGTGTACGTAGGTATGTGTATACATATACGTGTATGCATGTAAGTGTATATGTGTATGGCAAATAGTTAGAGATTTCATTGTAACAATGTAGAATTTATATTCAGAAAAAGCACTTTCAGAAATTACTACAATCAACTAAAACGAAACAAAATACAGCGAAGGGCAATCATTTTCATGCAGTTGAAATTCTGGCACAATAAGCCAACACTTTATTTCAGGAGTTGAGCTTGCACTGCCAGCAAGGATGTGTGTTATATCCATTTAACCCCTTGAAACTTTTTGGAGTTTCTGCAATTGCAATATAGTTTTACCCTCCTCAAATTCTACAAAAATGCAAGTTAGAATACCACATAACCCATGCACAGCATGAATTCCTAAATCCAAGGTGAGGCCCAGTCAATCTCCTCAATCAAGTTTCAAAGCTCTACAGATCAACAAGAAATATGAAAAGAAATCATCCGCTCAATCAGGAAACTAGATGTCTTCCAAGTTCCAAATTTCCCACTTAAAATGACCTAGACAAATGGACAATGGGAAAACATTGTGTCCAATATCAAGATGTACATGAAAAGTCAGTTGATGACTTTGAATCCCAAGAAGAATAAAAAAATTCCCTTGATACGTATTGCTTTGACAATCTCTGTTCATTTCCCATCCCAGCACACTTTAAATGTAAAATCCATCTAAACAGTAACCTTTATAGCTCAATAGCTGTCAACAACATAATGACACATAAACTTCCCTCTTTACCCAGATATCTTGTACCTTGTCTAGACATATCAAAAGCAAATTTTGAAAATTCTATGACCTTTATCTGGAGAGTAACTGAGAAATTCTTTGTGAAATGGACTTGTCAAATCCAAAAGCTGACACTACTATATTACACCGTGATTAGCCAAACATCATATATAACCAGGTACTTTTGGATATAACTTCAATGTTTCCTAGCTAATAGAAGTTCTGTTGCAGAATTTTACAAAATTGCAAACACCCATTCATCAGTAACAAGTCCGATTATGGAAAAAAGATAAAGGGACTTGCTCTTCTTTACTTCTTGGACTGGTATTGAGTCTTGATGTAGCAATTGAGCACTTTATTTAGAGGATGTAGCATTGTACGTCTAAAATCTTTAGGGAATACTATGAAAGCATGCAAAAGTTGGATTTATCTGGACAGATGGGCGGCTGTAAATACAGCAAATTAGATTAACCACCATTGACGAATAATCAAGATGAATACTGGACTGTTTGTTCACAAGTTTGAGATAGCTTCAGAGCTTCATCATGTCTTAAGAAGTTGCACTCTTCACAAGGACATTCAAGAAAGCATGCCAATTGAAAGAAAACTCTAGAACTATTGGCTTCCATCATAAGAAAAACTCTTCTCAACAATTTACTCATACCTCGTGTAAGATACATTGTATCATCAAAAAATAGTGCGTCACAACAACAAATAATGTAGAACTCCAAAACATAATACACCTTGTGTCCTAAAAATGATTGTCATCAATCTTTGGATTGCTGTTCCAGAAAAAAAAATCCTACTTTCAATCTTTGGATTGCTGTTCCAGAAAAATCCTACTTTCTTAAAATTTATGCACCACACTATCTATCTGACTAATTCATACCATCCTTGCTTGTTCACATGATCCTCATATGTTCATACAACTATCATTCAGATCTCTACACATGCTCACACCGTCAGCTCAGAGCACTTTAAAGAACCCATTAAAACATTTCAAGAAAATCCCAAACCAAAAGCTAGATTCCTTAATAAGGTAAAGTAAATACAACAAAAAATGCAGAAATATAACTAAAAAAATTGTAATCACTAGAAAATTTAGAACGTCAAGCCCTAATTCATACATTACATAAAGAAATCATGTACTACTTACTAAGTTACTAACATCACAACATTACTCATTCACTCAAATTTCAGTTAGGAGCAAAAATCAACACAAAATGCAGATAATCTATCACATTCCTCAAATAACAAAGTAAATCCATAATTATATTTGAAATATGAAAAATAAGAAGAAGGCAATTAGGGTAATTTACCACGATAATCGACCCCTGAGTTAAGTTTAACAACAACCGGGCGACCGCGAATGGATTTGAGAAAATCTGCAGGCGTTTTGGTGTTAGCAGACCCTTTTTCACTTCCAGTAGTACTCATCTCTTTTTCTCACTAACAAATTGAAAGCAAAAAAAATTAGGGTTCGTAAAAATCTGCAAGGCGAAAAAATCAAATCAAATTTGCAGATGTGTATTACTCTGTCAAGAATTATTACAATGGAAATCATGAAGTAGAGGAAAATTACAGAAGAAAAATTAGAGAAAATTACCTGTCTGAGAGTATGCAGCTGTGAAATCGTTGAAAGCGGAAAAAGAGAAGAGAAGAGAAGAGAAGAGGAGAGAGAAAGAGAGAGGTTTAAAGAGAAGAGAATTGAGAAACTTTCTAGAGAGAGGAATAAAACCCGCCAAAAGCCCTAGCACTGCACTTTGAAGTGGTGAATGTTTTTTCTTCTTTTTTTTTTTTCTTTATGTTCACTCATGGATCATGGAGACATGGATGTACCAAAGAGGGCAATTTGGGTCAATGGATTAGGTTCGGGTTTTGTTTTGGTTTTTTTAAAAGGAGTTTTTGTTTTGGGTTAATATCGATTTATGCGGCAATAGCTGAGAAAAATATGTGCAACAGATAAGATAAAAAATTATAAGAAATGGCTCAAAGTTGAGATTATACTGTTTGAATTTTTTTTCAGTAGCTTCAGGTTAGTTTAGGGTTAGGTTATTAGATCAGATCAAGTATTGTGCACTCTAATGTCAAGAATGGAAACAATATCATGGTATTGTTTACGCTTGTGGTAGCAATTTAAGGTGAAAGGGTTGGAGGAGGCTAATGTGGTTGGAAAAGAAATGAGGAATGGTTAAATCGGATATGATTTAAGGTGGTTGTTAGGTGGTGGTGTTATCATATGGAAATTTGTGGTGGAGTAGAGAGTGGGAGGGGGAGGAGAGAAGGTCTTCAAACATATGGGGCAAAAAGGGAGTGTTTAAATTAGGCGATTTCATGGAGACGAAATTTGATTTTATTTTCTTGTTCTATGATATCAAACAAAAAAAAAAGTTCATGCAACTCATTTTAATGAGTTTTTTTTCAAAGTTCAAGGCTACAAATGAATGAGATCAATGTGTTGGAGCTACAAGAGATAGTGGCTTACCAATTGCCCTTTGCTCTGGTGGTTTTGGAGTCATTTTTCAAATCTTATATCAAGGGATCAAGGGTTGGTGTAGGTGTAGGTGTTGGAGAGGGAGAGTTGTAGCAGATATATACAGATACACTAGATAAAAATGTATGGGTTTCAAGTTATAAAAACATATACAATAGTCAGAGTATATTAACATTAAATTTTAAACCAGTTAAAAAAGGCATTTAAGGTATTTTATGTGGATACCAAAAAACTCAAGTGTAATACCCTTCATGGTTGCTTTAAAGGAATTTAGTAGACTAATTATTCCAACAAGATGTATCTTTCTTTTATGCAGCTCATTTTTTTAGTTACTACACAGTTAAGCGTGCTTAGTTAGGAGTGGTTCAGGGATGGGTGACCTCCTGGAAAGTTTCTCATGGTGCGCATGAGTGAGGACAAATTGAGTTCGGCCCGCAATACTGACCGGCACGAAAAATGCTTTGGCTTGGACAGTTTTTTACGCTTGGCTCGGCCAAGATCCAATTTTTCGATTTAGGGTGAGTTTTGGGCAACCTAAAAATGACTTTTTAGTTTAAATTTTGGTCCGTTCCGATTTTGGCCCAAAAAAGCTTGGGCGTAAAAAGTTGGCCCGAAATTTGGCCTGGCTAGGCTCAGCCCGACAAATGGGCAATATTTTTTTTGGGTGGCCCGATCTGTCCCGCCATTGGATCATCTCTAACATATAGAATATAGATAAGAGATAGTGACTTTAAGTATATGGTTAGATGAGATAATTACCTAATACTTTACCATGCGATCTTTGAGTGTTCGAGGTTAATGCATGTTCAAATTGCTATCGACTTTTTAGCTTTCATTTTTTAAATTTTTCAGATAAATATATGATGGAAGTTGCATTATCATATATTGTTTTAAATCATGCTCCCTTTATCCCAACATAAAATGCAATATTTCGTCTATCACATTTGTCAATACACAACTCACTTTGTTTATTAATATCTCTAACTATTTATTAGCAACAATTATAAAAAGCTAATATGTTTAAAATATACGTCGAGATAAATACAAGTAACATTTAAGTAAAAAAGAAGTAGATAAATAATAGAAAATTCAAAGTGTTTTACTGTATTTACTTTGATACTAATGTAACTCCCTCCTTAATTCTCTTTGTGTATTAGGGCATCTAAGGATGCATTTCTTATCTTAACTGAACTTAAACAAATTTATCTGAACTTATTAAAGTTCATTTTATAAGGTGTAAACTGTAAAACTTAACTAAACATATTAAAACTCATGCGATCTTAAATTCTTAACAAAACTCATTCTCTTCGACGAAAGTAAAAAGAGTTTAGTTTAGTTGATAAAAGTTCAAATAAATTCCTCTAAAAAAAAGTTCCAATAAATTCACAACCATAAAAAAACAAAAAATAATAATAATAAAAAAAAAACAAGAGAGACAGATTAGAGGACCAGGGGAGTATTTGGGAAACCTAGAATTATAGTTGAAGTTACCGAACAAAAGTAGTACTACTAGTTTGGTTAGTTTCGTCTTCCGTTTGTAGCGCGGAATTTACATTCAGCTGCGCCAAACCATACCCTCATCTTCTTCCCACTCTCTCTCTATCCATCTTTCTGCACTCTTCCAAGGTTTGTTTTTTGTGTTTTTCTTTTCTTTCAAATTAACCTCTTTTTGAACCAATTTTCAATTTTTTTTTTTTTGAATTTACTAATTCGTTTGATTCTTTAATTTGACATATCAATGATTATTATTACATGGTTTCTGGGTTGATTTTGAGGGCTCATTGATTATGGATTAATTTGGTCAACATCGAGTTATATTATTCTCTTTAGGGTTATTATTTTGTCTTTTTTGACGCCATTGAAGCAATTCCCAAATTAGGGTTTTCACATTGGTTGAATACCTTAAGAAAATGAAATTTTCTTGTAATGGTTTTTGTTTTGATCATGAAGGAAATTTAAATATCTGATAATCTTTTGGTTAGGCTCAGAAATTGTTCAATTGGAATGTGAAAATTGATATTGTTTTGATGATTGTCTTTTATGTCAATGCTTATATATTTACTTGGCTCGTTGCAGTTGTTGCTGTTGAGATTCCAACGTAAAATAAGAAGAAAAACCGTGGTGTTCGAGAGATATGGAGAGGGAGTTAGTGGAGTTGTTTGAGGCCGCCAAGAAGGCGGCAGACGCGGCCGCAGCAGAAGATAGCGGCTCTGTCGAGGATGAAAGTCGCTGTCTTGAAGCTTTGAAAGAGCTCAAGGACTTCCCTGTCAATTATCAGATTCTTGTTTCCACCCAGGTTTTTTCTACTTCTTTTCTTTCCTGTTGCTTGTTCCCAAGTAACTACATTTTTAGATTTTAGTGGCAATTATCCTGTTAAGTTTTTTTTTTCCTCGCACGAATAGCCAAGTCATAACTTGTAAGACACAGCTTGATTTTCGAAGTAGTGTGACCTTGCTAGCTGTGGAAACAAAACTTCTACAGCAGAGAACATAATTAGACAAATCTTTGAGGAGAGAAGATAAATGTGTCTTAATTGGCCTTTTGGGAAATATGAAATCAAGTACCCTGTCTTGGTTTCTGATGCGACTATGCCAGTATAGGCTGAAAGATTTTCTTTCTTAAAGGGAATGTTACTGCTCTTAATATGGAGCCTGCTGCTTCAATTGAGGAGGACAAGGAGTTGTCAGAGAATAATCCTTATCCCTATTAAAGATATGTGGGAGTTCGATAAGTCTTTGCACTAATGGCTTATATGTTATTTCCGCTGCTGGTTAGTAAAGGGGGATACTGTAGTGTCGTCCTTGAGAAAAGCTTCAAGCCTCCAACGACACTTTTGTCAGTTTCTCTTAGTATGAGGTTTTGGACCTATTAGTGAGTTAGGGTTTGAGAAAGAGTAATATTGGCTAATTTTTAGGATTCTACTGAGTTCTGACACGAGCGCTGTTCTTGTTACTGCATGAATTTCCGTGTCTAAAACATCTTTGAGAAGAGCCTTGTATACAGGCTTTTGAGGTGTGGTAGCTTTTTGAGTTTGTCGATGATAAGGAGGCTCTATGGGAGAATGTTATCGAGCTGGGAGGTTGTAACGTGGAAAGAGAAGGTTTTGTCTGATTTCCAATAAGGTCAATGACATGATAGTGGCTTAGAAAATAAGGATGTAGAAGGATGAGATTGAAGTACTGAAACCGGCTCTTTTAACAATCTAGTAGTTTATGTGGAAGAAAAGGAGACTATGGGAATCACTTGTGTTTCTAGATTTATGGTCTAATTAAGTAAAGATAGCTTGAGGGCTTTCTTTTTTGGTTGATGGCTTTCCTCTTTGTACTAATATATGTCTGTCTGTATAAGTGTGTAAAAAACACAAAGCTGGCTTCCGTGGAGATGAAGAAAACTTTTGTCTTGGAGGGGTAACTTGTGGTCGAAAGTCTTTCTCTTGTAGGACTTAAAAGGAGAAATCACCTCATGAAAAGCTTAGCTCTTTCAAGTCAGTCAAGAAAAATGATTTCACCCCAATGAAATTGCTCTTAAGAATTTACTTGTCTTTGGTAGGTTAGTCCCGTCATCACTGAATTCGAGTGTATTTCGGAATGTCTCCTTGCATTTGATTGGTCTGACAAATTCTGGCCAACCTGATTGTCCCTTTCTTGGCAAAGATTATGACAGTAAGGTTAGTCTACTGAAAAACGTAAACCTTCCCTAAAGATGTCTGTTTGGCCAATTTTTAAGATGGAGCAGGGTTGAATTAGCGGTGCAACTCGCAAGTGGTCAAAAGAAAAGGGGTAGCTTTATATTATGTGCTCCTGAGCTTTCAGAACAAGCATCGTACACAGTTTAAATTTCTGATGGAGAACCCTAGGCTCCTAGACTAGCCAACTTTGCAGGTCAGAAAACATCATTATGGCAATGCGGAAGAGCTTCTGGGATTTTCTATCTTCTCCTACAGAAAATGTCTCCAGAGCTCTTAGGCTGCAGAACATCATTCTAGGCAATGTGGAAAAGCTTCCACAATATTTTATCTATGCCCCCACATAGAATCTTTCCGCAGCTGTTTTTCTTTCATAGCACTGGATAATCTAGTTCTCTGCCACTTGATTTCTTTGAAAATGTTTCATCGAGGCTTGGTCATCTTCTCCAGTCTCCGATTAATGAAGCCTAGAAAGACCTAATTAGCTCTGGATTAATGCCATGTAGCCATTTTTGCATGTGAACAGCTGCTGTGGATGAAGAGGATGGGAGAGAGGGGCGAAGAGGATGCATTTTCGCCTTTATGCCTGCTCAAAGCTGATGAGACCTGCTTTTCATTGGCGACACGTGAATTACCTACCATTGGATCTACACAAGCTGATGGTGAACCTCTGTAC
The DNA here is from genome assembly GCA_947648045.1 of Beta corolliflora. Taxonomy (NCBI): domain Eukaryota; kingdom Viridiplantae; phylum Streptophyta; class Magnoliopsida; order Caryophyllales; family Amaranthaceae; genus Beta; species Beta corolliflora. The sequence goes on from CANSZD010001592.1 coordinate 1,010,545, forward strand.
GTACTTAGTAACTGTGCTGAAAATGTCACCAGTTGCCGACATAGATTAAACTACAGACTGTTTGCATATCAGAAGCTATATCCTGTTAACTAGAGTAATCTAGTGCCTTTCATCCATACATTAAGCAATGCACTTGTCAAATCATCCGTGGTATTTTGAGTGAGTTTTTGGAGCTTAAAATCGCACACTTTTTGTGCAAACATGTCATTGGGTTGATTGAGAAGGATGTGGATGGAGATCATTGTGGAAGGTGTTTGTTGAACCGGCAGTCGTTGGCAGACGAGAGAAAATGATGGGGCTAATTAGTAAAGGATTGCCCTCCAAATCGTTTCACCTCGAGGATCTGCTTCTTGAGAAATACTGCTTTGTATAGATTAGCTTCTCTATGAGCTGCACAATAACTCAATTCTTTGTTAGAATATACTTAATATTGAAAATTATTAATTTGTTATAGGAGTATAGTGCAATTGTTGATATGTTTTAAACTTACTGAGTCAATACACACTTAACCTGCAGGTCGGAAAGCGTCTAAGGCATCTTACAAAACATCCTAGAAAGAAGGTGCAGAGTGTTGCTGTGGATCTGATTGAGATATGGAAAAATATAATTATTGAGGAGACAGCACAGAAGAAAAATGGTAGTTCTGTTGGTAATAATTCATTTAAAGGCGAGGCTGTGAATGCTGACAGCACTAAGAAAGCAATTGCAGTCAAGGTTGAAAAGAACTCACGTGGAGAAAATGTGAAAGTTGACCAGCTTTCACCCAGACCGCAAAAGCTTGCTAAGACTGAAAGAGGTCCCGTGGAGAGGAAGTTCGAAAATGGTAATGCAGTGAAGATTGAGAGTGCTAGTTCAGCGGAGCCTGTTAAGGTTGAGAGAACAGTAAAAGAAGAGAAGCTGGGCTCCAGTGCAAAGAAACCAGCTGCTAATGCTCCACCAAAGTTGAATTCTATGATCCAGTGTGGTGATCCTACACGTGATAAGATGCGAGAGCTTCTTTCAGATGCTTTATCCAAAGTTTCTAGTGAGGCAGACGAAGGCATGAAAGATCACGTTGCTGCTTGTGATCCAATCCGAGTGGCTGTTTCAGTAGAGTCTGTTATGTTTGAAAAGTGGGGCCGTTCTAATGGTGCCCACAAGTTTAAATACAGAAGCATTGTATTTAACCTCAAGGATCCAAACAATCCGGATTTTCGTAGGAAAGTGCTTCTAGGGGATATCAATCCTGAAAGAATCTGCAACTTGACAGCCGAAGAAATGGCTAGTGAGCAAAGACAATTAGAGAACAAGCAGATTGAGCAGAAGGCTCTCTTTGACTGTCAGCGTGGTGGCCCGCCAAAGGCCACAACTGACCAATTTAGATGTGGTCGATGCGGTCAGCGGAAATGCACATATTACCAGCTGCAAACTCGAAGTGCTGATGAACCCATGACAACATTTGTCACTTGTGTGAACTGCAACAATCATTGGAAATTCTGCTGATCTGAATTCCATGGGAAAAGGCTGGCATTGACGAGCTGCTTGGCATGAGGGGGAAATCGACCTTCTGGTTGATATCTCTCTTTGTTGCCTTTTCTTGTACAAGCATTTTGTGGTGCTTGTGTAGTAGCCTGTTTACAATTCTGCCATCTCTGGAATTTGAGAAATGGAATTGACATATTCTTCGTTTTTTACCAGTATGTTAGCCATTGTCTCTGATCAGCTTAGAGGAATTTGTAGTATTTTATTAGTGTTGTCACTTCATTTACTTTGAGAGACATTTCAATTGTTAGATCGGCTCTGTTAGAGCTGTAATTGTGTGAACAATTAATTACCTTTTAGTTGAACTTTAGATTGTTTGCTTAATGTTTATGGCAGATTTTTTTTGTGATATAGGAGTGCATTGCAACTTTGTACAGTTTCTGATATTACATCTAGCATTATGTGCACTTTTTCGACGTTTGAGGAGTTGAGCACCTCAATTTTTCGGCTCTTTAACGAACAATTTGTTTCCAAACAAGGGTGTATCATGACAAGTATACCTTATTAACATGATGTTAGAACTGGTTTACTTGGCAACCATGGTTATGACTTATGAGGTCTCTTGGAACTGAAAATATTCTGGAATTTCAAACTCATACACATAGTTAAGCTCATCCTGCTCAAAATCAATGAACCAAAACCCAATTTATATAAATCTTAGCTTAAATTTTTTTTTTTCAATTTCAGCTTGCAAAATATGGATGATATTATGGATTTTAAGTACAAGTATATAATAAAAGTTTATCAACACGTGAATAAGCTTGAAAATTTAAATAAATGCACAAAAGTATATACGAGATGAACATTAAGCACAATTTGAATGAACTTGATAATTTGAAGTTGCGCATATGTTAAGTTCTTAGTGAACATTTTTGTAATCTCGCTCATTCACTCTTCTCTCCATGGATTGTGAAAGAACACGCCTTTTTTTTCTCCTTTTACTTGGTTAACCAGGTTTTTTTTGTTAAAGAAGGTTAACCAGGGGTTAACTATGAACAAACTTGAAAGAAAAAGGAGGTTATTGAGGGGAAAAAAAGCTAAGAAAGAAGGGAAGTTGAGGCCGGAGAAGAGCTTGATCCCCTTGGTTTTTATTTGCTTCTAAAAGAAAATCAGCAAATTCTATTTCTCTTTTTAGTAGAGCTATGAACTTTCAAATTCGTTTCAAATGGAAATTCAAAACAAATTTCATTATGACAATTTTTCTAAGTGCTTCCTTCCACAGTTTCCAGTTATGCTATAATCTTGAAGTGAACTTCACCTTACTCTCTTAGCGCATTGTGCAAAATCCTCATCCGAGTGCCTCAAAAGAGTTTAGTGCCGAAGTTATGGAAATAGGGATTAGATGTGCAGGATGAGAAATCCTCTTTATAGTTCGGAAGTGATCAAACTGCGTACTTTGCCTAAAATTTCAACAGCTTGCTGAATCTTAGTAATCCTTGGCAATATTCTGCATGAGACTTATGAGGTGCAGAAGCTATGTTACAGCAAAGCCAAACATGGTGAACGTGTATATCAGTAAAACGAGTGTTCAGATCAAAGATCAGAACTTTTCAAAAGAAGTATACTTTCATACTCCTAAATCACTGATTTTTATACAATGCTCTCCTTCAGTAGAAGATGCATTAAGCTCAAACATCCTACATTCCTGAAGACTCATTGAGGTAATCGCACGAGAGGCGATCACCAGCTCTGATTCATGTATAAAGTACTTCAAGAAACATACTAAAACTAGCATGCTAAGTGAATTTTCTGATTCATAAGATCTACAAACAGGTCTGTGCTGACCCAGCACCAGCTAATCAAGAAAATGATCATGAATTAATATCCGAGTTGACAACTTCAGTATGGTCAGACTCCTTAGCCGTTACTCCTTTGTCTTGGTTGAACTGCAAACAATGAATGCAAAGTTGAGCACATCTTAGACAGAGCCAGCCAAGATAGAGAACTGAAGAACTAACTCTAGAGTTACAGCTACTTTCATGGTGAAAGTCTACATCAAATAAGTTCTTTTTCTTTTTTTTGGAAATACTGCAGTTTTTAGATCAATTATAAGCTTTGCATCAGTTTCCGTACCATTCCTGCCAAAAAAATACTGTGCCTAACCATTCAACTCAGAAATGCATGACATCCAACCCACCAAATGCCTTCCATCAGTTCCATGTACACTAGTGACTCTTTTGGTAGCCAGTAATATATACTTTGGTACTGGTAACAATTTAGATGTAATTTGTAAAGTAAATCTCATGTCAATTCCCATGGTAACGAAACTTCATCCCCACACACGTATTTTTCTTCACAAAAATTTCCATTACCATTCAATATCAACTCTAAAGTGGTAACAGATGGTAATGAAAATTAAGAAGACAAGCATTACCATCGACATTTAAATGTGACTTTCATCACAAATTTACCTATTCATATTTCATCATCATTACCACCAATTATTACCATCTACCAAACGAGCTGTAGGAGCAATGTTAACTGAACTGATAAAACCAGGTCTTTCTGCCACAGGAAATTGGATTGCCAAATATGCATATTAGTTCAAGACACGTTATCAAATTTAAATCAAGCATGTGCAGGTCTCCAACAAGCTATAGTGTTTAAACTGATTTCATGCAAAACCCGACTAACAACAAAGGAGAATAATCAGATTTCATGCAAGCACCTTTTTTCCCTATTGTTTGAGGTGGCTTACAGTTTGTAGACAGTTCACTTGACCAGTTGCTCCTCTCAAGGAACCCTTTTATTTTTCTTTTTTTTTGGGGAGTGGAAAGATGAAATATTCCCTTTTTGTAATTTTCGAAAGTAAAATTAGTAAAATTCATGTTTACTCATTCTATTTCAGAATATACATTCACTCAAAACTGATCCATTCTGGATTTCTGGTCACAGGAACACTTCATACTGATTACAAGTTATCCTTCCCAAAATGGGACATAATCACAGGGCTATTGCAACTTTTTGGTGCAAGGCTTTTCAGCATACCCCACTAATACAAGCCAGGTGTTCTTACATGTACGACTCTAAACTACCATTGCATAGACCAGTTGTCAGACATCATTTAACACATACCGGTTAACATAACAAAATTGTCAACAAAGTGGAATGGATCATCCCATGCATTGCTCTATCAAAGAAACAAGAAACCGAATGTTATCATTCTTTTTACCTGCTTCTCAGGTTCAGATGATTGATTCCACATATGTCCAACGTCGCTAATGGACTTTCCTTGTCCTTGAGATGGAAGCTTTAAAGTTGCATATTCCACTAGTGAAAGCTGGGATTTTTTCCGCTTCCTGCGCCGGGGTATAGAATAATTTGGGCTCCAAGGTGGTTGTGGCTTGTCAGGAAAGTGATACAGGATGCCTTTCAGTGTATCAGAACCCACATTCACGGACACAACATACCCATTATCCAACTTTTCATCAATTACTCCAATCAAAGATGCACCGAGCTGTATTTGTCGACTTGCTGCATGAAATAAAAATTACGGCGTTTTCTCAGTGCATTAAACTCTCAAAAAAAAAAAAAAGACAAGCATGTAATCAATGTGTTGTATATAGCTCATTTCTGAACTCTCTCAACCAGCCATGTGTCATTGCTATCAGATACAACAACAGGTCATTACACTCAATTATCTCGCTTCTCGTAAGCTAAACTGTTGTGTGGCTAATGCAGATGTAAGCACTTGCAATGAAGTTAAAGACAAGTTAATAGTTAGGAACCCCTTATTCTCATTAAATCCCCCATGACAGTGATGAGAACTGGCAGTTCTGAAAAAAAAAAAAAAAAAAACAGGTGATAATTAAATGAACTGTCCAAAGGTAGAGGTACAATAGGTATTGCATTAAAAGTCTATTAGGATTAGCTTGAGGAGAAAGACAGAGAATTAGTTAGGAGAGAGGCCAATGAGAATGAGTTTGTCTATAAATGAGTAGAGAGAAATAAAAGCATGAAGAAAATTATCAACAGTTTATTTTAGTTCACTTTGTACTCTGGTATCTCGGAGAGAATCAAGTTCAAGCCTCTGAAAGCTTCATATTATATTTGCAATTTCTGAATTCTTCAGTTTTTTAATCAAACCTTCACCTTCTTCTCCTTTTTTCTTCCTTCATTTCTGCTTACTTTATTCTCAGAATCTATTTTCCAGATTTTCAGTTTATAACACTCTTGCTTATAACTTATTGATTTGGTAGTTAACTTTTAAGTAAAGATTTCCCTCATTTCATATTTCACGCTCCCTTCTCACCCAGCCAATATTAATATGCACTCCAGTATAGATTTATTTTGATTCTCATCCTGGCCCTCATCCCTTCATCAAGAGCTTAGTCATGGTTGGGCCACTTAAAACATTATGCACCGAGTAATTCTTTCATAAAATCGACAACATTTGTGACAATGTCACGGAAACAAGTGAGATAAAAAAAAATGCAGTGCAAAGGATTCTGGTGATAGATGGGCCCAATCATCTGTTCAATAACCAATACCCCAGTAAGTACCACTTCATTTACCTGCAGTAGCAGTAGTCGTTGTGGCCTGTGGGGGGTTTACAAGATAGTATAATGAAAATATATATGCACATTAAGCATAGCAACAACATAGAGGGTGGCAACTGGCAAACAAACATAACTAGAACAATAGCAACAAAGCCTTAGCCCCGAAATGATTTGGAGTCAGCTAATATAAATCATCATAAGAAATTGATTTATCTCAAACAGAAACAATAAAAAAAAAGAGACCCCCCCATATTTTCTAGTAAGCACATGGCATATCTCAATTAGTGATATATATGTGACACTGTGAAGGATGGTTGCAGCTTCATCCCAAGCACAGAACTCAAAGTACATCATCAATGAAGTGTGATTTGTAAAAGTAGCCCACTGAATAATGCAGCCACCTATATAAGAACTCACTTTTCCTTATCCTCAAACCACAAGAATAGTAGTATGCAACGTCTACAAACACCAGCATATAAGAAGACCTCTCAGTTCCACATACCTTGCATATGGCTCGTGGTGGTAGATACATCATTGGAGTTTGAGGTAGATTCCATACTTGATTCAATAACAGCAATTCTTCTGGCAGCATCTAAGCAGCATGATTAAATGAAGGTTGGTCAGGGACTCATCTGGAAAAGTATATTGCAGTCAAAGTGAATAATGATGAAGCTATAGTACCAGTGATAGCAACCGCTGGTGCTTTTTTCTTTAAGAAATATGCTTGTTCAAAGTGAAAAAGCAACGACAAATAGTACTTGCGCAGCACAAATGATCTTTTGAAACTAGTTATCCCAAATTGAAAAGCAGAAACCACTTCTTCCCATTTCCGATCTGTAATAACCTAAGAGAAATAGAAAAAAATATTACACATTTCAGCATGAGCATGATATGGGTAAACGACTACAGAAGTTACATTAAGGTTGCACAGCTCAGATATGAAAAAAGAACAAAAGATTTAACTCGAACTGTTGCCAAATCCCAACAACTTTTACGGCAGAAGATTTCAGAGTGAACTCGTCCACAAGAATCACTTCCCTCCATTCACTCCCCATCCCCATTGAAAATTCCCCTCCACTGTCGTTTAAGGAGCAGAAGAAATCTATTCATTTAACCAGCCTAATAAACACAATAACAATCAAACAAACACCAGATACACAAGACTGTTGCATCTAGGAGTTAAGACATTTACGCAGTATGCACAGCCGTTAAATATAAAAACTAATTAAATAATTGCCAGAGTTTTAGCATTATCGTTCAACACAGTAAACCAGGATTAATTTAACTCCAATAGATGAGTCTACAATTAGAAAGGAAAATCACCAGCCAAGCGAGTGGAAATATCCAGTGTATCCTGCTACCAAGTGTTGATTTGTTTTCAAATTTCAACAAGAACAAGGACATATATACCAGAGAAAGAATTGGTAGGCCAAGCCCCAAGAAGGTTATGTACAAGCCAATCTCTATTCTCTTAAAGGAAGTAACAAGTAACTAATCCAAAGTTTTACAAGAATTGGATGTAATATATATAGAAAGATCACATAAATCCTAAACAGGAAGAAAGAGGTTCTATTTGATGTCAATGACTCCTTAACTTAGACCATTGAATTGAAATGGGCAGGAGTCCAGTCGTCCAGATGCACACTGCCTTAAACAAAACTAAAAAACTAGTAGAATCTGTTTCCAATAGACTGATGAATAAATCTTGCCCAAGAAGAGGAAGAGAACAAGCCCAATTACATATGAGTATAAAACAAGAGAATTATTAACACTAACTCTGGACACAAAGGGAATCTCAAATCATACAGAAAAGCTGATAATAAGACCTACACTTTGAACCCAAACAATTCTCTTAAACAGCTCTAGCTCTAATTTTCTATTTTGCTATCAATACAAATAATGCTATGGCAATATATATAGGCTACTGATAGAGCATGGAGGAAAACTTAGCCAGCTAAAACAAACTTTGGAAAAAAGTGCTGCATGGTTGCATAAAGAACAATTTTACCTTCGGAGATTTCTAGCTGAAGGAGAAATTGGGGCGGGGGGGGGAGTAGTTAAAGCCTAGGTAATATAATATTTTGTTAAGAAAATTTTGTGAATAATCGTAGTTAAATGTTTTGGTGATCTCGACGCTGCAAAGAAAGAAAGAAGTCAAACAAGCATCGAAAGAAAACAAGTTAGCTCAGCGTGGAAGCATTGTTTGTGTTCATTTTTGAGGATTAAAGTCCCTACAACCTAGTATGAATAGCATCAGCTGAGAATGTTTGACATGCAATGCCAAAGGCGTGTGCCTGAAGCAACAATATATGTACAGTTTCAAGGCACTCCAATATACTGCTAGAGTACCTTTTGTTTTGTAAGTACTAAATAGCATGCAAGTAACCAGCAAACCTAGTTGCCTTTAAACTAGGAGGTGGACTAACTGGACTCTATGATCCACATCAGGTCAACCATACATGTTTACCTTTATGGTAACTACAATGACACCAAGTTCAAACATGGGGTAAGCTCAACCGATATTGCAGGAGGAAAATTAACTTATAGAAGAGCATACAAAGATCAATTCACATATAAAAGCAAAATAATCAAGTCTAAAAAGAGAACCATTTTGCTGACATGAAGCAAATCAAACCCCCCCTTCTCCCCCCCGCTTAAGTATTAGGCATGAGAAATAAATGTCTTATATCCCACTTTGTTGAGTATAAACATGTAAGTATACTAAAAATCCACAGTACAAAGGGTTCAACTCTTGCTCCACAGGCACTCTCTCTTGGCCTCCCCTCATGCAATAAAAGAGGACATATGTCCGAATGTACGATAACGATTGATAAGAAACAAAGAACATATTTCTTCACATTTATATGAAGTATTGCACTTCTTCCATGTGCTAAAATTTTATGCTAAGTGAATACAAAACCGAAAAAGTTACTTACTTGGTTAAGACCACCACGAGAAGTGACCTCCACAAATAAGCGATGCAAATCTAGGGTTGCTCCTCCAACAAAAGGGGAACTGAAGATTAATCAGAAATGAGGGCCGAAAACACCATCAACTTATTAACTAATCATTCAAATACCCTGAACTTGCTTCATTAGGCGACACTGAATGAAACAAAAAGGAAATAACTACACAACATTTGTTAGGAATGGAATGTAGTAATGTACTGTACTTTTGTATAAATTCTTAGTTTCCTTTCCTTCCAATTCAGTGAAATCAGACTGATATTCGATAACCAAACAAATAAAACCCTTTCAATTCCTACTTCTCTTCCTTTTCTTTCTCTCTATTCCATTTTCCTTCCCATCATTATTACAAAATAAACAAGTTGTAAAGTGATGAATTCTTTACAAAACAATAGAGGAAGTCAGAAAACCCATTGAATGAATAGCAAAGAACCAATACATCCTTAGAGCATGTTTGATTCAACAAATTTTGAGCTCTAAGAGACATAATCAAACACGTACTCGCTTTCTTCTTCTTTGGTTCAACCCCTCCTCGATCCATTACTATTACTTGGTATTAGTGGACTCCCCTAGTTACTCCCTTAGTTTGTTATTTCCCTAGTAACAAAATCCATTTCTGGGTGGTAAAACCAAACACCCAATAAAATATTCCCTTTTTATTCCATGTCTTGAACTAAACACCTAACGAAAGTAACAAGTTTTATACTATTCCCCTCCTCCGTTTGACTCCATTTCTATTCCATGGCTTGAACCAAACAAGCACTAAGTATGTGGTAATGGATTGAGGAGGGGTTGAACAAAACAAGAAGAGGTACGAATAGGTAATTGATTCCTTTTCTTGGAGCCCAAAAATATCCAACCAAACATGCTCTTAAGATGGCAAAAGATGTGCAAAATCAAGAACACAATATATAAGGTCAAGAAATACATTCACAAAACACGAAATCGAGTAAGAAAAGTATGAAACAAATATATAAAGATTAAAGAAAAGCGAAAAGGGGAGGAGAGAGAACAAACATGAAGCGGGTGTTGAAGGAAGAGTGGAAATCTTTGAGCTTTTGCATGAAAAGCTCCGGATTTTGCACAAGTTGTTGGTATTCTGCTTCGCCCGCCACTTCTGGGTAGAACTTGCCTCCTACTGTTTCCTCCTCATGGTTCTCCCCACTTTGCTGCTGCTCCATTTCCATCTTTATTGAATTTTGGTTGGATTTCTCCAATTTTTCAAATGAAAATTTATCTTGTATTCCCCCCTCAGCTTCTTCACTCGCCTTCAACAGTCAAATTGTGGCATAGAAGTATATTACTAACTACTGCTCTCTCCCGTCTTTATTAGTTTACCCATTTTTTCTTGCAAAGTTTTTAGGAGAAATAGTGTTGTGGGACATAAAAATAAAGAGAAAAGATTAATTTATATTAACGTTGGATGTGTGTGTCATGGAAAGTTAGTGGCCCATTGCAAAAATAGAAACAAAAAAATGGGGTAAACTAATACTACCTCTGTTCTTTTTAAAAGCTACACTTACAATTTTTAAATGCCGATGCACTACTTTTTGGCCTTTATATCTCTAATTTTGTATTTGTAAAAATATAAAAAGTTGATATTCTAAAAGTACATATCGAGATCGAATCAAACAAGGCCCACGTATTATATTTTCTTTTTAACCATAAATCACAAATGATAGTCAAAGGGAAATTTGTGAATAGTGTCAAAAGTGAAAGTGTAACTATTAAAAAGAAACGAATGTAGTAAGCGACATCTCAAAAAAGAATACGGGTAAACTTATAAAAACTAGAGGGAGTAATTAGTCATTCCCTTTCCATCAACGCAATTGCACTACGCTTTGTTGAGGAGTAAGGGGAAAATGGTTAGAGGAACTCCCATCCTCGAGTGCCTATGTGGGATTTGATCCCATAACTTTGATACAAACTACTCCCTCCCTTCTTTTTATTCGCAACAATTTAATTTTTACACTATTCATCCACCACTCTTTCATTATCTATTGTGATTTTTACATAAGGAAAAATATAGTCGTATTGGGTCTTGTTGAATTAAATCTCGATATAAACTTTTCAAATATCATATTTTTATAGTTTTTACTAAAGAACAATTAAAGATATTAAGAGTTTAAAATTGTGCGTTAATGCATTTAAAACTCAATTGTTTGAATAGAAAAAGAACGGAGGAAGTATATCACTAGACCAAGTACTACTTGTAAATACTTATTATTAAATTAGATTAGTATATGAAATAATACACACCAATATATGTATTATACCCATTGTTTATCCCAAAATATCCAGGTTGGCAAAGTATATGTTTTCAAGGAGCAATTGTTGAGTTCCACAAGTGTAGTGAGAAGTACGGGCCCACTAACAGTATCACAAGCATAGTTCGCGAAAGTAGTTACAGGAAGTGGGGCAAGTCCTACTTTGAAAGGAGAAAAGTAACGGCTACAAAGGGGCTATTTTGGCACAAGTATATATAGAGAATATTCATTGTAACCTAGCATTCACTTTTAGCTCACTCATACTTGTACGCTCGTTGTTCATTTCTCTCTCTACCTCTCATCCTCTCCAATCATATTGCTCAATACTTGTAACAAGTCACTGCTAAGGCCTTTGATCATATAGTGTATTGGTGGTAACATTAACCACCACGACTTTCCCCTCAATTTGGGTTTCCACGTCACTAATTAATTGTTCTCTTTATTCTCTTACTTGCTCTTATTCATTTGCCATTATTTTATATAACGTCTATGTTATAGAAATCTTGTTGTTAACGTCCCAACCTTTTAACGCTTTATACAGAAAAAATACATATTTGGCGCCCCCCGTGGCCCAACAGCAAGATTTCTGTGACCACGATTATATCTTCCTGTTGTCTTCTCTATTTCTTTTTTTCTTGTGATGCAATGGCAGGAAATTGAGTGACCACACAAGAGGTGGTTGGTGAACTCAACAGAGTCAAAGTCGTCATGGCTGAACTGCAGCAGAGTTAGGTCGCATCTTGCATGGAAAACCAAAGCTTGAAGATAAGTGCTCAAAAGTCAACAAGACCTCGTCGTCGTAACGTTGAGAAGTTCCTAAGTTGCCAAATCTGAAAGGTGATGCGTTGACGACGCAAACTAATGTTGATGGTATGTTCCACAACGGCGACCAAGAGGCCGACGATGACGCTAGCGATGAAATGATGAAGACGACATTAGGGGACAGGAAGGCTCGCAACAACAATAGCTCACCATCGACGATCCAATTCAATTGCATCTCCAATAATTGGAAGACATTATCGCCCGGGTTCCTGGTGTCCCCCGTCCAATGGAGAAGGCGACACCAAAAAGTTAGGCTGACTCCCCTTTTGCTGACGCAATAGCCATGATCGAGGTTCCTAAGCATTTTTCGATCCCCACCATGAAGCCGTATGACGGGACTGATCCAAGTGATCACGTTGCTCAGTATACGCAAAGGATGATCACCAATTCATTTCCCCGGAATATGCGCGAAGCATGTATGTGCAAAGGATTTGGATCAACGCTAACAAGACCGGATCTACAGTGGTTTATCCACCTCGACAACGACTCTATCACTTCTTTTGCATTATTAGTCAACAAGCACTTTTAATTTGCAATTTGCCAAAAGTCGTAAAATGGAAAAGCAAACTAGTGATTTGCATAGAATTTTCCAACAATTTGATGAATATTTGAAAGATTTTGTCCACAGGTTTAATAAAGAGAAGGTGTCAATTCCAAACTGCGACGTCAAGACGGCTATCGAAGCGTTCCGTCATGGACTTGACGAGGAGTCAGATCTCTACAAAGAGCTCACGAAATACCCTTATGCGACGTTCGAAGACGTCTAGGCTAAGTCGTTGGCCCAAATCCAACTAGAGGAAGACATGCAATCAAGAAAAGAGACCTTCCATGTCGACAACAAGACGTCGACACCAGCCATGAAGAACTCATGGCGTCCTAAGCCCAATGATCGGCCACAAAGTTTCCATCATGTGCGTAATGCTGAACGACAGGGTAACTGGAAAAGTGATCCTAACTGTAGGCGTGTTTTTATTTCGCCTACGCGGTGTGAGCGTGTATTATATTTGACTACCCAATTGTTAAGGTTTTATTGAAAATTATTTTGAAAGAAGTCGCCAATAATTCTTTTTAGGAAGAATCATAAACCTAATTGGATATGGAAAAACTGTAGGGACAAATTAGGGACTTATCCAATGTAGATTTCCCCGTGTTGACTCCATCGATGGTCAAAATGAACCAAAGATTGAGTTCGGGGGTGAGGGTACAATATAGTGAGGAACCATATTGCCCATTGCTGGCCTCTACTAAATATCGATTCATTACAGATTTTATGCCAAAGAATAATCATATGACGTTTTAAACACCTTAAAAATATTTAGTCTAAGTTGGTTCAGGAAACACATAAAAAGACTAATTTTTAGTGACAATTTATCAGGCAATCAATGTTACAGGGAACCTAACAGGTTGTCCGAATTATCTGAATTAGTTGGAACAATTCTATTGGTCTTTGATTAGCAAAAATAACATGTGGGTGATAAAAGCAATAAATCAGGACAATCATATAACAGGAATGGAATGATCAGGCAAACATATAATATACAAAGGCAAGAATAATAATAATATGAATATAAAATAAAGTATAGAAAAGGGGTGAGAATATACAGTAGAACGATTATTACTTAAAGATCTACATCATGAAATAAATTGTTAGTAACTTCAAGGCGATAAATGTAATTGATTATTCAAGGATCCTCAGGAATTATACCTATGCGGCTTAGATTGAAGAGCGCAACGATCTTTAGGCGGAGTAATCATGGAACCAGGAACGCAATATGATCAGTAATTGAAATTGATTTGAAAGGATTGAAGTATTTTACGATTCGTAATAGTTTTCGTAAGTGTTCGCGAGGATTTTGTGTTCGTAATATAATAATGAAAAGCCGTGTTTGATTCGGGAAATCAGCCCGTATTTATAGGCAAAAAGAAACATGAGTTGCGCGCACGTCCTGCGCTAGGCGCAGGCCTACGTGGCAGATGCAATGACACGCGTCAGGCGCAGATTGGAGCACCTGGCGTGGTCCGTCTAGTTAAAAATTTACACGTGTAAACGCGTTTTTGAAAAGATAAAAAAGTAGTTTGCGTCTCACACAGAACTTGCGTCAGACGCAGGACTCTGTGTGAAAAGATAAAAAAGTAGCTTGCGTCTCACACAGAACTTGTGTCAGACGCAGGACTCTGTGTGAGTCACAAGTACACGTGTCAGGCGCTCATTGGCTCGCCTGACGTGTTATGGCCAATGCGCTGGACGCGCGTGGCGCGCTGAGCGCAGCCGCTGCGTCCAGCGCATATTCCAGTATATTCGGTTTTTAATTCTACGCGTGCTTTGAATATGCTATTTTTATCCCTAAAAATCTGGAGATTGAATTTTACGAGATGAAAATTTGATTTATGCTCAAAGTGTTTACTAAAGATAATAAAAGCATTTATGAAAATATTTATTTAAATGATAAATATTTTAATTGGGCTCTTGAATTGACTTAAAACATTTTATGGGCTTAATCATCATGAACAATTAATTGTAGAATATCATTTCAAAACACAATTTTGGGTTGATTCTTTAGATTGCTCTCCCGTTGGGTCGCGCCAACTAATACTGCGGTATGTTTCATCATTGGATCTTTAAATGGGGAGATACGACTGTGTGTCAACAGAAGCCCCCACTTTGACTGAGGTTCAGGAAACCGAAAGTCAAAGTATACGGTGTCGGGACGGAGAACGATTCTAAACGCTCTGCAGTTTAGAACTGATCTATATACGTCGGTCTCTGCAAAACAAAGTTAGTATGCAGGACAATAACTACAAACAATCGGATTACCTGCAGAAGAAGATGTTAGCAGATAGGTGCAAACAACTCAGATAAGCACATAATGATGCAAATAATGCAAACTTAGACTCTCTAAGGATGCATGAAATGCTATGTAAGGATTAAGGTTATGCAAAGCTAAGGGATGACACGTCATGCAAGGTCAGGGTTATGCAAGACTAGAATGTATGAAATGCAAGGTCAGAGTTTTGCGAGGCTGCAATGCAAGGTCAGGATTTTACAAGGCTAGAAGATGTGTAGAATGATAGAATGATCATAAATAGATAGAATGATTTTCAAAAATCGTTTTTAGTAAATAATGGGGGTCCGTAAACGAGGTCCGCAGATTACAACTCTTCGTGAGTTTGATTTGGAGGAACCACCACACATATAGGAAGCCCCCACTTTGGGTGAGCTTGTCTTGAATTTGACATGTACTTGATTTGATATTGTAATGTAGTTGATCTGTCTTGAACATTCAGAGTTTTGCACTGGGGATTGTTCTTTGGGGAGTTGACATAGGCAAAGTCAAGTATCACCAGAGACCATGGAATTGTCGGAGAGTCCATCGGGGACAAGGAGAGCTTGGATTGAAAAATAAAAAGGTTAAATTTGTGACTTAAATAAACATAGGTGGGAAAAGGCTTTGACGAGGCTATGTTCAGACTCGAGTCTATGTCGGGATCTAGAAAAAACATGCTCCTGAACTCTAGAAAATCAAATCATTGGACCTTGACTAATTTATTTTATTGAAGCGGTCGGACCTCGAGATGAGGATTGCTACGTATCCTTGCGGAATCAGACCATTCGTAGTTCTGGATCAGATTTCTTTATTTTATTTTTTGTGCCCTAACTGAAGAACAACAAACTGAAGAAACTGCAAATCTTTGCCTCATGGCAAACACTGACGAAAAAGAAGATGAAGAAAATGTTGAGGTAAGCCAACATGGACTTGAATCAGACTTAGATGGCAAAACTAGGCCTGAAATTTATGATCTTCTTTATGATGCAATTCTTGAATGTAGAGATGAACGTGAAAACGTGAGCAAACCGAACAAGTTTGTTAAAGTTTGTAAAGAACATATAGAATGGCTTAAGAAAATGAGAATGGATGTTGAAACTAGGTTCTTTGATTTATTTGATAAGAATTTAAAAATCAAGGAATCATATGAGAATGTGAAGAATAAAAATTATCTAATCAATTTAGAAATTTCACACTTAAAGGAATTTGTCCCTATTCTAAATTCCTTTGATATTAGATCAACTCCTTTGAAAGGGTACAGATCTGAGATCGAAAATTTGAATAAAGAGAAAAATGTTTTAAAGGAACAGATCTGTAATCTCAAGAAGGAACTGGTTGTTGCAAGGAACAGAGGCAAAGTGATGGCTGTTCCTTGATGTTATAGTTTTATATAGAGTTTTTCCCCAAACTTATAAGCTAAAAAGGATGTCAATGGTGCTCTTAGAAGTCATTTTGTGCTAACTTTCTCCATCTAGTTGTGGTTTTCTGTTCTGTGTCAAATTGCAGGTTTTAGGGAATTATTTCCCTATTTTCAACTATTATTTGACCGCTACACTGGACTGGAGAGGTTTTATGCTGTGTTCCAAACTCCCGAGGATACTTTTCGGGACCCTTGAGCAAAGGAAGAATTGAAGACTTGGCATTTGAAGTCAAGAACGAAGTAATGGACCCAAGTCCGATCTGATCGGGCTACATACACCCGATCGGGCACCCACAAGAGAGACAATCAATTTCGTTGCGGGCCCGATCGGCCGCTTTCGCCCTGTCGTTAGTTCGTTGCGAAGCCCGATCGGGCGGTTCGGCCCGATTGCATCGGGCGTGTTTGAGCGCTGTTCTGGGCGCGCTGCTGAGAAGTTCTGGACCGCCCGATTGCATCGGGCGTGTCGGCCCGATTACATCGGGCGATGTTCTTTTTGGAGCGCTGCTGCTTCATTAAGCCCGATTTCATCGGGCATACTTGGCCCGATCGGGCAACTGACCCGACACACGCATTTAATGATTTTCGGGCCATTTTTATAAGACTTTTCCTAGTTGTTTTAGGTTTAGTATAAATAGCAAAATTAGAATATTATTAATCAGCTTTTGTTTTAGTGATTATTTCATAGTTTTCTCTCAAGAACCCTAGTTTACTACTTTTCACTTTGGAGTCAAGATCAAACATTTGGATTACTTGCAAGATCAATATAGTTGTTTAATTTGGTAATCTTCTTCATTGCTTTCTCCATTCTTCATTGCTTTCTCTATTATTGATTACATTGATTTCTTAGTTATTTGCAATAGTTCAAAGTATGAATTTTTACATTGATTTTGTTATTGTTTTTACAAGCATGAGTGAGTAGTTTTATTTCTTGGATTGTGGGAACCTATGTATGCAATGAGGGATTGATAGATTAGTGTAATTACCTTTTATTTCAATTGTTTCCTGTGATTGAATCGTTCATGCTAGATTTATGAATTAGGCCTGATTTGTATTTCTATTATCGCAATATTGAATCTGCTTCGAGAGGAGAGATTTCGTATAGGCTTTCAATCATTAGGCATAGTGATCCTTGACCATGCGAGAGCGGCTAGGTGATCTTTGAGGGAGGTAATGTTCGAGAGAAATTACATGTGCCCTAGATAAATTGACTTATTGGGTGGTCATTATTCGTCTCTGATTTCCCGAATTGTATGCATAGTGATCCATAGTCCTAGTTCTCTATTAATTGATTTATTCCCTCGTATTTAGTTCTATTATTTGCTTAGTTCAGTAAAACAACTCTTTTCATCTGATCTAGTTAGTATAATATTAGAATTCAGATACAATAGTATAACTTTCTCCCTGTGGATTCGATCCTGACTTCCCTGACTACTAGTTAGTGGACCTTAGGTTATTTTTGATTAGGTGATACGACTTTAGCCTGTCATTCCTATAAGGATTGAGAGACCACAGACTAAAAGAAAAGAAGGTCTTGGTTTTGAAAATTACAAGAAGAGGAACAAGCATAAGAAATATGTTGACCTACCTAGTGATAAAATTTGCATGTACTGTGGAAAGATAGGTCATTACATAAATCAATGTCAACTAAGAACTGGAATGATTGGCAAAAATGTGAAGATGGGTAACATGAAATGGGTTGCCAAAGCAAATACTAGTCAAGAACAGGAACCCACGAAACAAGGGGTTCCTACAACTAACAACTAGTTGATTTTTGCAGGTTGGAGTGAGGGGAAACAACACTTGGTATCTTGATAGTGGTTGTTCTAAGCATATGATAGGAGACAAATCTAAGTTTCTCTCACTCTCAACCTATGAAGGTGGAAGTGTGACCTTTGGTGACAATAAGAAAGGTAACATAGTTGCCATGGGTAAGGTTGGTAAGTCACTATCACACTCCATTAATAATGTATTTTTAGTTGAAGGTTTAAAGCACAATCTGTTAAGTATTTCCCAATTATGTGACAAGGGAAATGTTGTTAAATTTAATAGTGAAAAATGCTTGATCGTTAACATTAACTCTAAGAATGTCATCTTGGAAGGAACAAGGAAAGGGAACACATATATTGTGGATCTTGATCTTGTTCCTAAAAACAATTTGACATGCCTTAGTGTTATTGAAGATGATCCACTCTTATGGCATAAGCGTCTAGGACATGCTAGCTTTTCATTACTTGACAAACTTCGATCAAAAGATCTTGTTTTGGGATTACCATATATAAAATTTCATATTGATCAAGTTTGTGATGCATGTGCCAAAGGAAAGCATATTAGATCCTCTTTCAAATCTAAAACCTGTTGTGAGCACCACAAAACCTTTAGAATTAATTCATATGGATTTGTGTGGCCCTATGAGAATTCAAAGTAGAAGTGGAAAGAGGTATGTGTTAGCTATTGTTGATGACTACTCTAGGTACACTTGGGTTATTTTCCTCTCTAGTAAGGATGAGACTTATGATGAGTTCCTTGTCTTTGCTAAAAGAGTTCAAAATTTGAGTGGTCACAAATTGATGCATATTAGATCCGATCATGGTAAAGAGTTTGAAAATTATAAATTTGATGACTTAAGCAGAAACCATAGGCTAGATCATAATTTTTCTGCCCCTAGGACACCACAACAAAATGGGGTTGTAGAAAGGAAAAATAGAACTTTGGAAGAAATGTAGGACCATGTTAATTGATAGTGAACTTCCAAGGAACTTTTGGGCTGAGGCTGTTAATACTGCTTGTCACATAATAAATCGTGCCATGATGAGACCTATCATTAACAAAACTCCTCATGAGCTTTATTTTGGAAAGAAACCCAATATTACTCATTTCAGAACATTTGGTTGCAAATGTTTTGTTCATAACAATGGGAAAGATAATCTTGGAAAATTTGATGCTAGGAGTGATGAAGCAATATTCTTAGGATATTCATCCCATAGTAAGGCTTATAGAGTTTACAATAAAAGAACTATATATGTGTGTTGAAGAAAGTATCCACATAATCTTTGATGAATCTGACAACTTTAATCCAAGAAAACAGGTTGATGACTTTGAGATTGGCTTGGTACGACAAAATGAGAAAGATGCAGATTCAATTGAGGAAGGAGAAATAAAAGAGGAAAGGAACGAAGGAGATGAAAACATTCATAACAATGATGTTCCTGTTCCTCAAAATGATGGAGCTGTTCATGTTCCTACTAAGAACGAAAATGTTGAAGGAACTGATTCAACAATTGCTGAAAGAGGAACAAATGAACAAAGATCCTCATCCTCTCATGAAACTCAAGAGGAACAACCTGTTCCTATAAGGGAGTTTCAACCAAAACCTTGGAGACATCAAAAATCACATCCAGTGGAACTCATAATAAGTGACATATCCAAAGGTACGCAGACTAGATCTCAGTTAAGGAATTTTTGTGCATTTCATGCATTCTTATCAATGATAGAACCAAGAAATCATGAAGAAGCCCTAACTGATTCTGATTGGATAACTGCTATGCAAGCTGAATTAAATGAGTTTGAAAGAAACAAGGTATGGCATCTAGTTCCCTCTTCTAAACAACAAAAAGTGATTGGCTTAAAATGGGTGTTTAGAAATAAGCTAGATGAGTATGAAACAATTGTAAGGAACAAAGCTAGACTTGTAGTAAAAGGTTATAATCAACAAGAAGGAATTGACTATGAAGAAACATTTGCTCCTGTTGCTAGACTTGAAGCCATTAGAATACTAATTGCATTTGCTGCCTATATGGGATTTAAACTATATCAAATGGATGTCAAGTGTGCATTTCTAAATGGCTATTTAAATGAAGATGTATATGTTAAACAACCCCCTGGATTTGAAAGTAATGATCTCCCAAACCATGTCTACAAGCTTGACAAGGCTCTTTATGGGTTAAAGCAATCGCCTAGGTCATGGTATGAGAGATTATCTAAGTTCCTTTTAGAAAACAACTTTAAAAGAGGAAAGGTGGATAAAACCTTGTTTCTAAAATCGAAAGGAACTGACATATAATACTACTTGTTCAAATATATGTTGATGACATTATTTTCGGAGTAACTAATGAATCATTGTGCAAAGAATTCTCAAATCTTATGAGTAATGAATTTGAGATGAGTATGATGGGTGAGTTAAATTTCTTTCTTGGGTTACAAATTAAGCAAACTGAAAAAGGAATAATGGCCTCGAAAATTCAAAGATAAATCACACTCCTATGGGAACTTCAACTAGATTAGATGAAGATTCCATCGGAACAAGTGTTGATCAAATAAAATATAGAGGCATGATTAGTTCACTTTTACATCTAATTGCTAGTCGTCCAGACATAGCTTTTAGTGTTGGTTTGTGTGCTAGATTTCAAGCAAATCCCAAGGAGTCTCATCTAACTGTCGTGAAGAGAATTCTTAGATATCTTAAAGGAACAGATGATCTTGGACTTTTCTATCCAAGAAGTGATACATTTGAGTTAAGAGGATATGCTGATGCTGACTATGCTGGAGATCTTGTAAATAGGAAAAGTACCTCAGGTATGGTTTAATTTCTTAGTCATAGTTTAGTTTCTTGGAGCACCAAAAAAAAAACACAGTTGCTTTATCTAGTGCTGAAGCAGAATATGTAGCTGCTGCTGCATGTTGCTCTCAAATGCTTTGGATAAAACAACAACTTTGTGACTATGGAATAATCTTTAGTTGTGTTCCTATTTATTGTGATAATACTAGTGCCATTAGTATTTCAAAAGATCCAGTTATCATTCAAGAGTTAAGCATATACATATCAGACATCACTTTCTAAAAGAAAATGTGGAAAAAGGTTTGATTAAACTTGAGTTTTGTCAAACTGAAAATAAGATTGATGATATACTAACTAAGCCTTTACAAAGAGATAGATATTAAGTGACTGTGATTAATTTCCTAAGACCATTGCAAATTAACATGTTAAAATATATACATGGATTCATAGGAATAAAACTACTCACAAATGTCACATAATACTCCCCTTATTGTTCCTAAGTTAAAGAAACATGCATGATATGAATAATGTTGACATTTAGCATAAGTTGTTCCTATAGCACAAGTTCCTTAGAATTTATTTTCTTTCCATAAATTAAAAAGTCCATAAAAATCAAAAATCCGAAAATCCCAAAAATATAGGAATCAGATTTAATCAAATCATGATTTCTTTTTTATCTTTTCTTTTATTTTTGTTTTTATCCTTTTAATTTTTACGCGTGTAACTCTTCATTTACTGTTACATGCATCTTCTTCCTTTTTCCATTCCAAACCGTGTTCCTTAAACGCTCCAACTTCACCATTATTCATCTCCTTCACACCTCTTCGCACGACATAAAACCACCAATTCTTTTCACCAAATGGCAAAAACCTCTCTCAATTCACCTTTTCCAAAAGCAAAACTCCCAAAACCTCTCAAATGGAAAACCCCTCTTCTCCATCCAAAACCCTAGAAGCCGAAAATTCTCAAGAAACAACAATGGTGGTAGAAGAGCAAAAATTGGAGTCACCTAGGAGAAGTGTGAGAAGAAGAAAACTAATTGGGGAAGATGATGAAGAAGAAACCCCGGAACTAGTTGAGGGGGAAGAAGAAGTTACACCTGTTCCATCCAAAGGAGCTGCTGCTTCTTCCTCCAAGAAAAGAGTGGAAAGAAGTAATTCAAGGTATGTTTTAGGATTTTGTGTCGATTTGGAGTGGGCCAAGAAAGTTAGATTCAATGAATTAACCGACATACTAAAGGAACAGGGTATGGAATACCTATTTGAAAATAATGCCTTAGTTCCTTTAGCTATGGATGAATTTTGTGCAAACTTCATCAACAATGATGGAGTATGTACTACAGAAGTTAGGGGGAAGAAAATAAAATTTTCCCAAGAAACTTTAGCAAAAATATGGGAAGTTCCTTGCAAAGGAACAAATCTGTATTTTAAGAGGAAAGGAACTATCGTCTTTCCCAATTTCTCCCAAGATGAAATTGTTGAATCCTTTGGGGAGCAATGGCCAAAACAAAATAAATCACAATCTTATTTCTCATGTCCACAAAATTCTGTTTAATCTTGTTTGGAGAGCACTCATTCCTCGAACTGAAAAGAGGAATGAGGTGGGTCTCTTAGATATGTGTTACATGTTTTGCCTTGACCACCACATTCAAATAAACTTCCCTTCTCTCTTTATCCAACATCTAACTCATTGCATTGAAAATCATTGTGTTGTTGGCTATGGTGCATTAATCACCTCTCTTCTTTCTCACTTTAAAGTGAAGACTACTGGTTGGCCTACCTTGGGGATAAAGCAAGGAAATATTCTAAATGAAAAGACTTTGTATGGTTTGGACCTCTCTGTCCAAGATGGAGTGTTAACTCAAGGGAGGATTGCTACTAGTTCCTCTCACAAGAGAAAACTGCCTAAGGCAGTGGAAGAGGAACCAGTGGAAGTCATACTGGAGGAACAAGTTCCTGCCCCTACAGAACCAAAGGAACAGAAACCCAAGAGGCGCAAAACTGTTGCCAAAAAGCCTTCCCCTCCTGTTCCTAAAAGAGTTGGACAAAGCACTAGGTTGAAAATTGCTAAAACTGTCCTTGTTCCTTCAAATAAAGACTCTCCTTTAGTTCTATCCGATGCAGAGGAACAGGATCACCACTCTCCTAAGGAACCAACTCCTCCACTCTCACCAAAAATACCAGTAACACTCACAACCATCCCTTCCATCTCTCCCTCATCCTTCTCTGTTCCTTCCAGTTTTGAATAGTTGAAGGTTGAGATGAACGAACCTAATCCTTTCTCCTCCACATCCACTGACCTTCCACTACAACCACCTTTTCTTCCTTCCATTTACACCACCACCTCACCTTCTGTTTCTCTCCCAGGAACAGCAGGTCCATCACAAGAAAACATCCCAGTTCCTCCACCTAAACCATCCTCTGCCTCTGGTTCTAAGAGAAAGGAACAAGTTCCTTCGGATGAGTTTGGTTGGGTTAATGAAGTGTGTCTCCCTGCTCAACATATGATTAAGTTTTACAATCATCTTCATTGGACTTTAGATGCTAAAATTGATAAAATGATGGGTTTAATGAAAGTCCTTAGTGATACTGTGATTGAACAACAAAAGAACATGGAGATGATGGCCCAAGCCATTAACAGTTTGAAGCAACAACTTGATGGGCAACATGGAGAAGTGATGAAGAAGTTGGAAGAAGTGGTTGAGGAAGAAGTAGTTGAAGAACACCATACCCCTTCCCTTCCTAATGTCTAGTTCTTGTTTCTCTTAAAGGAACAAGAATTCTTAGCTTTCGTTTCTTTTCTTTTCTTCTTTTTCTCGTTTGTACTTTAATGGAACAAGTGCTATATATAGATGACTTTTGCTATATTTATCTTCGTTTGTGATTTGAGTGCATAATTTCTTACTTGGAATGGCTAGTATTATGTGATTGATGTTTGAGCAAGTCTAACCTTTGAAATTCCTAACTTAACCATTTTTGGTGCTTATTAATGGTCTCAAGGTCTTGTGCATTACAGTCTTCCCAAAATCACCAAGCGTTTGATCTTTTTGACGATGACAAAGGGGGAAAAGATAAGGAACAAACTAAGTTGAAAAATAAATAAAACATTGAAAACATGAAAAAATCCTTAATCTGCCTTAATTAAATTATATAAATTATTATTTTATCTTTTTCATTCTCTTATGTTATTTGTTATTTTCCTTAATTTGTAACTTTGTTGTCATCATCAAAAAGGGGGAAATTGTTGAACCCTAGTTTTGATGATGACAAAGGAACAAAGATGCAAACTAAGTATTGGACTAACAAGTTGTTTAAGTGAATGAATTTCAAGGTATGAATGAAAGGAATAAAGAGAATCCTAAGTCAAGGAAGAAATCAAGTTGGGATTTTGAAGACTAAGTAAATATGTTTCACGATTTGGTACTGGAGCAGCATTGGAGCAAGAAGACTAAAGCGAGGCTTTTTGTTTCTAGTTCCATTGTAAAGGAACGAGTAAGAATGGTAAGGAACTATAGCAATTTCGAATGAGAATGAGTGTTTGTTCCTTTGTAAGGAACAGACGAACTGGCGTTTAACTAATAAGTTAAAGTAACTAACTATTAAAAGGAACTAGACTTAGGTTGAATCATTACAACGGTTTATTTATGTCTGTTGAGTAATTTATGCCTAGATTCTAGGTAACCGTTTTATTTAAGGAAAAATCTGATTTTAAGGAAAATCTTTTTAAGGAAAAGATTTTAACTTTTTAAGGAAAAGATTTTATCTTTTTCGGTTTTTATGGAAAATATTTTAAGATAATATTTTTGGTAAAAGAATTTTTATTTTGGTTTTAATAATTAAAATGCTTTTTAATTAAATCAGATTTTCGAATTAATGCTTTAAGTGGTTGCTAAAATTAAGGGAGCAGTAACATAATTATCTCCCACGTTTAACAGTGATCATGGAGATCATGGGTTGAATGAGGAACGTGTTCCTCCGGGTAAGGAACATCATGGGATAATGCTTTTACCACTAACACATGTTTTAATCCCACGTTCTAAGTTATTACCACTATAAATACTAATGTCTAATTAAGTTCCAAGTTGTGTCTGACCAAGTGAATTAGTGAGTTTAACTAAGTAAAGTGTCAGTGCCTTCATTCTCTCATAAAAGCCATTTGTTCTTTGCCTTCTTACTCTAATTCCACTAAGTTTATTTGTTCTATTGTATTTTGGTTTTTGGGGTAAGGGGACTTTGAGTGAAGTCCTGTAAGAGATAAGCTTTGAGTGAAGTTCTGTAAAGTGAGAAAACTTTAAGTGAATTTGAAAGGAACAGCTGTTAAGGGAACAATTGTTCAGGAACTTGAGTTTAGAAACTCAAGGTGTGGCCCGTGAGTAGAATTAGGTTGTAACAAAGTTGTTTGGCCTAATTAGTGAAAGAGTTGAGTTTAAAATCCCTAGTGGTCGAGGTTGTTTCTTCTTGTTGGGCCCAAGAAGTTTTTCCTCGTAAAAATCCCTTGTGTTCCTTTAGCTTGTTTCTTTGTTTAAGTTTAAAATTCCGCAAAAAGTTACGTTTATTTCTACACATACAATTCACCCCCTCTTGTATTGTTCCTAGTGAAATAACATTTTATTAGGAAAAGATGATGGATTAATTTTGAAAAATATTTTTTTTGAATGTCATGTATAATGGTGTTTAGTAAATGCTTTTCGAAAAAGAGTAGAATAGAATATGGTGTAGGATTGATTTTGAAAAGATGTAAGTTTTTTTTTTGAAATTTATTGAATATGGTAGGGTAGGATTGACAAGGAAGATTAGTTGAACAACAGGGAGAAAGTGGGAAGAGGTAGACATGCATGACAACTCTAACTCTACAATGACCACTTTAGATGCACTTTTTTAGGACAGACTTGACATTGCATGAAAAGACTGATTTTTTTCGAATTAGGTGAGACCTCTAATTAGACCACGTACTACGCGAATGCAGACAGACAAACATAGGACTGAACATAGGATCGACCATTATGACGACTAAATCGACGAAAAGCGTGCGATGCACGATCGCATGCCGCACGGCATTGCTTGCTCGTGGCGCACAACGATGCGTCTGGCGCGACAGTACGTGGTGCGCCAGGCGCAACTTAATGAGTTTGGCGCACTACTCCCCGACACGTTTTTCGGAGATTTAGGCGACGTATTGGCTGATTGATGAATTTTTTATTGTTTGTTAGACGCGATTTTAGGAACGACGCATAATAATGACAATTTGACAAGATAATAACAGGCAAAAATTGCAATCACAGGCAAATGTCATATAACATGGATGCAAAAGTTTCAACCTAAAGTCCGGTTCTATGTTTGAAACTATGGTCAGGTTAAGGCTGAAAAGGGTCCATGACTAAGAGATTGATCCCATGCTTCGTACCCCTGCTTAAAGAGGTGGCCACGTATAAGACGCACTCCAGTTCTCAAGTCAGGAACAAGAGAACGATGCCATGGTTGGGTAGGTTTGTTTATAACTAAGATCCAACACTATCGCTCGGGAAGCTTTTTTGAAGGACAAAGCGCAAACCCCCCGGGGGTGACCTCACACATAGAACATGTGCTAATGAGGCAAGGTAGATTGTCCTTATGGTGGCTTAAACAATAGCCAAGTATATGCAAAATTGTAATGTCATTCTAATGCATAAAAAGAGTATGAATCGTATTTTTCGAGTTTCACCCACTCATTTAAAAAATTAATTTTTTAAAATCCTCCCCAGTGAAGTCGCCAAATTATAGGCGTGTTTTTATTTCGCCTACGCGGTGTGAGCGCGTATTACATTTGACTACCCCATTGTTAAGGTTTTATTGAAAATTATTTTGAAAGAAGTCGCCAATAATTCTTTTTAGAAAGAATCATAAACCTAATTGGATGTAGGAAAACTGTAGGGACAAATTAGGGACTTATCCAATGTAGATTTCCCCGTGTTGATTCCATAGATGGTCAAAATGAACCAAAGATTAAGTTCGGGGGTGAGGGTACAATATAGTCAGGAACCATATTGCCCATTGCTGGCCTCTACTAAATATCGATTCATTACGGATTTTATGCCAAAGAATAATCATATGACATTTTAAACACCCTAAAAATATTTAGTCTAAGTTGGTTCAGGAAACACATAAAAAGACTAATTTTTAGTGACAAGTTATTAGACAATCAATGTTACAGGGAACCTAACAGGTTGTCCGAATTATCTGAATTAATTGGAACAATTCTTTAGGTCTTTGATTAGCAAAAATAACATGTGGGTGATAAAAGCAATAAATCAGGATAATCATTGGCGGGACGCGGATGTGTCGTTGTACACCGCGCCCGGTCCAAAGATAAAATTTCTCCTACTCTCTTCTACACTAAGGTAGTATAGTGGAAGTAGGGGTCGTATCCACAGGGAAACAGGGACGAGTTTGTATTCGGCGCGATTCGAAACCTAGATTAAGCTAAGGGCCGAGAAACCTAATAATATTAACAAAAGGGGGGTTTCAAGTTGATTTATAACTAAACTACAACTAACTAGCATATAAACAAAATGAGAAATCAATTATAGGAAGATCTTGAATCTGATTAACATCCACTTCAATTCATTATCGATCCTTGAACCTCCACTCTAATTATTTCCATAATTATCTATTGTCGAGAATTAATCTCGTGTTCTCCTTAAACTTAGTTGAATAGCACGATCAGCGTGACTATAAAACCCTAACTAAAGGATAACCTAGTCCGATCTGCGTCTAAGTTCAATCCAATAGCAGCAATAAACACAGAGAACCAATAGACCTGCTAATGTCATACACGCGATAAACATTCAACAGTTGATTCAATTTCCCTAAGAAATAACCAAGATGATCAGCATCTAAATTACTCCCTAGCTTGCTACCAATTGATAAAAGAATAAAACAATCCGATTCTATTCTTAAATCTAGCATTAGATTAACTACACAATCAAACTAGTAACGTTCCTAGCATAATTATGCAACAATCATAAATCACAAGCATAGAAATTAAACCATAATCAAGGAAAAGAGAAAGAGAGGAAAGATCTCACAATAACGGTTGAAGCTTCATGCTAATTGATCCAAGAACAGTTCAAGCTACAATCCGATAGCAAAAACCAAACCCATAGTTGAAATCCCTAAAAACTAAACTAAGAAATGAAAACTAAAACTAGGAAATGAAGAACAAAAACTAAGAAATGGAAATGAAGAACAAAGAGGAACGAAGAAGGAAAGATGAAAAGAGAATCATGAAGAAGGAAGGATGAGGAGAGGAGCTCTCCCCTCAAGCTTGCCACTCCAAGATCTACATTTCAGCTCTCCTCTTCAATTTTGTTCCTCAATTCCAGATCTCCCCTTTTATAAAACCTAAGGAAGGCTGAGAATTGCCGAAGAATCGCAGCCGCGTCGAAGTGCGCGAGTCGGGCGATGATGGTGCGCGAGTCGGGCTTTGGGCTGTTGCCCAAGTCATGCGGCCTTCGCTAGCGCGGGTCGCGCATGTCTTGCGCGCGGCTCGGGCATCCTCTCGCTGCTCGGCTTGAGCCTTCAATCGATGTGCGCGAGTCGCGCAGTCCAGGCCAGCGCGAGTCGGGCACTTGGTGCCGGGTGTGAGCCAGGCCTGTGCGAGCTTGCATGCGATGGTTGGCTTTGCTTGGTGGGTGATGACGCCGGGTCGGCGTACGTGGTGCCGGGCATGCTTGCGTGTGCTGCTAGATGGGCGAGGCTTGGGCTTGCGGTGGAGCTTGGTTCGCGAGCTTGTGGCTTGCGATGCTCGGCTCAAATGCATTTCACCTTGGAAGCTCGGAATGCATGACATTAACACAACTTATATCGCAAAACTCCGAACTTCCGCTAAAGATGATTTATATGCAAACCTTAACAATTACGAACAAATCCCTTAGCAATGTGCACCTAAAATGCCACAAGAACATCGTATAACTTGAGCGTATCAAATACCCCCCACACTTGAACTTTACTCGACCTCGAGTAAACTCAAAAATGAGAAATACCAATTAAATCATCGCCCAAGCTATCGAAACCAACCTACACTCCCCATCAACTACATCATCATCATCACATCTCAACAAAATATGCTCAAAATCTAAACGTAAGGGACGATGATTCCCCCACACTTAGATTCAAGCTCACCTGAAATATATAAAGACGCGACAACAATAATCACCAAACGACAACCAAAATGTGAGCTCAAATCCTGAAGGATTTCAAAGGAATTGAACTCACTCCAACCCACAATCAAAATGACAACTCGCCTAAAACCTCAAAAGATAAACTACTACTACTACAACTAACTTAAAATAGCAAGCCATGGAACAAAGACAAAAAGGGATAAATTCCATGCTTACTCCCAAAAACAAACAATTAACCAAAAGAATGTGAAAGCCAACATAAATCTTCACAAAATCAAGGATGAAATAACCAACCCAACCCGAAAACGCTTTCCACCTTATGACACCATCTCCGGCAAATGAGTTTTCAAAATATATAATTCTCTCTTTCATCTCTCATTTTGCCTAGGAGCCCTTTCGGGTTTTCATCCTAGCTTCACACATTTTTTTCATCTCTCTTCTTACCCGCTCAATATAAGCCACTTTTTTGCATAGGTTGCCCTTTCGGGTTTTCAACCTATCCGGGCCCCCATTTTTTGCCCGAGTCGCCCACCCTTGTGGGTTTTCAACTCAGCGGGTTTCATTTCATCACTTTTTTTTTTATATATTTTTTTTTTGTTTTTCTCAATTTTTTTTTCATTTTTTCAAATTGAAAGTAATAAATACAACATAGATACATGAGAATGAGAATACCCTCCCCCCTACTTAAACTACACATTGTCCTCAATGTGACGACAATGAGAAGAAAAAGGAAACTGAAAATGGGGGGGAAATAGAAAATCGAGTAAATCGAAGATCGAATGCTCAAGACTCATGACCAAACAATCCGTCAAACTCAAATTTCTTAACAACACCAACTCAAATCTCATAAACCAACTCACAACCCTCTCCCTCGAATCACTCAAACAAATGACAAATTCAAAAAAAAATTCAAAAGTTTTGAATTTGTGAGATTTTCAACTAGCTCAAGAGATCGAAAAGATTCATTAACAATCTCAACCCTCTAGCGTTACCAACTCCTAGCTATTGAACTCCTCCCAACGGGTTTTCTTTTGTGGACTTGGGCTCAAAGCGGATTAAGATGTGTTGTGGTTCGTTTTAGTGGGTGGGCGGTGGGTGAAATAAAATTTGTTGTGGTGGTGGAAATTTGATGAGAAAATAAAGGAAAAGAAAGAAAATAAAAGGGGTCTCGGGTTGCCTCCCGAGAAGCGCTCGTTGTTTAAAGTCGTGAGCTCGACTTAATACCTTAAGCTCAATCAGGTGGGATTGTGCTCCATGTGTGACAATGATGGTTCCATGTCAATCTCCACTTCAAATACCTGCAAAATTGATTGAGAAGGACTCTTGCAATGCATTGTTAGTGCCTAGCTTACTACATCATGGTCGAGCATATAATATCAGATTATATCCCAAAACCTAGCATTAAGTCAACAACAAACATCAACTAGTAGTACTCCTAGCTAATCCAAGTCATGACCATTAATATCAATATTTAAAGCTAGACAATAACCAAGATATAGAGTATGAGTCAATCAACCATTCCCAAGAGAGTTAAAGCAACAAGTTCCATGCTTCTTGTCCAAAATACGAAAGTGAAATACATAGAGCTCAATGGAAGATGAAAACTAGAAACTCAAACAAAAAGGGAATTCTTCATATAAGTGGCCAACCAAAAACAAAGAGCACAAACAATACCATCCAAAAATCACGCAAAACACAAACAAGTAACACCGTTTCCCGGCAACGGCGCCAAAATTTGGCAGGACGCGGATGTGTCGTTGTACACCGCGCCCGGTCCAAAGATAAAATTTCTCCTACTCTCTTCTACACTAAGGTAGTATAGTGGAAGTAGGGGTCGTATCCACAGGGAAACAGGGACGAGTTTGTATTCGGCGCGATTCGAAACCTAGATTAAGCTAAGGGCCGAGAAACCTAATAATATTAACAAAAGGGGGGTTTCAAGTTGATTTATAACTAAACTACAACTAACTAGCATATAAACAAAATGAGAAATCAATTATAGGAAGATCTTGAATCTGATTAACATCCACTTCAATTCATTATCGATCCTTGAACCTCCACTCTAATTATTTCCATAATTATCTATTGTCGAGAATTAATCTCGTGTTCTCCTTAAACTTAGTTGAATAGCACGATCAGCGTGACTATAAAACCCTAACTAAAGGATAACCTAGTCCGATCCGCGTCTAAGTTCAATCCAATAGCAAAAGCAATAAACACGGAGAACCAATAGACCTGCTAATGTCATACACGCGATAAACATTCAACAGTTGATTCAATTTCCCTAAGAAATAACCAAGATGATCAGCATCTAAATTACTCCCTAGCTTGCTACCAATTGATAAAAGAATAAAACAATCCGATTCTATTCTTAAATCTAGCATTAGATTAACTACACAATCAAACTAGTAACGTTCCTAGCATAATTATGCAACAATCATAAATCACAAGCATAGAAATTAAACCATAATCAAGGAAAAGAGAAAGAGAGGAAAGATCTCACAATAACGGTTGAAGCTTCATGCTAATTGATCCAAGAACAGTTCAAGCTACAATCCGATAGCAAAAAACCAAACCCATAGTTGAAATCCCTAAAAACTAAACTAAGAAATGAAAACTAAAACTAGGAAATGAAGAACAAAAACTAAGAAATGGAAATGAAGAACAAAGAGGAACGAAGAAGGAAAGATGAAAAGAGAATCATGAAGAAGGAAGGATGAGGAGAGGAGCTCTCCCCTCAAGCTTGCCACTCCAAGATCTACATTTCAGCTCTCCTCTTCAATTTTGTTCCTCAATTCCAGATCTCCCCTTTTATAAAACCTAAGGAAGGCTGAGAATTGCCGAAGAATCGCAGCCGCGTCGAAGTGCGCGAGTCGGGCGATGATGGTGCGCGAGTCCGGGCTTTGGGCTTGCCCAAGTCATGCAGCCTTCGCTTAGCGCGCGGGTCGCGCATGTCTTGCGCGCGGCTCGGGCATCCTCGCTGCCTGGCTTGAGCCTTCAATCGATGTGCGCGAAGTCGCGCAGTCCAGCCACGTGAAGCTCGGGCACTTTAGTGCTGGGGCGATGAGCGCCGGGCCGTGCGAGCTTGCATGCGATGGCTGGCTGTCGCTTGGTGGGTGATGACGCCGGCCGAGGCGGACGTGGTGCTGGGCATGCTTGCGTGTGCTGCTAGATGGGCGAGGCTTGGGCTTGCGGTGGAGCTTGGCTTGGCGAGCTTGTGGCTTGCGATGCTCGGCTCAAATGCATTTCACCTTGGAAGCTCGGAATGCATGACATTAACACAACTTATATCGCAAAACTCCGAACTTCCGCTAAAGATGATTTATATGCAAACCTTAACAATTACGAACAAATCCCTTAGCAATGTGCACCTAAAATGCCACAAGAACATCGTATAACTTGAGCGTATCAATCATATAACAGGAATGGAATGATCAGGCAAACATATAATATACAAAGGCAAGAATAATAATAACATGAATATAAAATAAAGTATAGAAAAGGGGTGAGAATATACAGTAGAACGATTATTACTTAAGATCTACATCATGAAATAAATTGTTAGTAACTTCAAGGCAATAAATATAATTGATTATTCAAGGATCCTCAGGAATTATACTTATGCGGCTTAGATTGAAGAGCGCAACGATCATTAGGCGGAGCAATCGTGGAACCAGGAACGCAATATATTATGATCAGTATTTGAAATTGATTTGAAGGATTCAAGTATTTTGAGATTCGTAATAGTATTTGTAAGTGTTCGTGAGGATTTTGTGTTCGTAATATAATAATGAAAAGTCGTGTTTGATTCGGGAAATCAGCCCGTATTTATAGGCAAAAAGAAACGTGTGTTGCACGCACGTCCTGCGCTAGGCGCAGGCCTACGTGGCAGACATAATGACACGCGTCAGGTGCAAATTGGCGCGCTTGACGTGGTCCATCTAGTTAAAAATTTACACATGTAAACGCGTTTTTGAAAAGATAAAAATCACACAGAACTTGCGTCAGACGCAGGACTGTGTGTGAGTCACAAGTACACGTGTCAAGCGCTCATTGGCTCGCCTCGATGCGTTATGGCTAATGCGCCGGATGCACGTGGTGCACGAGCGCGGCCGCCGCGTCCGGCGCATATTCCAGTATATTCGGTTTTTGATTCTACGCGTGCTTTGAAGATGCTATTTTTATCCCTAAAAATCCGGAGATTGAATTTTACGGGATGAAAATCTGATTTATGCTCAAAGTGTTTACTAAAGATAATAAAAGCATTTATGAAAATATTTATTAAAATGATAAATATTTTAATTGGGCTCTTGAATGGACTTAAAACATTTTATGGGCTTAATCATCATGAACAATTAATTGGGCTTTAGAATATCATTTTAAAACACAATTTTGGATTGATTCTTTAGATTGCTCTTCCGTTGGGTCGCGCCAAAACTAATACTGCGGTATGTTTCATCATTGGATCCTTAAATGAGGAGACACGGCTATGTGTCTACACTAACCTACCACCAAGGCTGGATGAATATGGATTCAGCCTCGACGTATCAGGTATTGTTAACACATTACATTCTCTTGACAACATTGTTAAATGGCCTTTCAAGAATGACAAACCAACGTCACGACAAGACAAGTCTAAATGGTGTGAATTCCATGGTGATCACGGACCCAAGACTGATGAATGCGTGGCATTATGTGCACATCTCCTCTAGGAAGGGCACTTGGAAAATTTGCTTTTCGAAAAGGGGAAGGACACCATATTAAGGCGTCAAGCCAATTCAAGGTAGGATAAACGTCTGATACTAAGATGTTAGTGAGAGAAAGTCCCACGCTAAAAAAGTACCCCAACCCAGAAAACCACAAATCCAACCACCTCCCACACGGCACAAAGTGAGCAGCCTCGTCGGACACCCCGCCACGGAACCTCTGCATCGTCGCTAGTGCCGAGAGTCATGTCACTGTCCTTCCCCTCAAAGAAGCCCTTCACTTTCTGTAATATCCCGAGGGAGTTACACTTTCATCCCCTTCCGCCATTCAACCGCCAAGCTTCACGGCTGCTCTCAAAACCTCTAAAGGGGGTTGCAAGCATTAATGATAGACATCATTCCTCTTGCCATGCTTAGCCTCCCTTTTGCAGTGACACACCCAGAACTCGTCCAAGCTAAAGAGGTTTTCATACCTATTTCTGAAGACCTATATTCTAAAATAGCAAAACCATGGGAGAACGCCCTAATTTGCAATGTAGTAAGGAGATCCTTCTCTCAAGATTTTTTGAATAAGGATCTATATAAGACCTAGAGGTGGAAGGGGCGGCTAGACCTCATTTCATTGGGAAAAGACTTCTATAGCTCCAATTACCGATTAACAAAAGAGAAATTGAAGATTATCGACGAAGGTCCTTAGTTATCCTGGGATGTCTTGTCCGGGTTCAACCAATATGGCAGTAGAGTTTCAAATCATCAAAAGCAGCACATGAATTAAGATCCTATTTGGATCGATCCTACCGAATTACCTATTGAATTCTTTCGCAAGGATATCTTGAGGAAAGGTAATTGTATTGGGATGACTTTGAAAATTGATGCTCGTTCGCTTGAAGGAGAGAGAAGGCTTGGATATTGGCGCGGGCGAATCACCCAACCTTCACAAAGGCTTGGATGTGAGATATCACTCAAGAGATCTTATACCCAGAAGGGCCATGGATATGATCCTTATGCTGTAAAGTGGGATATAACAGTAAAATTTACCCCACCAGAGCACCACTGCAAATTGTAAAGCAACCTGGAGATAAAGCTGCAACGGAAATTTTTTTGGGAAAGTAAACAAAAATTATCGGCAATGTACAAGATGATTGGTCTTCGGCGAATGGGAGAAGAAAAGGTAGGAAGGAAACCTGACTAGTGGGGCCCAACCGTATACACTGACCCACTTCAAGGTGGACGCTAAAAAAAAGGCGAGGGGCCCAACAAAAGGCATCGGATGACTGTATTACCCAGGGGATAGAAGGAAGTCCTTCCAAAGTTGTTAGTGGGCCCAGTGTAACTAAACACTGATGTCTTGTTTATTGTTTTACTTTTTAATAGTTTTTAGTTGGTATTATAGTTGTTTTTGAGTTAGTTTAGGCTAGTTTGTTAGCTATTTCCTTAATTTTTGTTATTTTCCTCCTTGTATGCACTTTCTTTGGGCGATTTGTTTCATTTTAGGACTTAGGAGCATGCTTGGAGGACACTTGCACAACCCCGAATATTAATATCGAAGAGGAAGGTCAAGGAAGCATAACCGAGTTCCGGAGGCAAATATAAGAAGTTTTGGAAGGGTTTGCGCACAAGGATCAACTTCAAATGGACATAACTTTCATCAAACAAAACATTTTTGAGAGATTCAAGTTGGAGATGAAAGCTTGGCTCTATAGATTTCCAACAAGTGGTCACAAGCTCAATTCCGATGAAAACGAGTGAGACATAGCCGTTTGAAAATGAGCTGACGAAACTGAAAAATGACCCGAGCGCTCGGGTCAATTGACCCGCCCGGGTCAATTTGCGGAAAATTAAAATTTCAGTTCTGATGGTTTGACCCACCCGGGTCGCTGGATTTTTCCAGAAATCTTTCTTTTTAAATCCTCTTTTTGAATGGGGGTTAATTTGTAATTATGCCTTATTAATTTTAGGACTATATAAGGCAAACTCCTCTCATTTTAGGTGAAGCTAATTTACATTATATTTTAATAAAGGGATATTTAAAATTCTTAGAACCCTAGGAGAGAGAAAATCTCATCTTCTAGAGAGAGAAGTGAGAGAAACTTGTTGAAAGCTTGGAATTTGGAGAAACTAAGAAGGAAACTTGAAGATTTGGAGACTTCTTGCAACTTTAATTAGAATTTCTTACTCTCTCTCATATTTTGTTGCTTTATTTTCTTATTTTCATGTCATTCTCACTCTATTTTCTTGTTCATCCTAGATTAGTGTTTTAGTTCATGTTAATAGTTGTTAATGTCTTTTAGTTTATAATTTATTATGATTTGTGAGTAGCTATTTCTTTGGGAAGGGTTTGAAGCCATTAATGAGTTCATGAACCTCTAAATCCAACATTGGGTTTTGACTTGGGATAATTTTGGTTGATTGATTTGGCATTTTCATGAATGTTTGTGTAATTGGCCATCATAGGAGCATAATTTAGGTACCCTTAGTGAAGGATCGAGAGATGAAGTTAAGGGGTTGCCTCAAATCGATTATTAGGCTTGAAGGACCATGAGAATAGGGACTACCTAGCCTAGGGGACTTAGTTTGCTTGTTTAAGTTCATCATGTTTATGGATATGCTTGGTTGAATGCCTTAGCCATGAGATTAGGTCTTCGGTAAGAGACTAGGCCAATCTAGCTAGCTCGAGAGAGTGGTTAGAGTACGGGCCTGTTCTCTTCGGCATAAAATTACCGAAATCGAACCGAGCGGGCGAAAATAAGTTGGGGAGAACAAGGCCCGCCAATGGATGAACAATTCCCCTCAATTGATCCCCATTGTTGATTCTCATTGTGATTGCTTGGTTTGTGAATGAGTTGATTGGTGGATACCCCTTCCCAAAGTCATTTTTCTTATTGTCTTTTCTTCTTTAAATCTTCAAAAATATAGACTTTGTTTAGCTTATCATAAATGGATACTTATTGGTGCTTCCCTTGGTCCTTGTGGATTCGACCCTTTACTTGCCCTATATTGGGTAGTTTAGGTATCTTTGACGTGTTTACAACAAGCACGTCAAACACACCCTACAAAAATCTAGTATCTCTACTGGTATGGAAAATCAGTTTGCAATGTCAGAGAACCTGTAATAAGTTGACCTTTCTCAATTCTCTTCTTCTCCCCATGCGAAACGTGGCAAACAATTGTCACT
This sequence comes from Beta corolliflora, assembly GCA_947648045.1. NCBI lineage: Eukaryota > Viridiplantae > Streptophyta > Magnoliopsida > Caryophyllales > Amaranthaceae > Beta > Beta corolliflora. Next base: position 1,047,459 of record CANSZD010001592.1, read on the forward strand.
TCCCTGCACCCCTTCTCAATTACATCATAACCTTATATCCCTACCCCAACCAACGAAAAAGATCGAGCCCTTCATGCTATCTAATCCATCCTCAATAAATACCACTACCTCCACCACAAAAAATGCCACCAAAACCTCTCGTTTCCTCTCACCCAAAAATTACAAAAACCATCACGATGGATCACTAAGAGGAGCTCGACCTGTCTCGCCCTCCTCACCACCCTCTCCTCCTCGGGTCCACTTCGTCTCCTCCCTCGCACTAGTGGAAAAAACGTTATATGTCACAACACAACCGTTGCGGTCCCTAAGAGAACCGAAGCGGTAAATCCTCGAAATTTTGGGAGGGAAATTGGGCAACATTAACTGTTGCGGTTCTTAGAGAACCGGATCGGTTAACAAAAAACCGCTCCGATTTTCTGTTAACCGCTCCGGTTTCCTTAACCGCAGCGATTAATCAGCCCCAAAAATCCCTTCTGTGAACCCGCGTTTCCTTTTCACTCCTCACTCCTCTCTCTCCTCACTCAACCCTAATCCTTCCTTTATCTCCTCTTCAGATCTGCTCCTCCCTCCACCCTCTCAAACCCACGACACCAACCACCCTCTCAATCCCACGACACCAACCACTCTCACTCGTAATCCCTCTCTCAGCTACGAACACCAAAGAAACCGCCAAAGATTGGAAGGGTCTCCGAGTTACCGTTAAACTTACCGTTCAAAATCGTCAAGCTAAAGTTATCGTTGTACCTTCTGCTCTTTGCTCTTGTCATTAAAGCTTTGAAAGAGCCTGAACGTGATCGTAAGAAGCTTAAGAACATCAAACATACTGGTAATATTTCTCTTGATGATGTTATTGAAATTGCGCGTATTATGAAGCCTAGATCTATGGCGAAGGAATTGAAAGGTATTGTTAAAGAGATTTTGGTGACTTGTGTTTCTGTTGGTTGTACTGTTGATGGTAAAGATCCTAAAGATTTGCAGCAGGAGGTTGAAGATGGTGAGGTTGAGATTCCTGAGAATTAATTGAGTTTTTTGGTTTGGAAAATCCCTAAATTTATTGTTAAAATTAGGGTTTTTGATGGATGAATTTTGCAATGTCAGGAGAAAAGATGAGTTATATTTGGATCTTTTGATTGTGTTTCTTCTTAATTCCCTTTTTTATATTGTAAATGTTATCGTGGATAATGTTGGGGATGATTTACACAAGTTTTTAGTTGAGATGAGTTTAGCATATGGATTATGGTGGATTGCATTTTCTTTATGCAGTAATTGCAATTGCTAAATTGTAGAATGGAAAAGTAGGGTTCTTTGGAATTTTTGGAATTAAGTTCAAATTCTGTTAATTGTGAGTTAAAAATATTGATAATTGAGAATTTGGGTCTGTTGGGTTGTTGAATTTGAGCATATTAATTCCATTTTTGTTGGGTTGTATGAAGATTGTTGTAGTTTTACTAATATTCACTGATTTTTAAAATTAAGGGTCTCTTTCTTGCTTTGTTGCAATTTGTATTGATAATAGATGTGTTTTGGATGGTTGTATACTATGCTGAGTTTTAATTATGTATATAGGTGTCAATATATTTACATGGACGAATCATGAGAGCTCTGTGTACTTTCCTTTTGGTGTTAAAAGTAGAAAGTATTGGATGCAGTTGGAGTATGGAGGAGTCTTCATTAGGATATGAGTTTAATTGTTATGCGTTTTTTCGGGTTTTAGGTTTATCGAGGGTTTTTTTGGAATGTATGTAAATTGTATATGTTTTTTTGGAATTGATTGTTACTACTTACTATTGTAGTATTAACTTGCTAGTATACACTATGGAATTGGACGCTTGTTGCTCTTAAATTCGTAGTATTATGGATGTGTTTTTGTTGAAGCATCGAATTCGTAGAAATTGACACTATAACTGAAGGGAAGAAGCTTCCTTTTGTTGATGAACCTCTCTCGTAGTCTCATTTTATTAATTTGTTGGTTCTTGTACATGATATTTTTAAGGATCGATTTTTCCAATTCTATGTTATTTATATTTTTAGTTAAGTTTTTTGAGGAGTTTGAAAGAGTTTAGCTATTCCAAAATCAATTAGAAGTTTCATCTTTATGGCATTGTGCCACTTGATTTTGTTTGTGCTGTATTTCTAGTTACAGTTTGTGATCACATATATTACTTGCTTCTTCCGTGTTGCTTTTTTTGTTTGATTAGCATACAGCTGAAGTGCAGTACTTGTTTTTCGCGATTTTCATATTGTATGTGGGCATGATTTCAGGATTTTAGTTGTTGTATTGACGGTGTTTGAGAGGGTTAGTGATACGTTTGTATCATGGTAAGTGTGCTTGAATTATAATTGAATTTTTCTCGTGTTACGCCTCGTCTGATTATTGATATTTTGGTCACCTTTCCGCCTTTTAGGCTTCCCATGTACAGTGAGGCTAAATTGGCTTTCATGATTCCTTTTTCAAACCATATGTTTCAAAGCACGAGACAGAGATTGATCGTAATTTTGTGGAGTTAAGAGTTAGAGCTGGGGATATGGCTTTCATGTTCTGCCAGAAGGCTGCAAGGTTTGGTCAGACAAGAGTCTTTGAGATTTTGCAGTATGTTGCTGCACAATCAACCCCAAGACCTCGTTCTGCTGCTACCGAGGTACACAATTTTTGAAAATTAGCCTTGTTTTGAGTGCTATGAATTCATTTTGGCTTGATGTCCTTGGTGTGTGTTTGGGTTACTAGGAGTTAAGATTTGCTAGATGAATAGGTAAAGATTGTGTTAAACGTTCAGGGATGTCAGTAGCTACTTATGCAGTATCTTGTGATTGGTCATCTCACCATCATATAATTTCTACTTGCCCTATCTGAATGATAAGTGTCGATCAAATTGGTACTGCTGTCGATTGATCATCAGAATACTCAATATGGAGTCTTATGGACTCTTGACAGCACTCGAATATCATGATCTAGGGTGATTAGCTGTTCGTTCTATTGAACTCTCACTGTGGTTAATGATATATGGATTTCTCAGTTGTAAGGTGACATAAAAGTGATTTGTGTTTCTATTGCACAATATTGCTGATGCTATATTAAATGGGCAATTTTCTGGTTATGTGACGACATTTGTTGTAACACCCCGTAATTTTCACTCTTTATTTTTGGTGTTAATTTATTTTAAAATGATATTTTTTCGTAAAAATAAATAATTTATTATTTAGATTATTTTGGAACGTGTTGTGAAAATGTGTATATATATTTATATGTTGTGATATATTTATATATATATATATATATATTATTTTAAGTTGTTAGTTATCTATTTTAAAGGTTATATTAATTTCGTTATTTGTTTAGGCGTTTAGGATGTTGTTTTGTCGCGTAGCGTTTTTGTAACGTTGTTGGACCGACTTGGGTGATGAACTGTTGCATCGCATGTGGCGTGCTAATGTGTTTATTATATTTATATTTATAATATAATTTATTAGAATTATTTTCATTATTAAGTATTTTCAAAGTTTAGGCGCGATTTAGGAATTAACCGTTTTATCGCGTATCGGGCTTTCGGAGCATGGATCGTTGTTGAATTTGGGCCGAAAGTTTTTGTGGGTGTGTGGGCTTGGGGCAGCCGGCCAAGTGAAGGAATTAGGAGAGCTTTCTCCTTTTCTTTTCTCTTTTGTTTTCCTAAGACTCTTTGATGCCTTATAACCCCCATAACCCCCCCTTAATGATTTCTTTAATTAAACCTCATTAAACCTCTTAATTCACTTCAATTTCTGATTAGAAAATCAGAACTTTTGGCTGTCATTCTTCCATATTTTCGTCCATCATCATCACCATCATCACCATTTTCATTCTCTCAAATTTTCTTCATTTCTTCTCTTTGATAATTGTTCGTGAATTGTTTTTGTGGCTTTTTCCTTATACTTGGTGCTTGGAATTTGAAGAAGAAGAGGGTCACACGCCTACTGTGGGGATTTCCAGAAGTTTTCAGCTCGCCTCCGACGATCCAGGTAACTAGTTGTTATCTTAGAACCATAGTGATTAGGGTATTATTCGGTATTAGATTACTACGCTAGGAATTATTTAAAATACTTTTTGAATGAAATTTTTGATGAAATTTGACATGAATATACTTGATACATGCTATGTTAATACTGTGTAGAGAAAAATAATTTTCGCATGATTTTTAGTATTTATTTGATTAAATTGGTGTTTTGTGCGTTTTTGGCTAAATTGCATGATAATTATGGAACGACTGTTAAAATTGATGAAATTATTTTTCTTAGATCATGTTACATGCGTAGTATGTATTCCATGCCTTAGAATAATTTTTCCTTACTGTTTACTATTTTATTTAATTGATATATCTGTTTTTTGTAATTTCGGTTCTGTCAGTATATAAATCATGGAAATTATTTTTAGAGGCAAAAAAATTAATTTATTTGAATATTATGTATTTCCGTGAGTTTTTACATGTTATGTAAATTTTTGGGTAATTTTTGGGCGTCTGTTTATAGTTTTAATTATTATAATGGCTTATTTGAGGAATCTGTATATTAACTGTTAAAAATACTTTTGGAGTCCGAAAATTATAAATAAAAATTGTATCATATCAGTAGAGCCATTAGGGTCGTATGATAATTTTTGTATGATTTTACTGCTCGAAATTATTAGTTTAATAATTATTATGGTGTTTTTGTTGTGAAATTGAGGATACACTTTTAAATTGTTTGAAGGCTTGTAAATCAGATATAATTTATAATTTAATATATTATGGGTTGCTGATTTTCAGTAGTATACAGTATGTATCATTGGGTAACCACATGTTTATGTTTGATTTATGGAAGAAAATGATTTAATTGTTATTACTCTTTTAATGAATATAATTTAGAGTTAATTGGTGATGTATTTGTGATTGAGTGTGGTTGCTGTAAAAACCAGTATATTGTCATTGATGATGTTTGGGAATGTTCAAGTGTTATTGTGAGAGTTATTTGTTGATTATTGTATAAGTGATTTATTTTGAGGAATTATGAAGAAGCTGTTTGATGAACTGTGGGTATAAGGTAGGGTGGCATCCCCTTTTGACGAATATTTTAGATGAATGATACTTGGATTGTATGCATGATTGTATTTTGAGATAAGAATATCCGGTGGGATAGATGTAGTCCCGGTGAAGAACATGCCAACCACCACGGTTTTGCGAACTAGGGGTACACCCGGGTTAATTGTTGTCGTCGGAGAGGTCGGGGAGTTACGCGTGTTCTACCCTGCATCGGGAGTTTGGCCATTCTTAGACACGGGCGGTGGGGAACGTAAGCCCATAGGCGGCACGGAGATTGCGATCGACAAACCTTAGGAAGTGATTTGCGAATCAGCGGCGTTTGGTTTCGACTCAATAACTTGTTGAATTCTTGATTTATTATTATTTATATATATTAGAATTATGTCACTCACTCTATCATGTTTACTTATTGTTGATGATCACTTGTTTCATCTATGAGCTTTATGATTTCTATGTGCATGCTATTGATGTAATGATTGCATGTTATTCCTTTCTTAATAATCTTCTTACGAATCGTGCTTTGATTGCTATTGTTCGGGAGAAGCGCTAGTTACTCCCCACTGATTGTGGATATTTGTTGTATATTTTGCGGGTTTTGTTGATGGGGATTTTCTTTGATTTTGGGCTCGGGTTGAGATGCGAGAAATAATCTATTAGGGTTTTAGTTCTAGACTTCTCTTTAGTTTGAGATAGTTTTCTCTTTTCGATTTTAGTCTAAGTAATTAATTTACTTATAGTATTTAATTATGTTTGGTTTTATCACTTAGTTATTTAAACAGTATTCTTGTAGTAGTGACATTCCCAGAAGACGATGTTTCCGCCATCGTCCTATCAAATATATTATTATTTCTTTCTTTTCCGCCTTTGAAATTACGGGGTGTTACGGTTGGTATCGAGCAAAACGCTCCTAAACTCGAAAAGAGTTGCTAATGATTCTTTAGAATTATTAGTTAGCCATAGGATATAAAATTTGTTTAGAATTAAGTTTAGTTGTTTCATTATAATGAGAGTGTGATGGGTAGAGTAAGTAAAAGGGAAGCCTTATGGGAATGTGGTGTGCTCTCATGCTTATGGAGCATATGTTATATGTATAGTTACTTGTTTTATTGGTGGAATTAGTCTACCAAGTTTGTTAATCTTATTTGCAGGACCGCTTGCATGTAATTTATCTTCTCTTTTATCAGAGTGCGCAGCGAAAGCGAAGTAATTTATAGCCTTCTCGGTTTCGTTGTGTTTAATTTGTTTTGTGTTTTGCAATTTAGAAATAAGCTTTAATTTTATTTTAATATAGTCTTGTGTGTTGCATTACATTTATTTTATTTGCTAGTTGCTTGATAGTATATGTTATTATGTGAGACAGTATATATTTTCTGTTCTTTTTCAATTGAGTGTTGTTTTTATGTGAGCACCACGTATCTGTTTTATTATTTTACAAAACTTTCTAGTTTGAATTTATATTCCAAATTATATTTTAGATCTTTGAACTTAATAAATTTCATACCTATATTAGAGTTATTTTATGACTTTTAAATTTTCCTATTGTTAATATTTTGATATACTCTTTTGAAAAACGTTTAATTTCAATTGTTTTATAATGGTTTGGAATAAGAAAGGGGTTTTGAAATTGTCTTTCAAGATATTCTTCAAATTTCTCTTACCGTTTTTGACCATCTATAGTTATAAATATTTTCCTTTTAATATTTTTATTTTTCATGCTAATCCTTGTTTAGCTTTTAATTATGTTAATAAGTTTTGTAGTCTTTGAAAATAAAAGTACTTAAATGAGTTGCCTTGGTGTTAGATTGAAATGTAGACGCAAACTATTTTGTTTTAAAGGTTAGCATTCAACAACTTTTACTTTACTTACTTTTCTTATTAGCATTATTTTTTTTCGAACTCAAATACGTGAAAGGATCTCGTTTACTATTTGTTGTTTCTTGTTTAAATATTTAGTGCTTTCTCATTTCATAGCAAAATTTTGGTTGTTTTCAATACTTCTTATTTAATTCTTTGGTTTTGACTGATCTGTTTTATATTCTTTGAAAATGAAATTTATATACTCGGTCTAAATTTTAAAACTTATTTGAGTTGATATTAAGTCATAATGGGTGATTCCTTTGACTTGTATGTCAATTTGATAAGTCTAAATTTTAAAACTTGTTTGAGTTGATATTAAGTCATAATGGGTGATTCCTTTGACTTGTATGTCAATTTGATAAGTTGACGCATTTTGACTATTTTGATTTAACTTCCTTTTTGAGTTGACATTAAGTTTATATTGGGTGATTCCGTTAAACTTTAATGTTGATTTGATAAGTTGGCTTTCAAATATTGTTTTGTTGATACTAGGTTGCAATTGGTGGTTCCATGCACGTTTGTGTCGACTTGGCAAATTTTATAATTGTTGTTAATACTTTATTACTTTATCGCCTATTTATTATTAGTGTTTCGTCGTTGTGAAATTTATTTTAGAGTTTTCATTTTCTTTTGCGAACTTTAAATTTCATATATATGTTTAGGAGGCGTACGCTCTTATAACATATGCCATGACTTGTGTTCGTAAGTGTTACTTTAATAAAGCAGCTAGCTACTCTTTATTAAAGTGTTCTTATCTCTTTAAGTGTAGTATAAGCCCGTGTGGATAACTCTATTTAAATTGGTTTGGCTATCTATTTACGAACTTTTTCTTCTTCGTTTCTTTTCTCAAAATATTTATGTATGATCGGATTTATTCTTTTATAATTTTACGTAAATATTTATTCCTGCTTCTTTTACAAAATTACATATAGCTTATTGTGCAAATGTTTTTACCTCAAACTTTCCACTTGTATTTGGTTCTTTCACATTGTATAAATGATGGTTGTTACCATGCTTCTTTACTGTACAACTCTTTTGGTCTTCCAAAATAAAATATATATATTATTTGAGTTATCAAATTTTTATACCTGCAAGGTTGTTTAGTTCTTAACTAAATTCATCGATTTATGTTTTCTTAATGTTCTTTGTCTAAAGTATTTTCTTTTGTCTCTTGGTTGTTTTTAAGTTTCGAGGACGAAACTCTTTTAAGGGGGAGTGATTGTAACACCCCGTAATTTTCACTCTTTATTTTTGGTGTTAATTTATTTTAAAATGATATTTTTTCGTAAAAATAAATAATTTATTATTTAGATTATTTTGGAACGTGTTGTGAAAATGTGTATATATATTTATATGTTGTGATATATTTATATATATATATATATATATATATATATATATATATATATATATATATATATATATATATATATATATATATATATATATATATATATATATATATATATATATATATATATATATATTATTTTAAGTTGTTAGTTATCTATTTTAAAGGTTATATTAATTTCGTTATTTGTTTAGGCGTTTAGGATGTTGTTTTGTCGCGTAGCGTTTTTGTAACGTTGTTGGACCGACTTGGGTGATGAACTGTTGCATCGCATGTGGCGTGCTAATGTGTTTATTATATTTATATTTATAATATAATTTATTAGAATTATTTTCATTATTAAGTATTTTCAAAGTTTAGGCGCGATTTAGGAATTAACCGTTTTATCGCGTATCGGGCTTTCGGAGCATGGATCGTTGTTGAATTTGGGCCGAAAGTTTTTGTGGGTGTGTGGGCTTGGGGCAGCCGGTCAAGTGAAGGAATTAGGAGAGCTTTCTCCTTTTCTTTTCTCTTTTGTTTTCCTAAGACTCTTTGATGCCTTATAACCCCCATAACCCCCCCTTAATGATTTCTTTAATTAAACCTCATTAAACCTCTTAATTCACTTCAATTTCTGATTAGAAAATCAGAACTTTTGGCTGTCATTCTTCCATATTTTCGTCCATCATCATCACCATCATCACCATTTTCATTCTCTCAAATTTTCTTCATTTCTTCTCTTTGATAATTGTTCGTGAATTGTTTTTGTGGCTTTTTCCTTATACTTGGTGCTTGGAATTTGAAGAAGAAGAGGGTCACACGCCTACTGTGGGGATTTCCAGAAGTTTTCAGCTCGCCTCCGACGATCCAGGTAACTAGTTGTTATCTTAGAACCATAGTGATTAGGGTATTATTCGGTATTAGATTACTACGCTAGGAATTATTTAAAATACTTTTTGAATGAAATTTTTGATGAAATTTGACATGAATATACTTGATACATGCTATGTTAATAATGTGTAGAGAAAAATAATTTTCGCATGATTTTTAGTATTTATTTGATTAAATTGGTGTTTTGTGCGTTTTTGGCTAAATTGCATGATAATTATGGAACGACTGTTAAAATTGATGAAATTATTTTTCTTAGATCATGTTACATGCGTAGTATGTATTCCATGCCTTAGAATAATTTTTCCTTACTGTTTACTATTTTATTTAATTGATATATCTGTTTTTTGTAATTTCGGTTCTGTCAGTATATAAATCATGGAAATTATTTGTAGAGGCAAAAAAATTAATTTATTTGAATATTATGTATTTCCGTGAGTTTTTACATGTTATGTAAATTTTTGGGTAATTTTTGGGCGTCTGTTTATAGTTTTAATTATTATAATGGCTTATTTGAGGAATCTGTATATTAACTGTTAAAAATACTTTTGGAGTCCGAAAATTATAAATAAAAATTGTATCATATCAGTAGAGCCATTAGGGTCGTATGATAATTTTTGTATGATTTTACTGCTCGAAATTATTAGTTTAATAATTATTATGGTGTTTTTGTTGTGAAATTGAGGATACACTTTTAAATTGTTTGAAGGCTTGTAAATCAGATATAATTTATAATTTAATATATTATGGGTTGCTGATTTTCAGTAGTATACAGTATGTATCATTGGGTAACCACATGTTTATGTTTGATTTATGGAAGAAAATGATTTAATTGTTATTACTCTTTTAATGAATATGATTTAGAGTTAATTGGTGATGTATTTGTGATTGAGTGTGGTTGCTGTAAAAACCAGTATATTGTCATTGATGATGTTTGGGAATGTTCAAGTGTTATTGTGAGAGTTATTTGTTGATTATTGTATAAGTGATTTATTTTGAGGAATTATGAAGAACTGTTTGATGAACTGTGGGTATAAGGCCGGGTGGCATCCCCTTTTTGACGAATATTTTAGATGAATGATACTTGGATTGTATGCATGATTGTATTTTGAGATAAGAATATCCGGTGGGATAGATGTAGTCCCCGGTGAAGAACATGCCAACCACCTGGTTTGCGAACTAGGGGTACACCTGGGTTAATTGTTGTCGTCCGAGAGGTCGGGGAGTTCGCGTGTTCTACCCTCGCATCGGGAGTTTGGCCATTCTTAGACACAGGCAGTGGGGAACGTAAGCCCATAGACTGACCTGGAGATTGCGATCTGACAAACCTTAGGAAGTGATTTGCGAATCACTGGCGTTTGGTTTCTGACTCAATAACTTGTTGAATTCTTGATTTATTATTATTTATATATATTAGAATTATGTCACTCACTCTATCATGTTTACTTATTGTTGATGATCACTTGTTTCATCTATGAGCTTTATGATTTCTATGTGCATGCTATTGATGTAATGATTGCATGTTATTCCTTTCTTAATAATCTTCTTCTGAATCGTGCTTTGATTGCTATTGTTCTGGGAGAACTGCTAGTTACTCCCCACTGATTGTGGATATTTGTTGTATATTTTGCAGGTTTTGTTGATGGGGATTTTCTTTGATTTTGGGCTCGGGTTGAGATGCGAGAAATAATCTATTAGGGTTTTAGTTCTAGACTTCTCTTTAGTTTGAGATAGTTTTCTCTTTTCGATTTTAGTCTAAGTAATTAATTTACTTATAGTATTTAATTATGTTTGGTTTTATCACTTAGTTATTTAAACAGTATTCTTGTAGTAGTGACATTCCCAGAAGACGATGTTTCCGCCATCGTCCTATCAAATATATTATTATTTCTTTCTTTTCCGCCTTTGAAATTCTGGGGTGTTACATTTGTAATGGGCACTGCTTTGGTCTCGATATCAAGAAGTTGCTAGTCTCGTTTGTGATGATTTTTAATATGTAGGGCAATATGGAGATATCTGTTTATGTGCATTTTTAACTAACAATATATGCTTAATTTTTTTGCTGAGTTGAAGAAAAAGCGCATCTTATAGTGTAATCCTTGTCAGCAATCTGATGCTGGCTCTTCTTTGTTTACTTGCTTTATTTTTATACTGCTCAACCACATAAAATTGGACCTCTTTCTGAACATGCATTCCCCTTGAATTGCAGCCACATCAACAAGCTCCAAGAACCCGCCAACCTTCTGTAGCTGATGTTGCTGCTACTATTGTTGCTGCTGCAGCTACCCCTGCTGCTGCTCGCCAACCGTCTACAAGATTGCAAACTACTACACAGCTGCAGGATGAAGAGCCACTCTCTCCTACTTCAAGTACATCTTCCAGTCAAGATTATGATATGGTAGAGGAGCTCACCTCTGCCAAAGAACCATCTACCTCAGCTCTGCTCCTGCGCCTTCTTCACCATCCCCTAGCAACACCGGATTGGGACCTACTTTCGTTAAAATTGGCCAGGGCTTATCTACGAGGCCTGATTTGTGCCCACCTGAGTACCTTGAGGAACTCTCGCAGCTTCAGGTATCTTGCCCTTTACACGAAAGATGATATCATATTTGACTTTGGAATTCTATGGAAATTCAATTTCATGTTGCTAGACCTTTTGTTTTCATCTCAGTCTGTTTAAATGAATGGCATTCTTATGATTGTGTATGATTGATTAGGATGCTTTGCCTACATTTCCAAATGCGGAGGCTTTCACATGCATCGAAAAAGAGTTAGGGTTCCCTCTTGAAGCCATTTACTCATCCATATCTCCGTATCCAATTGCGGCTGCCAGTTTGGGCCAGGTGTACAAAGCTCAGTTGAAGTATTCTGGTCAGACTGTTGCTGTGAAGGTGCAGAGACCTGGTATTGAGTTGCTGTTCAAAGATGGGAAGTTCAGGTTCATCCTGATCCTTGCTATAAATGATTGCAAAAAATTGAGGGACAAGATTTCTTATTTAATGGTCATTTGCAGCACCATCTACTGTCATCAAGTGAAATTATAATTGTTGATTATGATGTTGGAATTATAGTTATTTTTCTATGTATCTAATTATATATGCTCAATTCAGCGTAATAAAATGAGTATTGATATATACTATTGATTTTATATCGATTAATAATGAAAAAATGTAAAAAAAAAAAAATTGGTTTTTGTGGAGGTCAACCGCTGCGGTTTTGGGTCAAAACCGCAGCGGTAAATGATTAACTGATCCGGTTTAGGACCTGATTAGTTAATATCAGGAGACTACTGCGAGTCCAACCGATGCAGCCCAAAACCGGAGCGGTAAGCCCGGTTTTAACCGCAGCGGTTGAACTTTTTTCCACTAGTGTCGACCCCATTTTGCTCTCCCATTATAGGCGCCTAGACTTGTGGTTGGGCGCCTACTATAGACGCCTGACCACATGTTCATGCGCCTATGGTAGACGCCTGGGTATTTTTTCGATAATTAAAGTGTGGTCAGGCGCCTATGGTATAACACTAGTAGAAAAACATTGATTTACGTCTCCTCAAGTGCGTCGCACAACAGGTAAATCGACGCATAAGTGGAGGAGCGCATCATTTGCGTTGGACATTCTCGGGGTCCGATGCATATCATGCTTTATATGCGTCTGATGTATCACACATTCGACGCAAAAAACTAAAACAAATGGGTGCGAGATTCATGTGCGTCGGACCCCAGTCAATGTTTGACGCAAATCATGAAAGCCAATTTGCGTCGAAGGTAAGTTAAATGCGATGCAAATAGATGCATCCAATGATTTGCGTCGGATCTATAAACCCATCCGACGCAAATGGATTTGAGGGACTATCCATGCGTGTCACGATTTATTGCATTAGGGCCTTAATTTGGATTTGATTTGCGTCGGACCTTTTTGTCCGTGCGACGCACATAGGCCCGCTTCCCCTTTTTATTTTCAAACCTAAAAATTAGGTTTTTTCTCACTCTTTCACTTCTTCTCTGCAACCGTTTTCTCACTCCCTCTCTCTCTCTCTCTCTCCAATTGCTTCAATGGTATCTCTTATCTGTGAAATTTTTTGGATCTTCTCTGTGAATTATCTCGGGAGAAAATCAGGGAGCCCGAGAGCGAGTTGTAGGAGACAACGAGTCGAGTGAGGCGAGTTAGGTTAGAGAGAGAATCAGGGATGGGACCATAAAAGGCGATTCCTGTTAAATCGAGAGAGCGGAGAAATGGGAGATTATTCCAAGGAATGGAAGAGAGAGAAGCTGAGTAACTCGCCTGGTCAAGACCGAGTTCAGTAAAGCCGCATGTGAATTTATCGAAGAAGAGAGAGTCGCATGGGTCGTAGGAGAAATCCCAGGAAGTTCGCCGGAATTCTGGAGAAATTCTTCCATCAATGAGGTTTTTTGGTAACTCTAATTCATCTTTAATTTTGAATTTCTTTGTTTTTTTGCAAATGTTTAACTGTAAAAATCCCCCTTTTATGTTTCTTGTTGAAATAAAAAAAAGTTCAATTTGCAGTTTCTCAACTCAATTAAAATCAAATTTGTTGAATTTGCAGATTTGGTGGAGGAGGAGAAATTTGCAGACCAAGCATTTCGATCTTTTTAGATATGAAATTTTAGTTTTTCATTTATTTCTCTCATGCTGTAAACTGATGATGGTGGTTTGAATTTTTCACAATAAAATTTGTATTATTGTTCCAATTTTTTACTGTATTTTTTTATTCGAAATTTGTATTATGAACAATTTGTAGACCATGATGTAAACGAATTCGTGCAACTTGCCTGATTTGTGACAAATGAATTTTTTTTAATAAAATATTCCAGATTTGCGTCGGATGATGCTAATGTCCGACGTAGATTCTATTTTTTTAATAAAAAATGCCAGATTTACGTCTTGATGATGCTAATGTCCGACGCATATCTATTTTTTTTAATAAAAAATGCCAGATTGCGTCGCACATAGTGCAACATGCGACGCAAATGCAATCGGTGGTCTTTGGGGCTCACGAGTCATGTGCGTCGGACATCGCTTTAAGTCCGGCGCAAATAGCTTGATATCTGCGTCGAGTCCTAATTAATTCGACGCATATCATCTCTCCTTAATTTGCGTCGAGGCCTTTAGCGTCGGACGCATGTCCGACGCAAATGGGGGATTGGCATCCGACACAAATCGTTGATTATGTACTAGCGTAGATGCCTGGGAAGAAACTCCCATTGATTTCCCAGATTTCGTGAATTGTTGTAATGGCCTTGTGTGTTTTTATGTAGAATCTGAATTCTTCTTTGTATGCACCAGAGAAGAAGTAAGATGAATTCTGTTCAAAACATGTTGAACAATAGGGTTTGCGGTTAGTTGGCAGGGGGCGTGGGGGGTGGGGGAGGGCGCGAGGGGGGCTACTGGGGTAGGGAAGGGGTGGGGGAGGGCGAGAGGGGGGCCGTGGTGGTTTGGTGGTTAGGGTTAGGATTTAGGGTGGGGGTGAGGTGTTAGGGGGTGAGGGTTAGGGTTAGGGTTTGAGGTAGGGTTAGAGGGATTAATTAGGGTTTGAGGGGTTAATTAGGGTTAATAACTAGCGGAAAGTTGACGTCGTTAGTCATTAAGGCATTTCATGCATTTTTTTGAAATAGTAAGGTTACCTGGTACATTTTTGAAACAATAGGGGTACCCCATGAATTTTGAAATACCACAGGGGTACCTGGTAAAAAAACCAGAAAAAAAAATCGAGATTGCCTCCTTGTCAATTATGACAAGACGTTTGTAGTATATGAGTCTTTTCCCGTAAAAAAAAAAAAACTCATTTGCTAAATGCCGCCATTTTTTTTCCTAGTAACGCCATATATACATATATAAATACGTATACATGTATATCACTATTGAGATACTCTCCCACTCTCTTTCACTCTCCTACTCTCCCACTCTCTTCACTCTCCTTCACTCTCCTTCACTCTCTTCACTCTCCCACACTCTCTCACTACATCTCTCTCATCAAGAAGATCTCCCTTCAACTTTAATTTCCGGCGACATGAAATGTGTTATTGCGGACAATTAATGAAATATAATAGAAAAGATAGTTAAATAACTTTGTTAAAATTGCATATGTTAGACTAGGATTGCAATGTGTAATCTTTGAAAATGTAATATTGAAATGGAATTCGTATGGGGGGGGGCGCCTAATTTAGGCGGTTTCACCATTGGTGGGGCGCCTAATTTAGGTGCCTTCACCACAGAGTTGGCCGCCTAAATTAGGCGCTTGCACCTGAGGTTGGGCGTCTAATTTAAACGCCTGTGGTGGAAGCGCCTAAGTTAGGCGCCCAACCTGTGGTGCAGTCGCCTAATTTAGGAGCCCCACCTCTGGTGAAGGCACCTAAATTAGGCGTCTGACCTTCCATTTGGTTAGTTTTAGGCGCCTAATTTAGTTGATTTATGAAAAAAAATTAGAATTTGTTTAGTTTAGAAAATTATTATTATGACATTTTGTTAATTATGGTGTATTAAAGTAGAAAAATGTGTTATTGCGAAAAATTAATGAAATATAATAGAAAAGATAGTTAATGAACTTTAGAAAAATAATTAGAAATCTTTAAACGCATAAAATTAGTGTATATAATTGATATTTCATATTATTACATTATTAATATTAATGAAATTTTATACTTATAATTAAAGATGAGTGGACGAGATAATGGCAAAGCAAAGTCATCTTTGCCTACTGATTCGGGTCATCGTCATCCTCATCAGAGAGGAGTGACGATCTCATCGAGGAAGGCTAAAGATGACCTTTTGAGGAGCACTCAGTCTTCATCAGGTGCAGAAAAATAGGAGGTACCGGAAATTCCTCCTTTGTCCTTTGCAATGCCTACTCCGACCATTATGATTTGTTGAGGCATGGAGACCTCACCCACCTTGGACGGGGGATCCGATGGCGGGGAAACGAGCAAGAGGCGGGTGATTTTTATGATAGTCGGTCGGAGCATCCATCAACGGGCCTAGAGGAGGGTCGTGCTTTGGGGATGCAGACCACGTACCTCTCATGGTCGGTTTGCACGTTCTTCAGATGGAGCATCGTGCAATGCTGAGGGATTCGGGACTACTAGGACGGGCAAGAGGAAGGTGACGGAGGATAACACTACATGGCAAGTACGTGACGCTAGGCCAGGTGGGCCGGTGGACGGTAGTGTCATACCGAGTTATGGAGGGCACATAGCGGCACGCATTTGGGCTGGAGAGGACGAGAGGACTATGTTGAAGTGTCATAACCGGGAGAAGACGTGCAAGAAGCTTCAGGCATGGTACGCTGGTATAAGTTCCGATCTTCAGGGGATGATACAGGCTACTGGATTGAGTCACTTGCCTGATATTATGTTTGATCATTTGGATCAGTCGTTGATATGTGCGTTTGTCGAGAGGTGTCAGCCGGATACAAACTCTTTCCACCTCCCTTTCGGAGAGATGAGTATCTTGCTCCACGATGTGAGTTCTATTCTCCATATCCCATCAGATGGATTGATTACAGGTGACTTTGGTACATGGGATGACGTGAAGAGTTCATGTGCAGAGCTATTTGGGATGGAGAGGAGCGCCTTTTTGAAGGCGCATTGGTCCGGTGGTGGTGTATTCATTGATTCTTTGATACAGAGATGTTCTGCTGCCGATCGGAGTCCGACCCACCAGTATCGAGGTTATATGCTGACCCTCCTTAGTGCCACTCTATTCGTTGATAAGAGTGGTAACTGAGTCCGTCCTTTACCACTGTCATTTTTGTCTTGTCCCTCGAAGGATGTGAGTCGGTATTCTTGGGGTGCGGCTACATTAGCGTACCTATATAGGCAGCTTGGTATAGCTAGTCGTGTTGATTCAGCACAGATATGTGGTTGCCTCACGCTTTTGCAGGCATGGATTTACGAGTATTTTCCTATGTTCCGACCGAATCGCACTAGGAGGATGGTTCCTGTAGGATCTGCTTCGGCAGTTTGTTGGGATGTTCGGCATGAGAGCAGGGGGATTGACCGCCTACTGATTATTCGACGGGCATTGGATCAGATGAATGCCATGCAGGTTGATTGGTTACCATATGGTATATGTCCGGTATCGGCTTATCCTCGGAGCACGTACTATGGGTGGCTGCAATACTTAGATATTATTGAGCCGTATATGCCCGACCGTACTCTACGCCAGCTTAGATTCATTCAGGAGGTCCCCCACCCCATCTTGGAGCCGGAGTCTTGCTATAGGCCTTCTGCAGGGGATAAGTACAGGGTAGATTTCTCATTTGTAGCGCAGCGACAGATGTGGTCGATATTTCCACGTTCTTCTCAGCTTATGTTGGGTGCTCTGACGAAGGCGGCAGATCCATCCCTCTCGACAGATGCTTTCATGCAGTGGTATTACACCTACTCCCATCCTTACATCATTAACCCGAGTGAGTTGACTGATGGTGATGGTGGACACGCATCACGGTATCAGGCGGGTTTGGTGCCAGATCGGGTATGTTATATTCTATTGTTGATTGAAATTATGTGTTTAAAAATTATATATTAAATTCTTATTGTGTTGTTATGTACTACTATATGTAGGTATTGACTGAGATGTTCCTTTTGATGGAGTCGTTTATTGAACGGGACACCAGCCATCTGCCTGATGATTTTCGAGGCTTATTTGACGATCTGTTAGAGTGGTATGATACATGGAACTGTACACGTGGTGTGGCCCCACGCCGCAATCCTCACCCATTTCCACCCCCTAGTCCATCTATGTATATATTTTTGAGGATTTGTATTATAATTTTCATTTGAACTGTTTTTCAATGTAATGGGATTTGTATTTTTATTTTCATGAAACATGGAAATTTTAGTCATAGTTATGCCTATGATATGTAGTTTGAATTTCATTGTTTTTTGAACTATTACACATAATTACATTTCGACTATATAATTAAGTGTTTGTTTAGAATTGCATATTGATTAAGTAGAATTGTACATTAACATTAAGTAGATCATAATAAACAACTTTAATTGATAGGTATAATATATAACATAATAACACTTACATTAATATTTACAACTAACATATTTACGTGTTCCCATAATGAACATTTCATGAGTGAATCCGTGATGTATAACGATGCTCCCATCCAATGACAGTATCATCTCTCAAATTGTACCACTGTGCAGCAATTGGAGGCATTGGGAAATCAGGATCAGTAAATATGACCTGGGAGCTCACATGATGCCCAAGTAGATTACGTAGGCACTCCAACACCCAACGGTAACTCTGTGCAGTCTCATCCTTCACTATGGCATAGGCGATGAGGAAGTTCATATTTGTCGGTGCCACACCAACCAGCTCAATGCAAGGCATACCGTATCGATTCGTCTTATACGTTGAATCGACGTCAACAACCTAAGGATATGTACGAAATGCGTTCGTACCACCAGGATGAGACATGAATACATGAGTAATAACTCCATCATCATCTCGTAATGACCATGACACATAGTTTTTCAACCTAGCAAGGTGCAGAAAATTTTCAACTGAAGTCCGCTCTTCACGCCCTTCTATCTTGTAAAAATATCTTTCGTTGTATATATGCTTTATCGTTTGGTGAAGATGCGGGTATGCCTCATTCTGGCCGGCTTGAATGTTTCTCGGTGCCGTCTCAGCATCACTCATTTGTCGAACCATCCGCCTAGCATCATCATCGAGCCCACTAGTCGGTTTGTGGCCCTCCGCATATACTATGAAACCTTGGGAATCCACACATGCCATTGCTCCCCCAAAATCAAGTTAATCCTAAATGGACATCCACAATACTTTGTCGATGTATTAGGTCGTTTCACCTTTCTCGGGTCTACCTTATCCCCCTTGTATCTCGTCCCCCGAAAACATTTCAAATAGCAAACGCGGGGGCCATTATCATTCTTCTTATACGAGTCAATAACCAATTCAAAGCCTATGTAAACTGCTATTTCATTAAGATGATCAGACGCCTCTTTAACCAAATTGAATCCATCA
The DNA here is from genome assembly GCA_947648045.1 of Beta corolliflora. Taxonomy (NCBI): domain Eukaryota; kingdom Viridiplantae; phylum Streptophyta; class Magnoliopsida; order Caryophyllales; family Amaranthaceae; genus Beta; species Beta corolliflora. The sequence goes on from CANSZD010001592.1 coordinate 1,066,599, forward strand.
CTTATCATAAATCTATTATGATAATTAACCCCGTCTCCATCATTGCTCGAGTATGGAACCTATTAAAGACCATACAAGTCAAAATCCAGCGATAAACTGCAAAAATAAAACTGGCAATAACTTGGACATGCGCCCTAATAAGACGCCTGCTAATATTTTTAAGCGAAAAAAAATATAACGCCTATATTTTCATGCATTTTTAATTTAAGGTGAGTTTAATAATTATTCTAATATGCAAAATAATATTATTTACTTGTAGTTTTTACTATATAATATAATTTATGTCTATTATATTATAACTACTCTAATATGCTAAAAATCTAAATATAACTACTCTAATATGCTAAAAATGTAGATAAAATTCATATAATATATCATGTTCCTACTACATATGAACATAGTAAATTCTATCATGTATATTTTACATATATTCTATCATGTAAATTTTACATATATTCTACATTTTTACTCCATATGAACATAGTAAATATCATGTAAACATATTATTCAAAATTTACATGATGTATTAACCATGCTAAAACTACATATATTCAAAATTTAAAGCTACAATCTATCAGTAAAAATAATATTAACCATGCTTTTACAAAAGAAAAATATCAGATTGTTTGACCATCTGGTCAGGCGCCTAAATTAGGCGATTGACCAGACGGTCAGGCGCCTAAATTAGGCGGTTGACCAGTTGGTCAGGCGCCTAAATTAGGCGGTTCACCAGATGGTCAGGCGGCTTATTTAGGCGCCTGACCAACTGGTCAATCGCCTAATTTAGGCGCTTGACCATCTGGTGAATCGCCTAATTTAGGCGCCTAACTACTTTTAACGGCGAAAAAAAACTTACATTGTTTGCCATGAAGCCGGAGTTTATTTTTCTTCTTGGTCAACTCCTGTCATAGTTGGTCAACGCCGGTAAACACCGTGGTCAACGCCGGAAATAATGAGAGAGAATGAAAGTGAATAAAGAAATTAAGATGGTGGGGTTGTGTGGAAATAAGAAACACATGTGAGTTTAAATAAACAAAGGGATAGAGTAAAGGAGGGAATGGGGAAATACAACCCATGTATTTTTGTATAAAAATACAAGGCGTTAGTAGGAAAAAAATGGCGGCATTTAGCAAAACCCAAAAAAAAAAAATCAATAAGAGAGTGAGAGATAACTTTAGCTAGTGGTTAAGTCCCTCCTGGTTAAAAGGTCCCGGATCGATTCTCACCCTTGGCAAGTTGGGATCCCCTTTATTCCCCCCAATTTGTCAAGGTTTCTCCTTACCTTATTATAAGATAGATAATAATAATAATAAATCAATACCGTATCAATCCCATTCTTCCGTGAAATATGATCATCCATGAACGGATGAACTCCAAAGTCCAAACATCTGGGAAAGAACTTAGAGTTAGTCTTGCGTGAACCTGGTCCACACTAATATTATTGTGGACCAAAACCACTTATTTAACATAGTGACTTTTTTTTCCCATATAGTAATTTTTTAAAAATCTTAAGTTACACTATACAATTTTTTTTATATAATATATGGACTTTTTTTTTTAATATACTTTTTTTTTTTTTTTTAGTTTTTGTTGAAATTTTCGGTTTTGCACTTAAAAAACTTTTTTTTTTTATATATTAAACCATATCTACTTCATTTTTTATATCTTTTTTTATATAGTGACTTTTTTTTCCATAAATCACAATGAATCACACTATTTAATAATGCGCCTCATATAAGACTTTTACAAGAACTTAATGCGTAGTGTCCTGTCTCAATCCCATTCTTCCACCAATGAATCACCTCTTCAAATCCTCCTCCTCCATCCTTCCCACCGCCGCAAAAACCCATTATAAATCATCATTTCAATCCTTCACTTATGCGATTCTTTCACACCCCACCAATAATCACTTCCCCCCTTCATCAAACCAATCAAAACCCATATCAAATGATCAAATTAGACCATTTTCAACAACAAAATCTGACCCAATTAACAAAAAAACTTTCAGGGATGCGTCTGAACCAATTGATGCCGGCTCCTCCTTTCGCCAACCTGTGAGTTTGTTTCCCGGAGTGTACCATTCTCCGGTGACAAACGCATTGTGGGAAGCAAGATCCAATTTTTTTGAGAAGGGTGAAATTGAGGTTGAAAATGACGAAATTTCACAAGATGGGTTGGTGTCAAAATCCCCATCTCAGAGTAGAACTAGTGTTGAGTATAAGTTTTCATCAGATTTTGTGTTGAGGGAGCAGTATAGGAATCCTTGGAATAGGATTAGGATGGGAAAATTGGTTGAGGATCTTGATGCTCTTGCTGGTACTATTTCTTATAAGGTGGTAGTTTTTAGATTTTGCTTCTGTTGATTTTGAATGTTTGATGCATTTGTGAACTGGGTTTTTTTTTCTGTTTTTGTAAATTTTGTTTTCTGGGAATTGCTTTTATTTGGAAGGATTTTGATGGGTTATGTGAAGTCTCAATTCATTGATGATTGATCATGCTCAAAGTATTGACAAGTTGGTTGTGTGGGTAGTGAATTGTAGGTTGAATGCGGAGTCGATTTGCTTAACCTATTAATGTGTGGAGATTTGTAAAATTAGAGAATTAGAGGAAGTAATGATGAAAAATTTTGATTATTTTTTTATCTGGTCACTGGCTCACTGCATTTGAACCACTGCCTAATGCAGTAATGTGTAATGCAAGAACTGGCAGTGCATAGCTTATGTTATACTACTAGTGACTTTTGTTTTGCCCCAATGTTCTTCTTGTTCTATGAATTAAGACATGTTGGCCAAGAGGACAACTAATATGGATTGGATGGACATGTTTAGTTTAGACTTTAGTGTCTTTGAACCATACACTGATCATTTTAATGGAATTTCCAATTTAATATCACATGTCTATGTATATCTACTTATCTAGACTAAATTAGACTCTTAGTCTAAAATAATTTATCCAGTTCTCAAACTTTGTTTATCAAGTTCAACGTTCTGATGCTAACCTTAAATAGGATCAGTATTCGCTTTGTTTAATCCTAGTTGTGGGAACCTGTATTGTGGAAACATGAGCAGTTATGACTGCCTAAACAACTTTATTCAAACCCTAACAGGCATGCTACTGCTTGGAATTAGGTGGACTTAAATTCTTGGCACACTATATATTTATGGACTTGAATTCTGGGCACACACTATGTTTTCATTTGCTTCTTTGTCTTAGGAGCGGGGTGGAGGAGGGGGGCAGAAGTCAATCTGGTATTCTGGTCTTTGCTCGTTGTATCTGAATATATTGAGAGCTTAGCTATGCCACTGGTTGAAATTGTAGGAAAAAGCTTGGTTTCCCTGTTATGAGAGGAACATCACCACAATCTGATTACTGCATGAGCTGGGCCTCTGATGGACAGACTGACCACTGTTAAATTCATCTGGTGAAGCAGCATAGTTTTTCTAAATTGTTTCCAGCATTTAGACCAGGAACATACTGGTTTTTTGCAATCAGATGATATAATATGTAAATTGTCGATAGGTCAATGAACACTAAGCCTTAATGATATAAAATATATATATATGCACATTGCTGGTTGTTAGTAACATCTTTTATCTGTTTGCTATTGTCCAGCACTGTTCCAAATCCGTTGGCATAACAAGACCTATACTATTAGTGACTGCTTCGGTAGATAAGATTCTTCTCAAAAAGCCAATTCAGGTTGATGCCGATCTGACGTTAGTCGGTGCTGTCACATGGGTTGGGCGGTCATCCATGGAAATGCAGCTTGAAGTTTTGCAACCCTCACAAGGTATTTTGTTTGTCAAGATTCACTAAACCTACTTGTTGCGTGCTTATGAAGATATTTTGAAGTATTAGAGGTTGTTAAAACTTATAGTTTCTCATAATAATTAGTAGAGTTAATCATCAGAAAGATTTCTAGAATAATTTAGCATAGAGTGAGATTCAGGAATGTCAGGTCTGGGGCGAGTAAGATGCAGTGATTCGCACAGCCTTATCTAGATAAAAGCAAGGAAGCTACTTCTGACTTTTTATCAAAGAGAACAGTCCAGATGTAGTCGTCAAATCTTGTTTACAACAGTTCTTGAAAGTAGAAAATGTAGATTGTGGGATACTGGGATCTATTGATACTTACAATTAACGGCCCTTGTGGCTGATTTATTGGACTGTGAAGTCTAAATCGTCTGTTATCTATCTCTTTCTCTTCCCCCAACAATGATTGCTTATTTTACAGATGCTTCTCAAAAGTCAGATCCTTTGGCTCTTGTAGCAAACTTCACATTTGTTGCACGAGATGCTGAGACTGGACAATCAGCTCCAATAAATCGAATTTCCCCAGAAACGGAACAAGAAAAACTGCTATGGGAACAAGCAGAAGCAAGGAACAAGATGCGAAAAGTAAAGAGAGCAGAACAGAAAAATAAAATTGACAACCAAGATATAATCAGAATCAATGAGCTATTGGCTGAAGGGCGGGTATTTGTTGACCTGCCAGCTTTGGCTGATAGAGACAGCATTCTTATAAGAGATACTTGCCTACAGTGCTCCATAATATGTCAGCCCCAGCAACGGAACATACATGGTCGTATCTTTGGTGGGTTTCTAATGCGCAAAGCATTCGAACTTGCCTTCTCAACGGCTTATACCTTTGCTGGAGCCTCACCTCGTTTTGTCGAAGTTGATCATGTTGACTTTGTGAAACCTGTAAGTGGTGTCCATCATTACACTCTGATTCTTTGATGTCTTGACTTGTTGACTATTATTGGAATAAAGACGTTATTATGTCTCTCACTAATCATTCTTAGGCATGCAACAGACAAACCGGGGAATAACTTTGGGAATCAATTCCAACTGAAAGGAAAATGTATGCTACTATTAACAGTGGCTGAAGTAAAATATATTTATATTGAGGTTATTTTGGAGGTGATCTCAGAAGTTTGAAGAATAATTTTAGGTTCTACTACAAGTTTCTGGGGACAACTTTTATTGAACAATATAGTCATAATTATAACATCTATTTGGTTTGATTTGACAAATTGTTAGAGACATCAACTCCAATTTATTTGCTATGTTAGAATTCTGAATGACCTGAGTGGTTTAGGCCTTTAGGGTCACAAAGAACAACAAGACACAGATGACAATTTTCTGAAACTTCCATGTCATACATCAGTTAATGCATTAGGTTCTACTTGGAAATCCTTTCATTTGTTTGTACATATCCTACACAAAGATATTATCTCTTTTGATCAATGTGCATGAAACTGTATTGCAGAATTGCTTGACTTAACATCCACAAGTATAATTAGATGGGTTTCTTCAACCAGATTGACAAACCTCTTTTGATTGTTAGTTCTCCAAACTTCTCTGATCCAATGTTTATATAATTTGCAATAAGCCAAACTTTTTACTTTGGAAATTTATTTGAGTCCGAAATTTCATATATGTTTTCCTGACTCCGCATCAGCAGACTTACCCTCTCACACTAGCACTCTCTAAATCATATGGAAGAAGGTATGTGTATACAAGAGGAAACAGAAAGAAGATTATTGGTTGGTATAGTACATGTCAGCAATGTTTCCGTAACACAATAACGACCAGAATTTATACATTCCTTTGTTTGCCCTAACAAAGAAAATTTGAACATTCGCTTACTTTCCTTAGCAATGTTTCTGAGGCATTTTCAATGACTTGGGGTAATGCATACCACCTGGAACACTCTCAAATTCCAAGATGGACATTAGACTCCTGAAAGCACCAAATATGTTGTGTGAGATCAGCCTCACATTGTTACCAAGACAGTCTATATCTTTGCTTCTGAAACATCTGTTATAAATTAGATAATTGTTTGTATTCAGGTGGATGTTGGTAATTTTCTTCGCATGAAGTCCTCTGTACTGTATACCGAGCTTCAGAACCCAGCTCGGCCACTTATCAATGTGGAAGTCGTTGCTCATGTTACGCGTCCTGAGCTCAGAACCAGTGAGGTCAGTTTTCAGTTTCAGTTTCAGTTACCTTGATCCAAATTCCAAGTGATCAAGGGTGTCATCAGTACAGCACATTGATTATATCATTTTGTAAGGTCTGTAATATATTTGGAAAGTAATATTTGGGCACATGTTTCTTCAAATATTTACAGGTTTCAAATAAATTCTACTTTACCTTCACTGTCTGCCCGGAGGCCACAAAAAATGGGCTGAAAATACGAAGTGTTTATCCTGCCAATGAGGAGGAAGCAAGGCGGGTTATTGAGCGTATGGATGCAGAACACTCGAACGATGATTAGTGATGTTATTCATTTACAAAGATGGGAAGCTCAAATTCTTCTGATTCTTTATGCATGTTGATAAAGCACCCCCAAGCTACAAGTAGAGCTCGAACTTGGGACTTCTAAGTCACCAGATGGAGCTCCCACCACTTAATTAAGCTAACTTCCTAATTATTATTTGTTCTAACTTTATATTTCTTGAACTTTTATATAGTTCGATGTAAGGATACATCTGAGCTTGCACTCTCTCAGGGCTTAAAGACACCCTCCCCACAATATAAGTGCTGAAAATACTCTGTATACTATTTCACTAATTAATTGCTAACTTAAACTCAATATCTTCAAAAATGTAATGGAAGATGTAGTGAGATTTTAGAAATGGGATGATTCGAAAGGTAAATTCTAGTACAAGATGATCCTATGCGATAAAAGGATGATTATCATTTATCACCCTATAATCTCAGGGTTGAATGCAAATGCTCCGCATTTGTTCTTTCAAGAGTCATACCTACCATAGTTCTTTAATCTAACACAAGAACTACTCATTGGCCTAGGGGTGTCAATCTGGGTTATCGGGTGGGTCTGGGTTGGCCCGAGTTGGGTCGGATGTACTTGGGTCAGATTCTACCGGATCAAACCTTTTCTCAGATCGAGTGGGGGATGCGTCGGAACCAATTAGGTCGGATTGAGCCTGACCAATGTATACTCGGGTGCGGGTTGGGTATGGGTCGGACCATTTCAAGTCGGCTCTAACCAGTTTCAGGTATACATAAATCGGGTTCTAAATGGGTTTGTACGGATCAAGTTGGATTCGGGTGGACTTGGGTCGGGTCAGGTCGTGTTCGGATGGACTTGGGTCAGCTCAAGTCGGATTCAGGTGGAGTTGGAATGGTCCATTTTAGGTTTTAGTCTGTTTGTTTCTAGTCATTATCAATATTGATCGAAGTTCGGGTTGGCACACGCATATTCGTGTGCGCTGACGACGCGAGAATTACATAAATGAACAACTTAATAAACTTGACCAATGTTAATTATAATCATATTATCAAATACATCAAGAGATTTTATTAATAACAATTTTTAATATCTTATATAGAAGTATTTATAAGAACATGAACTAAAGTTATGAGCAAAACATATTTGATTGATAATGTCGGGTCGTTAATGGGTTGGGTTGACATGGGTCGGGTTACAATGTGTTAGGTCATATGGTTTTTCTCGGGTCTGCTTGGGTTCGGGTTGACTTTGGGTCAGATGCAGATTGGGTTCGCATTTTGGTTTTCGGATCTAACTGGATTCGGATTAAGTTTGGGTCGGTAACATATTGGTCTGGGTTCTGATATGCTCGAGTATAACTGGGTTGGGTTGATTTCGGATCGGAATAGATTGGTTGGGAAACCTGATTATGTCGGATCGGAATAGATCGGATGCGGGTGGACTCGTAGGTTGGATCGGTTTTTGACACCCTACTGTCATTGCAGGAACATTGCTAAAAAATATTGGCCCACTCAAAAAAGAGTATTGGCATTAATTTTGGAAAAAAAAAATCTACATGTCGAACCGTTTGGTACTGAATAGGTTGTATATTTACATTTACACCTTTAATGGATTAATCATTTGGTTATTTTTTTGTGCATCTAGAAGATATTTTGTACATTCAAATGTTACTTTGTACATCTAATTTTTTTTTTTTTCAAAAGTTATTTCATGTCATCCATAATATCTTAAATGTACATCCAGATAATGCAAGGAAAAAAATGATCAGAGAGTAATAGTAATTTCATTTATGTACTACTGAAGCATTCGTTAAATGGTCAGACTACTTCCCTTTTTCTCTTTTGTTCTTCTGCTTGCTTTTCACGTTTGTCAATGCACATTTTATATTATTAACCTATTTAATTACATATTAGTAAAAAAATTAAAATTTAATATTCATAATGTGCTTATTGAGAAAAATTAAACCAGACTCCACATTATATGACTATGTTTTCTCTTATACTCCATATTGGAAAGAATTCAAAAGAATTTTTTTAACTTCTAAATTAAATAGTGCTAATGTTTTATATTGAAGACAAAAAGGAACGAACGGAATACTAATTTAGACAGAGATTGGCCAGCTAGCCAGCACCAATGTTGAGCACAAGGCTCTTCACCTTTTTGACAATATTAGGCCAAGTCAGCCCCATTTAAGAAAATACAATAGTGACCATTATCATCATTTGAATTTATCAAAGGTTTTTTAGCTCCTTTATTGGTAGCACCTTAGATAAAGTTTCTACTTTTCATGCACGTAAGATATGCAATTAAATAGATTCCTCCCCCAGTTATATTGGCTTTTGCTCCCATTATACTACTGCTAGTACTAGTGCTTTGTCCAGAAATAACTGATTGAAAACAAAAAAACAAAAAAAATTATCCCGCCAAATTATGTAACACCTACTCTTTTCAATCATTAACTATTTAGGTATCATTTTCAATTGTTTGAAATTCTTGGCAAAAAAGTCTCATCATTTTTGGTTACATCATCAATATAATTGGAAAATAATCCAATGACCCACCATGCAAAAAGGAGAGCTATAGTTAACTTATACTCTAACGAAAAAAGAACCCTAAGTTACTTAAGTGCCTGTCAAAAAAAGTTACTTAAGTGGACTATAAATCTTGAATATATAAATAACTTTCTATTAGAATTATCGCACACGTCAATTCAACCAATTTAATAGACAAAAGCCTTGTGGCGTTTGATCTAACACCTCAAAACTATGCCATATATTACTTACCTTACTACTAGATCAAGCTTTGCTTAGTTTTGATTAAGGATATAAATAATTTATTTGGAACTCCTAAAATGGGAAAGCGGGGCGAAGTGATGCACAATAAAAGCACGGAATGGCACAACATACGAGGCAGACATGATGGTACTGTATACGTTGGAGTCGTAGTCAAACTGCATTTTTGGGTGGAAAAGCATAACATAGCGCAAAGCACAAACTTTGACATAAAAAACACACGACAAAATTACAAAATTTCAAATTTAGGCACATAGCCCCGGCACAACAGAATACGGCAGGCTTCTGGGCCATGCCTGGGTCTTGGTTTTGGTCTTTTGGAAAGTCATCTCTAATCCTTACTCGTGAAGGAAGCTAATAAGGTGAAGAGTCCAAAATTATAGAAAAAAACCGTGGGACCTTGTTAAATACTACTAACAAGTTATTCTGTATTCAGCTCCATACTCCACCATTAATGACCATTTATCTTGGTAGCCCCAAGTTATCTTGACTCTATTTTAGAAACTTTTGGAATTCTCAATTAATACTTTAAAGCTTGGCTGAATGGTCCAACTTACATTCACCATACCAACCTAAGATGATCCTACTTTTATCATAATGCACAAGTGTAATTTAGTAAATTATAATCGATTTCAATAGTCAAAATCACCACTCCAATAGAAAACTATTGCCAGTTGATTATTGAACTACATCATACATGCAATTTATGAGCTATACTAATACTTTTTACAAAATATACAAAACCGCAAACAGAAATTTCAGCAGGCATACACATGCAAGAAGCTTCTGCAAGGATCTTTGTACATCAGATATATAAATATATATGATTGCATAGCGATGAGGCCAACCAGGTGAAGATTTAGCAAAAAAAATTAGCACAATATCAATTGAAAGCATTAATTTCCAGTGAAGCTTTCATCATCCGATGAACTTTCTCCTTGCCTTTTCCTACTAAACTCCGGAAAAGGTGGTGGGGGTGTTGGATTTACCAATAGTGGGAACGGACGAGCTGTACTTATAGTCGTCCTCCCATTTACTTTCCCGACTTCTTTGCATACTTGATCAAGAACACCAAGAAAATCTCTCACCACCATAAAAATCCTCAATGGATTGGCCTCTTCCACACCCAAATTACCATCAAAATACTCAGTTAACTCCTTTACCCGGGAAAGAGCACAGCTCTCCTGGGATTGAATCCTTACAATCTCCATCTCGGCCTTCTTTAAGAAACCATTCATAGACTCTGCAAACCTCTTGTTATTCCCAATTATTCCAGATTTTTCATTTAACTGCAGAACTTCGTTTACTCTTATGATTCCCGAGCTAGCTTTGCAACATCCATGGCAAGGGAGTTGGAATCCATGGCAGCTGCTTTCTTGACATTCATGAGCTCCCCTCCTAGGCCAGAAACAACTTCTAATCCCTTCTTTCTTAAATCGATTTCATTTTCCAAAGATGGTTGATTAATTTTAGCGCTTGAAAGACGGGAGCCCTCGGATCTAGTGATCTCCTGCACGACAAAGTGTAAAAGGGTGGTCTTTTTATCAGTTCCCTTGACATCGATGAGCTTGAGAAGTGTGGCGAGTTTAAAGGCCTGAGCATCACCACGGTTTGTCCCAACATTCATACGGTTTCCGGTCTTAAGGACTGCTTCTAGAAGTTTCAAAAACATTCGGCTGTTTCTAAGTTCTGCACATGCTGCCTATGAGATAGAGAAAGATGCTCGTTAAGATAAGAATTAGAATATGGAGGAAAGTCCACAGTTTCCAGAGCAATGTTACAGTAAATACTTATTAAGCTTACCTCCAGTGTTTCAAAAGACTTCCTAAGATACTCAACCGGAATCAAAAGTTGCAATGTAAAGCATAGCATCGACTCTCTTAAATGCGGAAGGTACATGATCGAGTATTGCCTTGAGAAACTTCTCCGCCGGACCAAGCTTCAGAGGTGATTCATCACGGTACTCCCTGAGTTTCCTTTCTTCCTCATTGGTAGGAGCCATCTTTAGTAAACTTTCGAGAAGCTCTGTTCCAAGGGCATCTGCATTACCTGTTTCCGAAAATGGGATAAGGAGTTTACATACACTCGGTATGTACACCCAAAAAAATGAAAAGAAAAATCTAGTGAAGGGAAGAGGTTTCAAACCCCCTCCCCCCAAATGGTGTTTTCTCTTAACCTTTAAAAAATAAGTTTTGGGTCTATAAAGTATAAAGAGTTCATACAAGTTCTAAAAAGTTCCAATAAGTTGAGATCAAATAAGGTGATAAAAATAAGGTGAAGAGAATACAGAATAAGGCCTAAGTAGAAGTTTGCATACTTTAGGAGAAGAATTTTGTTCCCCCTTCCACAGGAAAAGGAGTGTGAGAGAAGGAAGCAAGAAGCTGATTAAGCAATCGATTCATTAAGCGGGAAGTTAATTATTTTTACAAAAAAAAAAAAAAAAGCAGAAATGGTAGAGTTAAACTCTTAATGAGTATAACAGTCATTTAAAAATGTGGTGCTTGGAAATCAAAGAGTGCCGATCTTAAATGTGCTTCAAAGCATATATTGAGAATACCAGTTTTATTTTAGGGACAAATACCTACTCCATACATTTCTTAACAAACAATGCTAACCAGTACTGAAGGCATAAAAGTATACATACACATTAAGCAGCAGAACATAGACGAGAATTTTATTGAGCTAGACAAAACTACTTTCGTTATATATAAAAGAAATTGTATTCTGCAGTAAAAGAATTAGACAGGTCATTATGTTTTATTCCATATCAACGGTTCCATTATCAATGTGAACAATAGAATCACTTCAACCATTTCATTCTAGTTGTAGTACTGTATCCACCACCCCCTCATACCGAAACTACAGAGTGCCTTGGTTTGGCAACTTCTTCCCAGCAACCCACATCCACATTAAGTCATTTTTATAGAAAAATCAATACTTCCATCATAGAGCAAAACAAAACCCAACCAACAGAATGTTAAAAAAGAATAAAGACGGTACAAACCCTACACAGACTATAGAAAAATGTGGCCACCTAGTACGGATGCAAGTTGGCTTAATAGTTGGTAGTATAATACTATTAGAGAGACAAAGTTGCTCTAGCAGATTGTGTGGATATATGTTTTCTTGGCAAGTCAAAAAGTAACGCGCTTAGATTACAGTAATCAAAAACCATGTTTGAATATTGCACAAAGACAAGCAGATAAGCCTGCATCTGCATGCACAGACAATTATTTATTTATTTATTAAGACTAATTTGAATTACCTAGTAAACGTAATGGGAAAGCAGATTACTGTACCTTCCAAAAGTGCTTCACAGACCTCTTCCTCTGTCACATTGAGAGCTTTCAATAAAATGGCTATGTTCTGAGACTTCTTCGGATCGAGTACCCGATACTCTTCATCTAACAGAGGGAGTAGTGATCTACGAGGGCCGTCTTTTGTAGCTATATTTGGACCATTTGCCTTAAACAATGTCTCTATCATTTCTTCATTTAACCTACAATACACAAAGTTAGGTTTCTTAATACAGAACTATTGAAAACAGAATATTTTATCTCACCACCACTATAGATGTGCTAGTTAATCTTCGAGACACATCATGACATCACTGTTAAACATATTAGATTTGAAAATATATTATATAAATCGTACTTATTAAGATTAATCTAACAAATTAACACACTTAAAGAATGAGAATTAAGACAATGTGACTAGAGTCAACAATGGATTTGAGATTAGACAGCCTTATAGATCACTTTGCACATCCTATTAGACAACCTTACTATATGAGAGTTGTGTATACTGTATAGTGTAAACCTCAAGCCCAATATTCTCAAATCCTAGATATCCTCAAAACATGTTAGGATATACCACGGTTGCATCTATAATTTCTACGTGTTGGAATTACCATCAAGATATGCATATGTCGAGATTAACCTATCTCTGACCAATGCTTTTCTCATTTGAACATCCCAAACGAGAATTCACAGTGCATCATTTTATCTTCAACTTAATCTGATAAGTGTCTTGGACATATATTGAATATATAAGCCACATCAGCTCATACAACATCATTGTCAATTAACACCTTGTCCAAAATAATCACGGTGATATGTGAATAATAACATATCACAATGCCATTTTGTATAACTTTGGGAAAAATTGAGGGTATTCTAGTTGAATCATAACTTTCTCATTTTTTTCTATAGAATTACAAAACTGTCACTGTGATATGCACTATTCACAAATCACCATGATTATTCGTTCGTTACTTTCTCGTCAATAATTACAATGGAGTAAGAAAAGTTTTGGCAATGAAGTAAAAGGAATATCGGTCAGTAGGAGTATAATACAACTCCCTATGCGAAACTTACCAGTACAACATAAAATAACGCATGAAAATGACTGACAAATTGACCATTATCCAAAACAATACGAATAACTTGGATTATGAGCACAGTATTATACCTAAATTCCAAATTAATCATAACTCGAACAACCGGATTATCTAAAAACAAACAAATCCTAGTTTATTCAACCCAAAAAAGACCTGAAAGTGAAACCTATCAAAACATAATCTTTATAATAATAGTAGAAACTAAAAATTAAACCTAAATTTTTTTTATTTTTTCTAGAATAGCTAGCAGATTAAAAAGAGTGTAAATATCTATCTCCCTCTGAAAAATAAAAAAAAAAAAAAAAAAAAGAAAATCTTACTGAAAAGAGCCAGGTTTAAGCTGATCCCAGACCATAGCTCGATCAGAACTAGCCCTAACTTTATCCCAATGTAACGCCTTCAATTTAGTCTTCCCAATTTCCTCCTTTCTCTCTCCACTACTCTTTCTCTCTCCTGAATTCCCACTCGTTTTAAACACGACCGGACCAGACGGTGGCACAAACGGCGGCGGTCCCACCACCGGAACCGGCGGAGGAGGCGGTGGTGGAAGCGGCTGTTGCAGTTTTCCAGTCACCGGAAAAATCCCAGTCCTAGCAGCAAGCGTTTGTATCTCAACAGAAATGTCAGAATCAGACGCGACAGAATCACTGTAAGTTCTATCAGGAGAAGCATTGAGGCCATAATCATGGAAGTAGACTCTGTGAGTAGAAGAACTTGTCGGGGAGAAGAACTCATCGTGTTGAGGTTGAGGTTGAGTTTGTTCGAAGCTGACGTGGAGGGAGCTGGTTTTAGGGAGAGGAGGTAAAGGGCGGAGTTCAGGGGAGTTGTCTCCTCCTTCGCAGAGTTTAAGGTAGATTTCAGTGCTGGTTGAGGGAAGTTGTACAACGTCGGAAGAGAAGGAGGTAGTTTTGTGTGGTGGTGATGGAGGAGAGAGAGGGGAAGGAGAGGAGAGGTTGTTGTTGTTGTTGTTGTTGTTGTTGTTGTGGCGACGGCGGCGGAGGAGGAGGAGAGAAAGGGAGAGGAAAAGAGAGAGAGTGAGGAGAGAGAGAAGGACGATGATGAGGGAGGAGTTTGGAGGAGAGAGGAGAGTGAGGGGAGTGGTGAGAGGAAGAGGAAGGGAGAGAGAGAGAGGAGATGTTGGCTGGGAAAGTGGGGAGAGAGGTAGTTGTGGTGGGGGAAGGTGGTGGAGGAGATGATGGGTAGGAAGGGAAGAAAGGGTTGTCGGTGTTGCCAGAGAAAGTGGAGGTTGTGGGAGTGGAGGAGAAAGGGTGTTTGGGTTGGGTAGGGGAAATGGAAGGTGGGGAAGAGAGAGGGGAAGGAGAGGAGGAGGAGGAGAAGAAGGGGTGGTGGAGGAGACGGCGGAGATGGGTCGCGGAGGTGGGGTGGAGGAGGAGTGAAAAGAGAGTCAGAATTATAGTGGTGGAGGATAGTAGGAGTGGCATTTTGGGTTTATGATATGGAGAGAGAAGAGAAGAAGGTAGTAGGAGAGAGAGAGAGAGAGAGAGAGGAGAAGTAATCAGCAAAAAGATGTATGCAGGTGAGGACTGAGGAGGTAGTAGAATAGAAAAGGCACATTGCATATTTTGCATATACTCTACTGTTTACTACATGATCCTTGACCTTGCTCTTTAGTAGTGTACTGTACTACTGTGTATGTATGCATATTGTGCAGTGTCCAGCACTAGCAATTTTTTTTTTTAAGGTAAGCTGGAAGGGACTCACTTGATGGGATAAGGAGAAATCTTCAAATGAGTCCCATGAGGTTTGATCCCTAGACCTCATAGATATGAGGTGGGAAGCGATGCCACCAGTGGCGGATCCATGAATTTATGGATGGTGGGTCACTATCAATTATTGACCATGTGTTTTGTCCAATGCATGAATTAAAAAAAAAACTTCAAAAAACGCATTTCAAAACTAATAATTTATATTACAATGTTAAATTATTCAGCTTAGCAACAAACAATTAACATTAAGATTTAGGCATTTAGGTAATCTATGTAGCATCTGGACGGATATGAGAAGAAGGATATCAGAACGAAAAACGGCGCAATCAAAATTCAAAAAATGGGTACGCCATTCGGTCAATAAATCTTTTTTTAAAAATTATAGATAATCAAAATATAACTTCTCCATTCCGAAATAAGTGAAACAACACTTCTCTTTTATAATTACACATTCACATAACAAAAAAAGTACCACATATGTTTAAGAGAAGTGTTTCGTTTATTTTAGAATGGAAGAAATATATATAAGTCGCTACCACATATGAAGTGTTAGACAATTAAATATAATGTCTTGAAAAATATGATTAATTACACATTCACATAACAAAAAAGTACACCAAACTATTATTTACTCCTTAAGAAATTAAAAACCATCATCTACTCTCACACTAAAAAAGAGAAAAGAAAAAAAAAAGGGAGAGAGAAAGAGAAATGGCTTCCTCGGCACAGTGCATTTCTTCCTCACCATTGTTTACTAATCCACCTACAAAGAGTACAACCCTCTTTCTTTCCTTCTTCCTCCTTATTTCCTACCCTCATTCTGTCTCCTCCCTCAACTTCATATACATAGAAATTAATCTAATTTCTAACTTGGGGATTTCCCATTTTATTCAAGAAATCAAAATCTAAAACAGAAAATAAAAGATGGGTTCTTTTTTATCTACAAAAGTGAATGGATTAAACAACAATTCAACCAGATGATGGTGAAGAACCAAAGAAAATAACCCAGAAAATTCATGGCAAGATCCCACAGCTCCACACTAGTGCAGTTATGCTATTTGTAATTTTTTTTTTTGGGGGGAATGGTGGGTCACGTGACCCACCATGACTAACAGTGGCTCCGCCACTGGATGTCACTACTCCACCACCTCAACCTCAATGTGCACTAGCAAGTAGCAATAGCATAAAGGAGGAGAGTTAATTCGTCATTGCTAGACACCACTTTACACGACTGTCAATGTTATAAATTTATTTTTTTTCCTTTTTGATGGAAATAAAATTTAAATGCGCCGTCCACACTATCTTATGTAGACTAAAGATTCCATTATTTTGGAATGAGAGAATGAACCGAATCGAATCGAAAATAAGTCCAAAAGAACATATTTAATGCGAAAATGGTGATTACTCCCTCCGATTTTTATTAGTTTATCCGTTTTGACTTTTGACACTATTCATATACATGACTTTGACTATCTCTTGTGATTTGTACTTAAAGAAAAATATAGTTATGTGATATCTTGTAATCAATGTCTATTATCCAAATATCAATTTTTTGTAATTTTTGCTTATTGATCATTAGGGATATTAAGGTTCAAATTAGTGCATCGTGAATGTGCCCCAAAGAGATGGGATATACTAATAAAAACAGGAATGAGTATATATTTAAAAAAAAAAGTTAACTATGTTATAAAACAAGATACTATAAATAAATGCAATAGTTTGACTTTCACGCTTGTCGATGCTAACTTTGACCATTAATATCTCTAATTATGTATTTATAAAACTTATTAAAAGTTGATATTATAAATATTCATTGAAACAAATCCAACAACATTTTATATGATAATTGGTTTTATATATTAGTAAAGAATACGGTCAAAGTCAGGTGTGTGAAAAGTTAAAAGTTAAAGTGTTGCACTTAAAAATAAACGAGATGAAGTATAAAAAAGAAGAGAAATTATAAATTAAAAGAATGACTATATACGAAAAAAGTCACTAAATTATAAAATAGTTGATATAAAAGAGGAGTAACTATAAATTGTACTTGAGGTTCAGGAAACCGATAGTCAAAGTATACGGTGTCGGGACAGAGAACGATTCTAAACGCTCTGCAGTTTAGAACAGATCTATATACACCGGTCTCTGCAAAACAAAGTTAGTATGCTGGACAATAACTACAAGTAATCTGATTACCTGCAGGAGAAGATGTTAGCATATAGGTGCAAACAACTCAGATAAGCACATAATGATGCAATAATGCAAACTTAGACTCTCTAAGGATGCATGAGACGCTATGCAAGGATTGAGGTTATGCAAAGCTAAGAGATGACACGTCATGCAAGGTCAGGGTTATGCAAGACTATAACGTATGAAATGCAATGCAAGGTCAGGGTTTTGCAAGGCTGCAATGCAAGGTTAGGATTTTGCAAGGCTAGAAGATGTGTAGAATGATAGAATGATCAGAAATAAATAGAATGATTTTCGAAAATCGTTTTTAGTAAATAATCGGGGTCCGTAAACGAGGTCCGCAGATCACAACTTTTCGGGAGTTTGATTTGGAGGCACCACCACATATAGGAAGCCTCCGCTTTGGGTGAGCTTGCCTGGAATTAGGCATCTTGAGCCTTGATTGAAGTGTAGTTGACATGTTTTGAACGTTGAAAGTTGTCACTAGGGATTCTTCATTGGAAGTTGATTAGGCAAAGTCAAATATCGCCAGAAACCATGGAATTGTCGGAGAGTCCTTCAGGGAAAAGGAGAGCTTGGATTGAAAAAAAAAAGGTTTAAATTTATGACTTAAGTAAATGTAGGTGGGAAAAGGCTTTAACGAGGCTAGGTTCAGACTCGAGTCTATGTCGGGATCTAGAAAGAGAATGCTCCTGAATTCTAGAAAATCAAATCATTAGACCATGACTAATTTATTTTTATTGAAGCGGTCGGACCTCGAGATGAGGATTTCTACGTATCCTTGCGGAATCATACCATTCGTAGTTCTAGATCAGTTTTTTATTATTATTTTTTTTTTTTTGTGCCCTAACTTTTGCCTAGGCCGCCCTTTCGGGTTTTCAACCTAGCGGGTTTGGACATACCTTGAAAAAGGAGTTATGGTTGATGAAAGGTTAAAGACTTTAGGCTTGATGAAGGTTGAATTGGTTAAAATAAGGTAAAGATCATGGATATGGGTTTTAAAGGTTTGATGGATTGAAGGATTTGAATGAGGGGTAGAACTTGTGTGCAAGCCCCCTAGCTTGACTTTTTATTTCTTTGCCTTTGGCTCTTTCTTTTTGCAATTTTTTTCTTTTTTTGTCATGTGCGTTTTCTTATGTTTTTGCTTATTTTTCTTTCGCACTTTGAAATTTTTTTTTCACTTTTTCATTTTTGTCTGGCATTGATCTTTTGTGTAGTAGGGCTTGCACACAAGCTATTGGTTTAGAGTAGTGGAAGGTTTGAAGGTTGTTTGTGGAGCCTTAATTTTAAAAGGTCATTTGGCTAATGGAGATGATGGTTTAAAGGATTTTTGTTTTTCTTTGGTTGTATGAGGATGGCTTATGAAAGGTAATGGAAGGGAGAGGGGAATAACTCCTGATCTAAAGGATGTCCTTTTTTTATTTTTCTCTTTTTTTTATTTCATATCTCTTTTATTATTATTGTTAGTCAAGTTCATTAGGTGATTTAAGTTTCATCATTGAATTAGAAGCATAAATAAAATGATAGAAGGCCAATGAAAATGAAAATGCAATAATTTTATTAATCAGAAATAAATAGAACAAGGCTTATTAAAAATAAAAACCTAAATGACATAGACTTGACAGGAAAGGAAATGAAGGAGCTAGGGGAAGGACTCTCTGACTCAACCTAGAAAACCAACGCTAAATGACTAAGCCCCCTGCATTATTTAGGCATTTTCCAAGGGGTTGCCGCTATTGCTGACTTTCGCTGCAGGCGGAATTGGCAATCTATCGTCTTCAACCATATCCTGCAGATGATGCTTCAAAGTCCAGCATTGTGATGTCATATGCCCATTTCCTTGATGGTACTTGCAGTAGGAATTAGGATTCCATCTACTGGATCTCTTCTCAAGAGCAGGGTCCGGAGTAGGGCCAAGGGGCTGAAGTGATCCCTTTGCATGAAGCCTAGTGAAAGCTTCTTCTAGAGACATGCCTAAAGGAGTGAATGTCCTTTGAAGTCCTTGATAACCCCTCTTGTCAGTAGTTAGAGCATTGATGTCGTTGCCTTTAGAGGTAGAAGGGTTGTTATTACTCTTCTTGAAAGAGTTGTTGTTGTTGGAACTTTTGTTCTTGTTGGCATGTACCTCTTCTTCAATCAGCAGGCCTACCTTATAGAGCTTCGTGAAAGACTCTATGGGTTGGAACTTAATATGATCCCCATACTTCGGCTGCAGGTTACGGATCACCAGTCGGACTTGATCCTCCTGAGATGGCCTATTGGTCATTAAATTTGTGCAGCTTTTTCCCTCCATCTGTTAAGGAAGGTGACAAAATCTTCGTTGGAATTTTGTTTAGTTAACTCCAACTCACGCAGGCCAATAGGAAGCTGAGTGTTACTCCCTCTGTATTTTTTTATCTTTCTCACTTAGAATCTTGTCACTATTCACAATTAGAGAGAATCTTTTAAATTCTTCTCAATATATAAGAAAAAATATAGTCATGTGGGGTCTTGCTTGATTCGTCTCAATGAGTAGTTTATTAATATTCAATCATTATAATTTTTACTAATATGTAATGAAATATATTTAAGGTTGAATAAGTGCATTGGCAAACGTGCAAAGTCAAAGTAGGAAAGATAAAAAAAAAATATAGAGGGAGTATATATATATTATTTGTGGAACTCCTCTCTGATGTAGTCCCAGTCATTTAGCTTAGCTTTGTTCAGTGATCCGGACCACTTGGATGGATGTGCATCCAAGGTTAAAGGAAAGACATAAGCAAACAGGTCCTTGTTCATGCCCTTGAGAGCCATAGAGATGGAAAAAGCTCTCAGATGATCATTTGGGTCTTCGACCCCCTTGAATTTTGGGAGGTCACCCAATGTTACCTTCTTAGGGAGCTTGTCCCTCAGTTCAGGATCAATAATGTCATGGCCATGAGCCTGACTCTCGAGTGCAGGAGTTGACTGGATCAATTGCTCGAGTTTTTCAAACCTCAAATAGGTGTTGATCTTGATTGGTGGTAGAGTGTCGCCTTGCTCGTCTTCTTCAGTTTGCTTCTTCCTCAACGCCTTGATCTCTTTGTCTTGTTCCTCAAGACGAGAGTTCATCAGTGTGAGTTGAGCCATAATGGCACTGAGTTGTTCATTAGTGTCCCCCATTTCAGATGATGATTCGAAAGAATCGGAGGATTTGTCTGAAAATGTGAGGATGTGTTTAACGAGTCTAGGAGTAGGTTGACCTTGTATCCTCTCTGTCGGACGTTCCCAAGTTATAATCTCACGATCCGTCCTGAACAGAAATCGAATGAACCTCGTAAATTTTTAGAAATGATGTTTTCGAAATGAGAAATGGAAATGAGAAATGGGAAATGGAAGAATGGAAATGGAATGGAAAGAAATGGGAATGATTAGAAATGAGTATGACTATAAATGGGTATGGGATTGACCATGATGGAGACACGGGCCTAACTATATGCACATGCAGACATGGACTGGACTCAAAAGGGTTGCTTATGCTAGCTTCGCTAGGCTTAGGAAGGAATTGGCTTCGCCAGACTTGATGATTTGGGGTTGATATAGATGTAAGATAGGAGTAGCTTCGCTAAATTCGGAGGGTGCCTTTATGGTCTTAGAGGTGACTAGCTTCACTAGGTCAATGGGTGTCGTTAGGGTCTTAAAGGGATGGCTAGCTTAGCTAAATCAAAGGGGTGTCGTTATGGTCTCACAGGGGCGACTAGCTTAGCTAAGTCAAAGGGGTGCCGTTATAGTCTCATAGGGATGACTATCTTAGCTAAGTCAAAGGGGTGCCGTTATGGTCTCACAGGGATGACTAGCTTTGCTAAGTCAAAGGGGACCGTTATGGTCTTACAGGGATGACTAGCTTAGCTAAGTCAAAGGGGTGCCGTTAGGGTCTTACAGGGATGCTAGCTTCGCTAGACTTAATGGTTTGGACTTCGTCCTGATGTAGTCCTCTCTGATGTAGTCCAAGTCATTTAGCTTAGCTTTGTTCAGTGATCCGGACCACTTGGATGGATGTGCATCCAAGGTTAAAGGAAAGACATAAGCAAACAGGTCCTTGCTCATGCCCTTGAGAGCCATAGAGATGAAAAAACCCTCAGATGATCATTTGGGTCTTCGACCCCCTTGAATTTTGGGAGGTCACCCAATGTTACCTTCTTAGGGAGCTTGTCCCTCAGTTCAGGATCAATAATGTCATGGCCATGAGCCTGACTCTCGAGTGCAGGAATTGACTGGATCAATTGCTCGAGTTTTTCAAACCTTAAATAGGTGTTGGTCTTGATTGGTGGTAGAGTGTCGCCTTGCTCGTCTTCTTCAGTTTGCTTCTTCCTCAACGCCTTGATCTCTTTGTCTTGTTCCTCAAGATGAGAGTTCATCAGTGTGAGTTGAGCCATAATGGCACTGAGTTGTTCATTAGTGTCCCCCATTTCAGATGATGATTCGAAAGAATCGGAGGATTTGTCTGAAAATGTGAGGATGTGTTTAACGAGTCTAGGAGTAGGTTGACCTTGTATCCTCTCTGTCGGACGTTCCCAAGTTATAATCTCACGATCCATCCTGAGCAGAAATCGAATGGACCTCGTAAATTTTTAGAAATGATGTTTTCG
Organism: Beta corolliflora; assembly: GCA_947648045.1. NCBI lineage: Eukaryota > Viridiplantae > Streptophyta > Magnoliopsida > Caryophyllales > Amaranthaceae > Beta > Beta corolliflora. The sequence goes on from CANSZD010001592.1 coordinate 1,088,573, forward strand.
AAATGAGAAATGGAAATGAGAAATGGGAAGTGGAAGAATGGAAATGGAATGGAAAGAAATGGGAATGATTAGAAATGAGTATGATTATAAATGGGTATGGGATTGACCATGATGGAGACACGGGCCTAACTATATGCACATGCAGACATGGATCGGCCCTGGGTATCTTGGACTCGGACTCAAAAGGGTTGCTTATGCTAGCTTCGCTAGGCTTAAGAAGGAATTGGCTTCGCCAGACTTGATGATTTGGGGTTGATATAGATGTAAGATAGGAGTAGCTTCGCTAAATTCGGAGGGTGCCTTTATGGTCTTTGAGGTGACTAGCTTCACTAGGTCAATGGGTGTCGTTAGGGTCTTAAAGGGATGGCTAGCTTAGCAAAATCAAAGGGGTGTCGTTATGGTCTCACAGGGACGACTAGCTTAGCTAAGTCAAAGGAGTGCCGTTATGGTCTCACGGGGATTACTATCTTAGCTAAGTCAAAGGGGTGTCGTTATGGTCTCACAGGGATGACTAGCTTAGCTAAGTCAAAGGGAACCGTTATGGTCTTACAGGGATGACTAGCTTAGCTAAGTCAAAGGGGTGCCGTTAGGGTCTTACGGGGATGCTAGCTTCGCTAGACTTAATGGTTTGGACTTCGTCCTATATGGATTTGGAATTGAATTTGGATTGACTTTGAAAATGAGCTGGGCCTTATATGGACCTAATTTTGGACTTAGTCCTATATTGGTTTGAAGTTAGACTCGAAAATGCACATGGGCCTGACATTGGATTGGAATATAGTTGGATTAGACTTGGATTGAGATTGACATAGGTTAGGGTTCACATAAAGATGCAAATGGGCCTAGCTTTGACTTGAACTAGACTTATATGGGCCTAAGATGTACTCTAATGCTAGCGGGCCTAATATGAATGCATGGACTCAAATTAGATGGACCTTATATGAATGCAAAATGGACTCTAATGCAAGATGAATTGGATGGAGTTGTTTGATTGGATTGGATTGGATTGGATTGAAGGTGTTGGAATGGGCTTAGAATTTCCGAAATTCATTTTTGAAAGGAACCCCCTTATTTTTATCTTTTATTAGGAAGAGATGATGGATTAATTTTGAAAATATTTTTTTTTGAAATGTCGTGTTATGATGGTGTTTAATAAATGCTTTTTGCAAAAGAGTAGAATAAAATATGGTGTAGGATTGATTTTGAAAAGATGTAAGATTTCGAAATTTGTTGAATATGGTAAGGTAGGATTGACAGGGAAGATTAGTTGAACAGCAGGGAGAAGGTGGGAAGAGGTAGACATGCATGACAACTCTAACTCTACAATGACCAGTTTAGATGCACTTTTTAGGACATACTCGACCTTGCATGAAAAGACTGATTTTTGAATGTTTGATTAGGTGAGACTCCTAGAATGACCATGTATTACGCGGATGCAGATAGACAAGCATAGGACTGAACGTAGGATCGACCATTACGGCGACTAAATCGACGAAAAGCGCGCGATGCACAGACTGCGTGCCGCGCAGCATTGCTGCGCGCGGCCCACAGTCGTGCGCCTGGCGCGGGAGTGGTGCGCTAGGCGCAACTTAATGCGCTTGGCGCACTACTCCCCGACACGTTTTTCGGGGATTTAGGCGACGAATTGACCGATTGACTAATTTTTCTTTTTTGTTAGACGCGATTTTAGGAACGATGCATAATAACGACAATTTGACAAAATAATAGCAGGCAAAAATTGCAATCACAGGCAGATGTCATATAACATGGATGCAAAAGTTTCAACCTAACGTCCAGTTCTATGTTTGAAACTATTGGTCAGGTTTAGGTTCAGTCTGAAAAGGGTCCATGACAAAGAGATTGATCCCACGCTTCGTACCTCTGCTTAATGAGGTAGCCACGTGTAAGACGCACTCCAGTCTCAAGTCTGGAACAAGAGAACAATGCCATGGTTGGGTAGGTTTGCTTATGACTAAGATCCAACACTATCGCTCAGGAAGCTTTTTGGAAGGACAAAGCGCAAACCCCCCCGGGGGTGACCTCACACATTAAACATGTGCTAATGAGGCAAGGTAGATTATCCTTATGGTGGCTGAACAATAGCCATGCATATGCAAAACTGTATATTATTCAAAGGCATAAAAAGAAGAATGAATCGTATTTTTCAAGTTTCACCCACTCATTTAAAAAAAATTAATTTTTTAAAATCCTCCCCAGTGAAGTCGCCAAATTGTAGGCGTGTTTTTATTTCGCCTACGCGGGATGAGCGCGTATTAGATTTGACTACCCCACTGTAAAGGTTTTATTGAAAATATGTTTTGAAAGAAGTCGCCAACAATTCTTTTTAGGAAGAATCATAAACCTAATTGGATATGGGAAAACCGTAGGGACAAATTATCCAATGTACATTTCCCCGTCCTGACTCCATAGATGGTCAAAGTGAACCAAAGATTGAGTTCGGGGGTGAGAGTACGAATATGGTCATAATGAACCACATTCGCCCAAAGTTGGCATCTACTAAATATCAATTCACAACAGATTTTATGCCAAAGAATAATCATATAACGTTTTAAACACCCTAAAAATAATTAGTCTAAATAGGTTCAAGAAACACATAAAAAGACTAATTTTTAGTGACAAGTTATTAGGCAATCAATATTACAGGGAACCTAGCAGGTGGTCCAAATTAATCTGATTAATATTAGAACAGTTCTTTAGGTCTTTGATTAACAAAAAATAACATGTGGGTGATAAAAGCAATAAAGCAGGGACAATCATATAATATAAACAGAGTGATCAGGCAAGCATATAATATACAAAGGTATGAATAATAATAAAATAAAATAAAAAGTATAGAAAAAGGGTTAGAATATATAGTATAGCGATTTTACATTAAAGATCTACATCAGGAAAGAAAACTGTTAGTAACTTCAATATAAAAATAATTTATTTAAGGACCCTCAGGATTATACCGTGGCTTGGGTCTGAGAGATTGACAACCTTCGGGACGAGCAATCGTGAAGCCTGAAAATCTGAATGTATGAAAGTATGTAGATTGAATGTGTTTTGTGTTTGAAAGTATGAATTTAGTAGGGAGATTTTGTGGTTCGTCAAGAGGATTCGTAAAGTGTTCGTCGAGTGTTATGTGAAAAATCCGTTTTTAATCAATACGGAAAACAGGCCTATTTATAGGGAAAACGACATTGCGCCTCACGCGCCAGCTGCGCCTGGCACAACTGACGTGTCAAGCACATGACGCAGCATGACCAGTAAAAAGCGTACACGTGGTACGCGCTTTTAAAAAAGATAAGAAAGAAAATCCGCGTCTCAAGCAGAGAACTGCGCTTGACGCAGGACTCTACATGAAACAGAAGTCTACGTGGCAGTTTTGGTGCGCTTGGCACAGGCTGTGCGCTAGGCGCAGCTTACGTGGAAGCCCACGTGTCGAGACACGTGCGCTCGGCGCAGGCAGCTGCGCTCAGCGCAGAGCTAGTTTTTGACAGTTTTTGATAAAAACGCGTTCTAAAAGATTTTCTTTTATCTTTTAACTACGGATATCCGATTTTACGGGATAAAATCTGATTTTAACTTATAAAAAAATATCTTTTGAAAATATTTATTTATTAAAATAAATCAATTAATTATCAATTAATTGGGCTTTTCAAAGAATTGGGCTCAAATACAATTAATTATCATGAATAATTAATTGGGCTTTAAAATAGGACTTTAACACTTTTCGAAATAGTTTTGGAATGACTCTTCGGAATGCTCTGCCCTTGGGTCGGACCAATTAAGACCACGGTATGTTTCATCATCGGATCCTTAAATGAGGAGACACGATTATGTGTCTACAATACTCCCTCTGTTTTTTTACCATTTTCACTTTCCTGTGCGCGTCTCCCAGTAACCTCTTTGAATTTAAATATTTTTTATTGTATATTAGTAAAAATTATAACTATTGAACATTAATAAAGTACTAATTGAGACGAATCAAACAAGACCCCACATGACTATATTTTTTCTTATAAGTTGAGAAGATTATCTCTAAATATGAATAGTGTCAAGATTTCAAGTGAAAAAGATAAAAAAAAAAACAAAACAAAACAAAGGGGGTGTAATACGAATTTATGAGAAAAATGTTACTCCATTCGTCCCATAATATAGTGCTTGTTTATTTTTTACACGGTCTCCAAGACGGACCTTTGACCTTCGATATCTTCAATTCCTTATTAATAAAAAATATAAAAAGTTGATATTATGAAACTACATATTGAGGCGAATCTAACAAGATATCACGTGCATATGTTTTCTTGCATATATTAGTGAGAATATTTGGTCAAAGATTTCAAAGTTTGACCCACCTAAAATGAAATATGCACTATATTATGGGACGGATGGAGTACTATGTAAGAAAGGGTGAATTTACATATTAAATTAGCATAAAAAACGTGACTATAGTTTTTTAGCCAAAAAATGGATCACTATGTTAAAATTTAGCATGTACTCCCTCCTTTTTTTTATTGTTACAACTTTCCTTTTTTGGCCGTTTTTTTTTAAATTGTTACACTTTCACTTTTTTCTTATATGGCAACAACTTTTCACACTTTTCCACCTTATATACTCCACCACCCATTTTAATAACGGTTATTTCACCAAATACCCCCGACAAATTAAAAAATTCACCATATACCCTCAATGTTCCAAAAATTCACCATATACCCTTGAATTTTCGAAAACATTCACAAAATGCCCTTTTTCTAACTTCCGTTAACTTTATTTACGATTTTTCCATCATTAAAGCCTAACCCTAAAATGTAAACCCTAACCCTAACCCTAACCCTAACCCTAACCCACCCAAACCCTAACCCACCCAAACCCCCGTCGGCCCCCCACCCTCCCCTCCACCCCACCCTAGCCCAGCCCCTCCCCCCCCCCCACCTCAGCCCCCCCCCCGCGGCTCCCCCCCCCCCCCTCCACCGTCGATTTCCCCCTCCCCCCTCCACCGTCGATTTCCCCAGCCCCCCCCTCCCATTCGAATTCCCCAGTCCCCACCCCCCCCCTCCCCCTTTTTCGTCCGCCCAAAACCCCTCCCCCTCCCTCCACCGGCGCCCGCCACCTCCCCCTCCACCGTCGATTTCCCCAGCCCCCCCCTCCCCTTCGAATTCCCAGTCCCCACCTACTCCCCTCCCTGTTTTCTTCCGCTCAAAATCGAACCCCTCCCCTCTGTTTTCGAATTTACGGGCTACGAGGAGAGGAGTTTTCTAAATGCTCGTGTGTTTGTGCAATTCGAAGGGGAGGAATTCGTCGGTGTTTGGTGCCCGATTCCGTGAGTGTTCGAAAGGAGGGTGGGGTTATGGGGAGTCGACTGGGGAGGGGTGGAAATCTCTACGGGGAGGGGGTGGGGGATGGGAAATCGGATCGGGAAGGGGAGGGTGAGGGGCCAGCGTCGGTGGAGTAGGCTGGAGGAGGGGGAGGAGGTGGGGGGTTGGGCTGGGGTGGAGGGGGGAGGGAGGGAGTGGGTTAGAATAGGGTTTAGATTTGGGGTTAGGGTTAGATTAGGTTAGGGTTAAATTAGAATTAGGATTAGGGCTTAATGATGGCAAAATCGTAAATAAAGCTAACGGTGAGTTAACGGAAGTTACAAAAAGGGCATTTTGTGAATGTTTCGAAAACTCAAGGGTATATGGTGAATTTTTGGAACATTGAGGGTATATGGTGAATTTTTTAATTTGTCAGGGGCATTTGGTGAAAAAACCGTTTTAATAATCTACCCAAAACCTTCCTACCTACCCTATTTTTCACTCTCCTATATTATTTTAATGCTTCTTTTACATTTTAGAAAACTATACATTCTTTTTTGTGCTCCTTTGTTTTTTGCACAATTTCCTTGGTTCTCCCCAAAGTGAAGTGTAACAATTAAAAAAATGGAGGGAGGATAAAGATAAGTAACCATAGGTTGATAACAGTCACTATATAGAAAAAAAGAAATTACTTCCTCTGTCCCATAAAGATCTGAACACTTATTAGGAACGTAGTTTAAGGTAGGGTTGTTCAGAGTGCGGTCTGGACCGCACCAAACCGCAACTCAAACCGTTTTTTTCGCGGTTTGGGTTGGTTTTGCGGTTTCAAAATTGCGGTTTTGGTTATGATTTCAAGTAAACCGCGGTTGCGGTTTAGGTTGGTTTTAATTTTTGTAAACCGAAACCGCAATTTTATATGATTTTTTTTAAAAAATTTTTTATCTATTTTGATTTTTTTTAAATACACTTGACAAGGTGGCATACAAGTATACAACTGAAAAAAGAAGTTTGAGGTAAAGAACTTGGACACTTTTGATAAATTATTATTTATGTTTAATTATGAAGTCAACTTCATATTTGTTTGGACTCTTTATATATATTAACAAATTTTTTTTACTCTTAGATTACAAAATTAATATCGCGGAGGAAAAAATGGTTAAACCGCAAACCAAACCGCACCAAACCGTTTTGCGCGGTTCGGTATGGGTTGGTTTGGGTAAAAGTACGGTGCGGTTTGGGTTGAGAAAATGTCAAACCGTATATTTGCGGTTTGGGTTGGGTTACATCCCAAACCACACCAACCCAAACCGCGAACACCCATAGTTTAAGGTGATAAGTTGTAGTGTAGTTCTCAAATATTATTTTATTAAACGGTTTTTTCACCATATACCCCCGACTAATTTTTTTTTTGCACCGTATACCCTCATGACTTTCCAAATTCACCATATACCCCCACGTTTCAAAAAATACCATGACTTACCCTTAATGACTAACGGTGTTAAACTCAGTTAGTCATTAAGCCCTAAACCCCTCTAACCTAATTAACTAACCTAAATCTAACCCTAATCTAATACCCTAATACGGCCCCTCCCCTTCCCCGTCGTCGCGCTGACCCCCTTTCCCTTCCCCCGTCGTCGCGCAGCCCCCTCCCTTCCCCCGTCGTCGCGCAGCCCCTTCCCCTTCCCGTCGTCCACCCCCTCCCCTTCCCAGTCGTCGCGCAGCCCCCCTCCCCCTTCCCAGTCGTCGCAGCCCCCTCCCCCTTCCCAGTCGTGCGCGACCCCCTCCTCCCCTTCCCCGCACGGTCGCGTTTCATATTTTCGAATTCTAGGAGTTTTCGAATTTTTTTTTCATTTCGGGGGAGGGGAGGAGGGGTGGGGCTGCAGGGGAGGGGCTCGGTGGTTCTTGCGGGGAAAAGGAGGGGGGAAGGGTTGGCGGGGAAAGGGGGGGGAAGGGTTGTGCGGGAAAGGGAGGGGAGGGCTTGTGAAGGAAAGGGGGGGAGGGTTCGCGGCGATTGGAGGAAGGGGAGGGGAGAGGGTTGGGCGACTGCAGTGGAGGGGTGGGGTGGGGGAGTGGTGGGGGAGTTGTGGGGGGTGGGGGTGGTGGGGCGTATGGTTTGGGGATGGTGGGTTTGTGAGTGTGGGTGGATATGGGGGTGGGTAGAGTTTGGTGGGCTTTTAGGGTTAGGTTTTTGGTTAGTTAGGTTTAGGGTTAAGGGTTATTTAGGGTTTAAGTTATTTAATTAGGATTAAAGGGAAGATTAGGGTCTAATGACTAACGGAAGTCTAACACCGTTAGTCATAAGGGCATGTTGATGTATTTTTTGAAACGTGAGGGGTATATGGTGAATTTGGAAACTTGCGAGGGTATACGGTGCAAAAAAAAAATTAGTCGGGGGTATATGGTGAAAAAACCGTTTATTAAAGAAATAAATATGATAGGAGTAAGTAGGGTCTTTTTAATTGGAGGAAAGAGAAAGTTGAGTAACTTTTTATTGATAAAGGTAGAGTGTTGGCCAAATTAGTATAAAATAAATACTCCTCTGCTTTTTTTATTTGCTACATTGTTGTTTTGGGAAATGAACCACTAACTTTGACCGATTTTTTGATTTTTTTTTTATAAGTAGAAATATAGTCATGTGTAGTCTTGTTAGATTCGTCTCGATGTGTAGATTTATCAAATATTTATAATTTTTTACTTAAACGAAATAAGAGATATAAAGGATAATATAACATTTTGAAAACCTAGGGCATCAATAATATAACAAATAAAGCGGAGGGGTAGTATAGTAATAGTGGGACCATGCCAAAAATGAAAGTTTTCAAACTAATTTGGGACAAACATAAAATGAAAGTGTCCAGGACTACTCTAGGACGGATGGAGTATATATGAAGAACACGACAAGACTTCTTCACTTCATATGTGTGGCTTTTGGTCGATCTA
>CANSZD010001593.1:600000-850540 GCA_947648045.1 Beta corolliflora
ATATCGTACGTACCTTATAGTTGAAACAGAACAAGTATGTAATAAATTTAGTCACCCTCAAACAATATAGAGAAGTTTTCTTCACAAGTCTGTATGTGATTTAGAGTGGCTATTGCAACTAAATTGAGATCAAAAGACTATTAATTTTTATGGCGGCTCCCAATTAAGGAAAAAAAAATTAAACACCGCTTTTTATTTCTTGTTTTTTTATTGGTAAGGAGAAGTGTTCTAATGGATCCAAAATTTGTATAAGTCAACTTGGCTCATCTTAAGAGAAGAGACTTCTTGGAAGTTGGAAGGGGAAATCTAAGGTAAGGATAAATGACAAAATAGATTAAATTGAAAAAGTTGGAATTATTATTAATCCAAAGGAGATATTTATAGTACAATATATATACATATAGTTTTATAAGTTTAGAGGTTTTATTTATTAGCTTCAAAGATCCATAGGAATCATCATACATTGTTTGCAAGCTGAAATTCACAGCATGCCATCATAGATTACACAAAATTCCACCTCTAATGATCATGACATGAAAAATGATCTATAACCACGCTATAGTTAACACCAAGATACAAACTCATCACATCTTCTCAAGCCTTCTTAGCTAGTGAATCTGCAACTGCATTCGAGCCTCTTCATTTATGAGTGATTGTGATGTTCAACCATGATTTTTCGGCATTCCTTATGAAATTGAGAATGAAACTCAGGTTCCACGGCCCTCCATTATCATCATTGCACCATCTCACGACTGAAAAACACCAAACAAGGCAACAAGATCCAACAAAGCAACAAAAAACACATGAACTCCTTAAACAATGAAGAACGAAACCATTTAGCTATTGGAATACCCCTCACTACACCATCTCTTTGCTACTTGAACTCCCTTTTTCTTCACCATTTTCTAGCGGAACCCTAGATTCTGAAGAACTTGAGATTGATTATTCTTCTCCATATTGCGATGAAACCCAAGATGAGCAAGTAATTGACATTGGTTTTTCTTAATTGACCTTTGAAAAGGAGAACTTGGCACAACCTTGCTCATATTAGAATCAGGCGAGAACAATGAATCAATACTAAGATCACCAATTGAATCTACATTTCTACCATATCCTTTAGCACAAGTAGAGACCTCATCTCCATCAATATAGACTGAACTTCTCTTGATACACACCTCACTTGCAAATGAAAGGGCACTTCCATTACCACTTAAACTAGCACTTTCTGATAACCTCTCTAGATTTGCCGATATTTTTCCTTGTTAACACTAGCGTTTTTGAAAGGTTCATTGTTCAACTAGCACATTGCATCACAAAAAGATATTTGACTTCTTAACAGGATGAACCATGCTCTCTAGCTTATGATGACTAGAGTCAACCTTGAAATTTTTCAAGTTTAGCAAAACATCCACTTCTAACTTGAGCTCACTATCGTGAGAGAGAGGCGAACTTTCTTGCCGAGGAAAAGTAAAAGAATCCAAACAGACACTCCAGCATTCACTATCAATAGTAGCAACCAGTTTCGATCCCTCCTGAGCAATATGAAAAAAAGCATTAACACTACCTAATGCAGGGACAAAAACGAAATACCATAAACCCTTAATCTTCACACCTAACTTTAAAAACCACCCCCATCTATTGCAACCAGATTGAATTTTCTACCAAAGGCAACCAAATTGCCTAGAATGTTCAAATTTAATCAACTTTGAGCAACCATTAAGGACATTGGAAAACCATTCCATCAATGTAATCGGAAAATTAATCCACCGTTTTCGATTGTTATAGAACTCATTAATTTTTAAGAAACCATTACTCAGCTCCAATTAAAAAGCTTTACCTTTGATTTGGAATCTCATCTTCAACTTCACTTGACCGACTTTGTTGGAAACCCACCAAAAAAAACAATACCTGCAATCTGACAACAGCAAACCAAAGCACAACAAAACAACTTGAAGAAGGGAACAAACTAAGACAAAACCTAGAGAGCAAATTAATTGGGAAAATACTGATTTAGAGGGGATTTATGGAAGAGATAACTAGGGGAAGGAGTTAAAAGGTGAAGGAAAAGCATCGGGGATGGAGGTTGACCCTGTGGCGGTGCACGCCGAAGAGAGGAACACGGATGGCGCCGCGGAAGGGGAAGCTAGGGATCGCTAGCTAGGGTTCGATAGGGGTTCTAAAGAGAACGGAGGAGATGAAGCATTTTTTTGGCGCAGCATCCTATAGTACATCATATAATACCTAACTTAAGTAGAACTAGGAAAACATATTGTAAACTAAATACATTACTAATAAATATTATCTCTAAATAAACACTTCTAAATAGATAGATTTAGAAAATACTCCAAAATCTACCCTAACACCCTCCCACAATCGCAACGGCAGTAACACGAACGTTACGATTGGAGAAACAAAAAAAATTAAGTAAAAGCAAATTAAATAGATATATTGATGGGAAGGCCATTTTTTTTCGAACCCTCCAACAATTTTTTTTCATCTTATTGATGAGAACGCCAATCTTTTCGAACTTGCCAAATATTTTAACAAAACAGGAACGTTATTTTCGTCGAACCTGTAACAATTCTTGAGCTGATCACGCTCACAAAAATATATTGACTTTTCTTGAGCAAAGTTGAACTCTCTTCAAAAACTGGTTTTTTTTATGAGCAAAACCACACTCACAATATATTAAACTCATGTCTCATGGCACAAGAAGAACCAAACCTTGTCTCACAGTAAAAGGAGAACCAATAAACCTCTGTCTCACGACACAGGGGAAGCCAAAATTTTTGTGGAGGGATTGTATAGTGAAGAACCAAGTCACTTAGGTCATTGAAACAAAAGCACCACCAAATTAATCTTCAATCTGGAAAATAAACGGCGGCACGGCAAAACTGCAAAAGAATAAAGGAAGTGCAACATAGCGATTTCAAGCAAATACCAAGCACTTGATTGGCTTCAAATAAAACGCTGCAGGAGAAGCAACTGATGGAAGAAAGTCAACCCTTGAAGAAAATACTAAGAAGAAAATTTTAATTTAATTATTAAATTGCACTAACACATCGACATTTAAGAGTAACAAACAACAAATTCTCTCGCTTCACTAATTTTGTCACATAATCGGAAAAAAAAATCTCTGATTTGTGGGGTGAAATCCGGCAGGTGGGTATAAAACTCAGACCCACCAGCAGGAGAACAATATTTTTGAGTTTTTATCCAAGATCTTAACTTGCTCTGATACCATGACAAAACAGATTGAAGGAAAAAAAATGGAATTATTATTAACCCAAAGGAGATATTTATAGTACATCATATAAAACCTAACTTAGGTATAACTAGGAAAACATATCCTGAACTAAATATAATACTAATAAATATTATCTCTAAATAAACACTTCTAGATAAATTTTAGGAAATACTCCTAAATCTATCCTAACAATAAACTTGACCATCAGAGTACCCCTAATAGGATTTGTATATCATAATCACTGCTAAACTAAACTTTGTTTGGTTAGGCTACATAAGTGGCAAATACCAAATCTGAAATTGGAAATGTACGCCATATATATATATATATATATATATATATATATATATATATATATATATATATATATATATATATATATATATATATATATATATATATATATATATATATATATATACATACATACATACATACATACATATATACATATATATATATACATTACATATATATACATACATACATACATACATACATACATACATATGTACATACATACATACATATATACATACATACATATATACATATACATATATATATATACATACATACATATATACATACATACATATATATATATACATACATACATATATACATACATACATACATATATATATATACATACATACATATATACATACATACATACATATCATTTAGTTTCAAAAGAACAAGGATCAACTTCTTATCATTCCTATGCATCTTCCAACCACGAAGTTGGAGGTTAAAATTTTTGCCAACCTCCCCCCAAACGCGCAACCTTAGTTGGAATTTTTTTTGTGGTGTTTAGAGCTGGCCATGAGCTGAGTCGACCCAAACTCTAACATGGACTTGGGTTTGATTAATTTTACCGCGTCCGAACTCAAACTCGAACTCAAAAATCAGGCTCAAGCAATTGGTTTGAGTTCGAGCCGTGTTTTGAAGTCGACCACTTAAGACATGTGGCAACAATTAGCACCAAAAGATTTTAATGTTGTTGTTAATCGATTTTATATTAGTGTGCCGCTTGGACAAGTTGTGTTGAAAATACTCTTATCTTTGTCATTCAATTGATGATTTAGGCCTTCACGTGGCAATTATATAATAATTTTTTAAAAATATTATTTCTTATAAAAATGAGCTCAAGAGGTTTCGAGCCTAATATTGAGTTTGAGTTTGGCTCGTTTAATGTTCAACTACTCCATTCGTCCCTAAATACAGTGCCCATTTTTTCATTTATGTATGTCCCAAATAGATTTCCCATTTCCTTATTTGGTATGGGTCCACCAATTAAAATATTATTTTGGTTTCAATTTTTATAATATCATCCACTTCCCATATGGCCCACATTCTCTCTCCTTAATAAACAAATAATAAAAAGTGTATTCAACTTTTATATTTAATTATGATTTAATACAATTAAAGCTTACACGTGATTTCTTCTTATCTTTATGTCAAAAAAAATGGACACTCTATTTAGGGACGGAGGGAGTACAATATATGCAAGTTTGGCTCATTAACAAACAAAATAAGCTCGAATCGAATTTTTACCGGACTGATTCTGAACGGTTTCAAAGAAATGGAAGAAGGAAGTTAAGTATTCAATTTTTATTTATGTTATCAAGTTGTTGTCACTTTTATGATCATTAAAATTATTAACCTAAACAATAATTGTGTAGGATTCGTTATTAACAACTCTTTTTATGTAGGTAGCTAGTGGTGATAATGGCGGTAGCCGGTAGGAAGCATAATAGTTGTTAGTTGAGGGAAAGGATGTGGTAGTTCTTCAATGATAGGATGAGCTATACAAAGGCTGCATTAGTGCGAAACTTTTCAGCTACCTGTTGCAAATTTGTAATATAGTGTTTTCAAATTTCAACTTTGGTTCAAGATCTCAGTTAAGCCTAAAAAGGTAATATCACAAGATACTCTCACGAGAAAATTAAATGTATCACAGATACGCAATATACTAGCTACTTCCTGCTCGCTTCGGTCTATTACCTTGCAGTTTGTCTTATTGGATCAAAGTTTGATCAAAATTTAATGGAATAATTATCAGGATTAAGTCAATCTTTGATCGTTTTGATCAAAATGAATCAGGCTTTTGATTAACTCAGAATAAGCAAAGTTTGTGAGGGTAAGCTTTTAATAGGTTTAACAGGTAAACAACCTGTTATTATAGATAGTTCATACACGTGTCTTTTTTTATTGGTTTAATTTATTTCTAAATGTTAATTAGAAAAACATAAAAAAAATTTGCCTACTCATCTCTCCTCTCCATAATTCATTTACCCTCCTCTAACCCTGCCCTTCCCTGCCACCCCCTCCCCAGCCACCAGCCCTTTCGCAGCAGTTCGAAAACACTAGACCCCATCTCCCCAAAAGAAGCATTCGAGCTTACCAGTGGCCTCACTTGATATGTCATATTTATATACACATAATTCTTAGGTGCATTTAGGTTGCAATTCTAGTTCATATTAGAGTATTTATGAGCATATTTGCATGATTTACTCAAGTTATGCTCTACTAGTCTCTGTTTACTTGTTTTAATGAATATCAGGTGATCTCAATGCAAATAATTGTGGTTGGCTAAGCATGAGTATAATAAATATGATTCAAGAAGGTAGATTGCATGAGGATCTCAAACCATCTCTTTGGGACGAATTTGCATTGGGCTAGAATGTAGCAAAGCGTAAGAAGTGCCAAAACAGACTCTTGTCCACTCTTTTGCTCATAACTTTGATCTATAAATGATAATAGAGTTATTCCAATTGGGTTGAAAAGTAGTATGAGAGAAATTTCCAACAACTAGTCACACGCCAAATTTCGATGAGAGATGAGAAAGTTATGACGTTTCGAAGATGAGCAGTTTTGATGCTTTGTTGCGGGCCCGTCCAGGTGGATCTTGCCCGGTCGGATGAATGAATGTTTTAATATAAATCCTCCTTTAGAAAAACCAAGTTTTACACTTTATTATTTTTCTAAGTACTTTTGTTCACGGAAGAACCCTAGTTTTCATTCGGAAGCTTTTTTTCATTCTCAAGTACATTGAAACTCTTAATAGGATTAATTGATTTCAAGATATGTTCTTCAATTAGTATTTTTTTTACTTCTCTTATCATTCTTATTCGATTATTCTTCATTTTAATTCATTATGTTTGCTTATTTAATTGTAATTATACTTTCCCTAATTATGAGTGAGTAATTTAATTTCTAGGGATTTTGGGAATCTATGTATGCATGAGGGATTGATTGAATGATTGATTGCTTGTGAATTCATTTGATTCTTACTATTGAGTTATTTATGTTAATATGCAAATCTGGCCAAATTTGTCTGATTATTATTACATTACAAAGTTATAGACCAAGGGGTAGGATTTTGTATAGGATCTTAATAGTTGCTTAGGAATCTATGACCATGCGACATTGGCTTAGTGAGTTTCGAGGGAGGTGATGTTCGATAAAAGTTACACGGACCCTAGTTATTAGATTGATTTATTGAGTTTCTTCAGTCATTCTTGATATCCTTAATTGCATACATAGTGAACCGTCCCTAGTATTCCCTCATTTGATATTTGTGATTTGATTATCTGCAATTATTTTAATAAACCAACTCATTTTATCGGATTTAGTTAGTTTAATATTAGAGTTCAGACATAGTAGTACAAGTATCTCCTTGTAAATTCGATCCTGACTTTCTTGACTACCCAGTTAGTGGACCTTAAGTTTATTTTGATTAGATGATACGACTTTAGCCTGTCATCATTCTCTATCCTTGAATCAAGCTCCACCACGCAAACTCATCCTCTGTCTATCCCTTAGACGAGTGGAAGTTGAAGCGCTACATTATCGACTTTCTTAAATCCTCCTTCTCTCTCCCCATTGTCATCCTCAAAGACGACCTCCTCATCACTCTCTGCTGAGACCTCAAGAAGCGTAAACACGAAGACCCCGTTGTTGTTGTCGATCTCTTTGCTTATGGTTTAGAGTTTGTTGTCCCAAGTGCGAACAAATTTAGGAGCTTTGAGGATGATCTTCTGATTGAGAATAAGTTTCTTGCATAGAAGAATCTTCTATTGGAGAAGATGTATGGCAAAATGATTTGGGGTAAGGGAAAGGTGCAAAGAGAGAGGGGGGGTGCGAGCGAGAGAGAGAGGGGGGTTTTAGGGTGAGTGGATGGCTGGGAAGAAGGTGGTGGTTTGGCGGGGAGGTGGTGGTTTGGCGGGTAGGAGGTGGTCTGGTGGTGGTGGAGTGAAAGAGGAGGGAGAAATAGGTTTTGGAGGAGAAAGTAGTCTAAAAGAATAAAATAAAAAAATTTACAAAAAATT
This sequence comes from Beta corolliflora, assembly GCA_947648045.1. Classification (NCBI taxonomy): domain Eukaryota; kingdom Viridiplantae; phylum Streptophyta; class Magnoliopsida; order Caryophyllales; family Amaranthaceae; genus Beta; species Beta corolliflora. The sequence goes on from CANSZD010001593.1 coordinate 607,585, forward strand.
ACCTATTGTTCAGTCACTAGTCACTTTAGCCTATTAAAAGCTACTACCCCCACAAGCTTTGCTTATTCTAAATTGATCAAAAGTCTCACTTAATTTATGCAGACATACCAAAGGTTGGCTTATTCTTGATAATTTTTACAAGTGATGCAAAATCCATAGCAAATTTTACTATTGATTGATTTACGGTAGCAAAATTTGCTACGGATATGACTTTCGTAGCAGAATTTGTTACGAATTGTGGTTTCGCAGCAAAAATTGCCACGGTCATTTATTTTGTTTCCATTGCACATTTTTGGTAGCCGTAAGAACTCATGATTGCTTTAAAGAAATTTAGCTGCAGGCTACTCATACTAATAAGATGCATGCATCTTTATTTTAGAGAGCTCATTTACTAAGTTACTCCAAAGTAAGAAAAAAAATACAAATCTCTTGCAAAATTTTGCTACTAATTATGGTTTTTCGTAGCAAATTTTTGCTACAGATTAAGATATTTTGAGCAGATTTTGCTACGGACAACTTTTGAAATAGATTTATATCCCTCACAACTTTTGCTACGGATGCTTAACCTCCGTTTTTTACTTCATTTTGCTACGAGGCTTTTTGATACAGACCACTTCCCTCGCAATTTTCGCGCAAGATTGATTTTGCTACGGATTCCCATTTGTTGCTACGGATGCAATCCGTAGCTAATTTATGTTACGCCGCCATATGGCACCCTACCTCATATGCTAACTTGGCGTCGCTTTATCTCCAACATGCTATTCTGTATAAAAATGATTAAAAAATTTGCATAGGAGATCTCGAACCTGTAACCGCTCACTTTGTACGTAATGTCATGATCTTACTGATAAACTATTTGGACTTGTGATAAAATGTCAACCCTAATCTATACATCCTTTCTATTTTATCAAATTACTTGTGGACATTGCCCAAACCCAACAACTAGCTAGTATATTAGTAAAATGCATATGCGAGCATTGTAGCAAGCCACATGTCTCGCCATCTCATGTATTGAAGTGGCTTTACATCTTCTCTTACATGAATTCATATGTTAATTAACATGGCACAACTTCATCTTTGACATGATATTCTGCTAGAAAATCATCAAAAAGTTTGTGCAAGAGGTCTCAAACCTATGACCTTTTGGTTCAAATGTTTTAATCTCATCACCAAACCACATCTTTTACATGCAAACAAATTTCAACTATTAAATTCTTATGGATTTTTAAAAAACTAAATGACCAATTTCCAAGGTAAAAAACAAATAAGCAACACAATCTATTACCCCCTCCATTTCTTTTTAATGTTTACACTTTGAGTTTTAACTCTATTCATAAATTTATGTTTGATTATCATTTGTGATTAATGGATAAGAAAAAATATAGTCATGTGAGATTCTGTTTGATTTGTCTCAATATGTACTTTTGGAATATCAACTTTTTATCACATTTATGAATGCAAATTTAGAGGTTATTAACGTTCAAATATTTACATTGACAAGTGTGAAAAGGTAAAGTGTAACTATTTAAAAAAACGGAGGGAGTATTATCATTACAAAGTATGAGCAAGAAATGTGGCCTATGTAGGCACCTAGATAGCCGCATGTCGCCCCTCTCTGAAACAATGTTTTTTTTTTTTGGTTGAAAGGGCATAAAACATAACATTAAGTAATTAAGTTAGGGCTTGAAACACCCAGTACAATCCGAGATAATCCTTTCATTACAGAAATTAGGGGGAAGGGGTAAGTTCCTCAATACATTCATTTCACTATTACTACTACGACAGTTTTTTGCGAGACTATCTGCTACTTGATTTTCCTCACGCCTCACGAACACGAACCGGGCATCCCTGAACACCTGTTTGAACTCCCTACAAACACTCAACACATGGGCATAGAAGTCAGTATGCACTTTCTCTTGATTTAATAGACTAACAATCTCCTTACAATCCGAACAAATCATGATGTAGCTGCAATTGTTAGAAACCGCCATTTTCATACCATAAATTATTGCAAGTAACTCTGCACATTTTAGCATTCAAGGTATAAATTCTTTTTTGGAACCCAACCACCCAATGACCCTTTCTCGAACGCAAACAACCTGCTATTCCCGCAGGGACATGAGGTGAGATGAACGAGGCATCGGTGTGAAGGACCATCCAAAGTTGAGGGAGAGAAGAAATTGGCGAAGGTTGGGGAGTGTTGGAAAGTCTTGGAGCCGGGCGATAAATTCCCGTGCCGCAAGCACAAGCTCTTTTTGAGGACGTATGGAGGTTGGGGGATAGGAGTACTTTCAAATAAAAACTTGTTTCGGGTTGTCCAAATTGTATGGCATAGGAAAGGGAAGAGGGTATTCCAAGGGATGCCCTGAACCGTTTCATGAATTGTTAGACTTTTGTAGAACCATTCATCCTTATCGGGGATGTCGAAGGAAGTGTCGATAGGGAGCGAGTTCCCAAACCGCTTTAGCATGGTCACGATCCCGCAAGACATGAAGGATGTCCTCATCTAAAGAATCACACAAGTTACAAACGAGATGTTTCTTTTCTCGAAATTAGCCTCGAAACAATGTTAAAAAATGTTTTTATAACAATGTAACAAAAAAAAAAAAAGACACTCATGCTCATCAATTCTATAACATCATTACTCAACTTCTTAAAATTCAATTTATTATGCATCAACTCTCTTTATTTACTTTATTAACTTTTAGACTCTATACTAACGTATACATAAATATTTTTTCGTAAGAATTTTTCTTTTCATATATTATATATTGCATATATATTGATTCATTAAATAGTATTATTCATAATTCTTCACTTTAACAATTGATTTCTTTCCCACAAAAATTAATCAACAACATTATCCACTTGTAGTTGCACATAAATTTTTCAGATTTTTTTTTCTTTTTGTAAAATTGACAAATAAAAATTTCAGTTTAGAGTAAGGAAATTACTTTCAATACGGTTTATTAATTGTTGGTTAAGTAATTTTTTACGCTAAATTGTGATTAGAAAGAAAAAAAACAATACTCCCTCTGTTTTTTCTTTTGTTGTCCTATTTTTGAATCTTTTTGTGAGAGAAAAACTTGGTCAAAGTAGTAAGAATTTTTAAAAACGAAAGAAGTATTATTTAATAATTCTTTAAACAAAATCTTATCGTAACACTACTTGCACTTTATTCAATTTTAGCCTCACATTGTACAAAGTAAATTAATATTTCCCTTACTTTAATATTAAAAAATTATAAATTCAATTACATGTAATGAGTCGAGGTATTGTCCGGACTAACAATTTATAAAAATAATAGCTCATAAGATAGAATATTCATTGTTATATTGAGTTTGGCATATGTTCTTTAACATAGAATAGATGTCAAGATCCGTTTTCATTGGATATGAATATGATGGCAAGTGGTGGGTAACAACGGGCAACAACATAGAGAATGTCATTGCAAGAAAAGCTCTTCTATTATATTGTAGACCAAAATGTCCCTTTTTTTGTTTTTGGTTTTTTGGAGAAAGAGACTAATGAAAAAATTTCAAATTATATTGAATGTATACATCTTGTGATACATGTGAGTGTGTCGCCTTTGTAGGAAAGCATTCACACATGGCAAGACATTTGGTAGGCACATTAAATGGAATTAGATAATTAAGGTCTTTTTGTTGCATTGCGGCCTTCCCATGTGAGCAAGGGCCTTAGATTTGAAGTTTTATTAACAGAGTTTATGACAACTAGAGACTTGCCTTTCAGTCAACCAAATATTGGTCTTGGTATATATGATTAGCAAAGGACTAAGGTACGCCATCCACATCTATGTTCATTAACATCTCATGCCATTAATATTCTACGCTATCACATCTAATTAAGTAAACTAACATATCATGCCATGGTGCCGCACCCCCGAGCTCCTGTTATACTATGTCATCAAGATATCTCATAGAAATAGAGGGTTAAACCAACAGCTTTACCATGTTAGCTAGTGATTGTTGTTTGAGTGCAAACTATTGGAATCAAGTTTGCGACACATGGTCACATGCCTTGCCCGCGAATGCAAATTATTGGAATCAGGTTCACAACACATGTCTTGCCCGAGGTTCTGTCATTATTTTGTTGAATTTGTACATCATAAAACTGACTTGGTCCATTTTTCTTGAGCCAAATTATACGAGCCGACATTTGCTTTTGATCTCAAATGAAGAAGCAAAGGTACATTTATGAAATTCAAAATGATTTGAGTCGGCTTGAATCAGCCAAATCTGGAAAAAAAAATCCGACCTAAAATTGATCCGGACATGTGCACACACAATTATCCCTCGTTCTCTTTGCTATACACTCACCTTTTTGTTTTTATACTCTATTCACTCTCACTTTATCCATTTTAAACTCTTCTATCCTACATTGGCCTACCACATGAGACTGATCAATCAGTTGCATTATTACAACACCTCGATCTTTTTTCTCCTCCGAAAAGTAGATTTAATCCATATAAGTTTGATAAGTGCGTTTTTAGTGTACTTATTGAGCCCTTTTTAAGTTTATTTTTCATCCTCATTCTCCTCTTTTTTCCCTTTTTGTCATCCCTTTTCTCTTCTATTTCACTCATTTGATCATCCTTGATCATTGTGGCACTGTGCTAGATTTTCGGTTATTTTTGATCGATTTCCTAGCATTATTGCTTTCACTCTATTTTGCCATGTTTTCAACGTAGGTGGGACCCCCCTAATACGAGTATAAGTTACAAGAGATGACAAAGAAAGCAATTATGGAGAGTTGAAGTTGAGCATGGTGCACCCGCTTCTATCTCACGTCTTTCCCCGCAAAAGAGAAGAAAAGAGGGCCATGACATAAGGCTAGGTGCGCTCGCATCTACGCATGGTGAACCCGCACCATTGTGTTAGGTGCGCCGGCACCTATTGACCTGTTGATCAATTATGAAGATAGGAAGTTTGGTGCGCCCCTACCACTTCCTATGGTGCGTCCACACCTATCGGGTTTTGGAAGATTTTTACAAGGTCTTGTCGTTTTAAAACACTGCTCCTATTATTATTATTATTATTATTATTATTATTATTATTATTATTATTATTATTATTATTATTATTATTATTATTATTATTATTATTATTATTATTATTTCGAATGATGCTAATTATTATTGAGTTCTTAGAAGTTTATTAGGGTTATATATATTAGAGGTAAAAACACATTGATAACTCTTGAATATATCCATTTGAGATTGAAGTTTATTGCAAATTCTACAACTTTGAGGTATTTTAATTCAATATAAATTGATTTCCAGATTTTATTTTTCTTCTTTTATTTGTTCTTCTCTCCTTTATTCATAGTTAGATTAGATTGATCAAAGTTTCATGCAGGATTAGTTGTTATTCTTCCCTTAATCCTTCATTAATCATGTTTAGCCTTTAATTAGTTTATGATTCCATATTTTTATGCTTGGAGTCCATATATGATTAGTGAACAGTTCTCTATCTAGGGTTTAGATGAAAGTATGAAAATTATGGCTTTTCTTTAGTTGTTGATGTATTGTGGATTATTAATGAAGATTATGCATTGATCATGGTGTTTTAAGGCCTAAGAGTAGATATTGATTACATTTACACTTTGGTATTTTGGTTACAACTATTTTTAGTCAAATTTTGAACCTAAATCTCATCTCCATAAATCAACTTATTTCTAGGCGAAGATATTGGGTAGAAATAAAGGAGATCCTGATATGAATTTCGAAAGTCCGAAAATTCACAATGTTTACCCTAGATTCTAAGTGACGTTTTTATGGTGTTTTTATGAATGAAAACTGAAAATAAGAAATAAAAATATGGATAGTACTCTTGATTCTCGCAGGAATTAGAGGGTCTCTTCCTAATCGCAATTAGAAGATGAATACAAGTCGCAACAAGTATTGTTTTGGTTCACAACCGAAATAAGCAACGCTCACAAATTCTCAAATCAATTCATCTCTTTTTATTAATGGACTAGGCGCCTATTTATAAGGAGGGCAGCAAGTAATCCTTGCCCTCCAAGGCATTACAACTCACGGCTAGCTTTAAGTAAATAAGGAAAGTGCTTTCCTAAATTAAACCCTAGAATCTAGCTCAACTTAAGGAAACTCAAGCATAAGAAAAGATGCTCAAGACTTTCCTAAAAAACACTAGAACCACACGCCTATGCTTAGAATCACACACCTACCCTTAGACTATTACAAGTCATCAGATTTTTCGGCCACCTTATTACAATCGACTAAAAAATAAAAACAACTTAATCAACTAATTTAACTAACAAACATAATAAAAGACATATTTTTCGTTACATGTAAAACCTCTACTTTAAGAGTAAAGTAAAACCATGCAACAACCTAAGAAAGCAAATTAAAGATAGTCCAACTTGCATCAGATCCTTTTAGGATTTTTCGTACTTAATTTAATCTCTTAATTAACTAATTAAAGACAATATGAGAGAGATTTTGATTGGTTGACTCGGCGATTAATCTCGAGGACCATTCGAGAGATCAGGATTTGAGGAATTTTGAAGAAAACTAATCATTACATTGCTTTTAATCTGCATTACATTGATAAATATCTTTGCCATAATTTTGATACTAGTAGCCCTGACTCTATTGTTTTCTTATTGATTTTATATCCCAATTTTTTTTATTGTTTAATTTGTTTCATTTATTCAAACCATATTTAAACCCCCCAAATACCCATCAACTAGGTAATTAGATTGTTAAGATTTCAATTCATCCCAATTTCTCTGTGGATCGACCCTTGACTTGTCTTTACTACATTCTAGTAATTTCTTGTTTAAGAGTTAAAAATATAGTTTAGAAAGAGATTTTTTATGCCTCTACAACACACTAAAACCCTCTTACCAAAATGGCTCCTCATTCTCTTGTCCTTGATTTGTATTTTTTTGGATGCACATAAGTTCGAACATAAGCGTAACATTTGGACTATTGGAATAAATTAAAATGACCGACGCTTGAGAGAATTCTGCCTCAACCACCTCCAGTTGATTTTGTGGCTAACCACCTCACACATTTATAATTTGAGATGGTTTTTCCAATTTCATGTTTTATTAGCATAATGAGATATTCCTTTAGTTATAGATTAAATTGCATACGTTTCATGATCATAGAAATTAAGCAGAATTAAAAACCCATCAAGTACTTTTACAATTGAAACCGTTAGTGCCCATCCCACTTCATAGAAATTCTAAACTCCTCATCGAAGAAAGTTTACCAATTATAGATTTAACTCTACGTGCAATCTCTTCATTGCATAATGTAAAATCCCAAATCCAAAAGTATACATACGATGACATAATTAAATGATAATTTGAGTACAAAACCCAAAAATGACACTATGCAATTAAAGAGACAATGATAATAGCAAGTATTAGTATTATATATAGTTAACTACAATTGAAATTTGAAAGTATATCAACAAATAACAAAGTAGCTTATTACGATCTGATACAAAAAATTGGCTCTTAATGTCTTTCTTATAGACCAGCTAATTCTAAAGACTATAAGACATAACTTACTTAGAATTGTCAAATTAGGCCACTGGGTGGGTTTGGGTTGACCCAACTTGGGTCGGAATGATTTGGGTCGGAATAACCTGGGTGAGGGTAGGCCGTGGGTTGGAAGTGGGTGGGTCTGGGTGGCCTTGGGTCGGGTCCAACTGGGTGAGGGATCTCTCAGAACTGGGTCAGAACTGGGTCAGGTGGGGTTGGTTTGGCTGGTGGTTGGGTTGGGTGAATTTGGGTTAGAATGGAATAAGGTGAAGTCAGCCGAAATTGGCTCTCAGATGGACTTGGGTCGGAACAAATCGGCTTTAGGAATGACTTGGGTCGGAACAAATCGGCTCTTGGAAGGACTTGGGTCGGCTCTAGCCGTTGCCGGATAGACTTGGGTCGGAACAAATCGGCTTCCGGAAGGACTTGGGTCGGCTCAAGCCGGCGCCGGATGGACTTGGGTTGAACAAATCGGCTCTCAGAAGGACTTGCGTCGGAACAAACTGGCTCTTGTAACAAATCGGCTCTCGAAACAAGCCGACATGGGGTAGAGTTGGGTCGGCTTAAGATGACTTTCAGAATAATTTGCTTCGGAAAAAATTGGCATCGGGTGGAGTTGGTTTGGCTCAAGCCATCTTTCAAGTTTGCTTGGCCACTTCTCGAGAGGAATTGAGTCGGGTTTGAACTCGGTAAACTTGGGTCGCTTCTTTTTTGGGGTTTAGTTCGTATATTGTCGGAAACGGTTTATATAAATTATAATATTTTTTAAAGAATTATCGATAAAATCATAAAATGCAATTAAAATTATTTTTCATATATATTAAGTTACAAAATCGTAAGTTATAACAAATATCATGTCAAAACTTATATTACTAGTTTTAAAAGTTACTAAAATAACTAAACTGAACTAAGACTTAACTTATATTATTGGCTAATACATATACATTATTGACTAAACTTATATTATTAACTAAATTTATAACAATTAACATGTCAAAACGTGAATTGATACATATACTTATATACATTAAAGATTTAAACTTTACACTGTTTATCATTAATGAATAATGATCAATCATTAATTTATCAAATTAGGATTATAGTTTTGACTTTGGAGGTTGGACATTCGATAATTGAGATAAAATACTTTTGTTCTTCATTTCTTTGTGAACAAAAAACACCTAACAATTAACAACCGTAATTTATAAGTCCATACTCCATACTCCATACTCCATACTCCATACTCCATACTGATTAATGATTACACTATTAGAGTCATTAAACTTAGCCAATTAGTTAGTTAGTGACTTACTCACTCTCACTGGGTCACTATATGACAATAAAAAGAGTTAAACTGTTAAAGATGAGTTGAATGAAAGAATTATTAATGAAGAAAATGAGAATATGATATTAGAGTATGATTGACTGATTGTATGAAGATGGAGACACCAAGACTGCGAGACATGAATTGATGAAGTATGAATTTATGAAATTATAAATAGGAAAGCATGAAAAGTTTGTACCTGAGAGCCATAATTGATTTTAAAAATAAATTAATTTCTTTTGTTTTCTTTTTATCGTCTTTCTTTATTTAAAATTGACACTTATAAATTTAAATTTTCAAACTTATAAACTGCTCATCCAAATCTCGCTTTATGTTTTTCTTTGTGAGATTTTTGGTGTTTTCTACCATCTGTTGTTTTGTTGCTGCTTGTGTTGTTGCTTGTTGTGCTCTCTCTCGTGCCCCTCATGGCCTCTCATGGGCCCATATCCTGCTGTTGTGCTGCCTGGTCCTCTCTCGGCTCTCAAAGGCTCTTATTCACGATGGCCCGCCGGCCCTCTCTCGCCTCTCAAATCTGGCTGCTGCAGCGTCACTCAAAGGCTCTTGTTCTTGTATTAGACTATTAGTTTAATAGTCAATACTTGTATAGATTTTCAATCATTCTATAATATTATTTAGTTTAGTTACTCATTTATTTATTTAAATTATTCAGTTGTAAATACTTAATATTTTGTAAATATTAAAGTATATGAATATAAGAGTTTTACATTTTAGCTAATTCACTTGTCTTACTCTTTCCAAGATCCCAATGCAATTCAGTTAATACTTTCTCTTTTTTCCTTTAATCCCTTCAAATTCAATCCACTTTCCAATTCAATTCTCAAGGTTAACTCACAAATCAAATATGTAAAGTAAATCTTATTTATCATTAGAGAGCATAGGAAGTACAAAACTTAACGGATAATCTGTTAAGTTTTGTAGTTCCTATGTTCTTTAATGGTTAATAAGATTTACTCAGGCATTTTTAATCATCAAAGACTAAGTTTTTTGGCATTTTAATCTACAACTTGTGCATTAAGAAATCTCAATTTAAAAACATAAAAGAAAAGTCAAGGGGCAAAAAAGTCTAATTACACAAAATAAATTATAGCATGTCATGGTTGGGTCGGGTAACCTTGGGTTTTGGGTCGGGTTGTCTTGGGTCAGAATGGATTTAGGTCAGGTAGTATCTGGGCCGGGTAGTGTAGACCCATAATCTTGTCTCCCCATTTAAGGACCCAATGATGAAACATACTGTGGTCTTAATTGGTCCGACCCAAGGGCAGAGCATCCGAAGAGCTAAACCTATGTTAAAAGTGTTAAAGCGTATTTTAATGATTCAAAATCGTATTTTAAAATCCACTTAATTATTCATGATATTTAATTGTATTTTGAGCCCAACTCTTTGAAAAAGCCTAATTAATTGTTTTAATTTAATAAATAAATATTTTTAAAGATTTTTTGGTAATTAAAATTGGATTTCATCCCGTAAAATCATAGTTCCGGATTTAAAAGATAAAAGAAAATCGCTAAAAAGCGTTTTATAAAAAAAGCTGTCAAAACGTGTCAAAGTAAGGCGCCTAGCGCACTGACGTGCGCCAAGCGCACAAGCTAAGCATGTGTCAGGCGCACCAATGTGCGTCTGACACGTGTCCCTGTGAGTCACACGGAGTCGTGCACCTGGCGCACTCCTCTGTGCGACACGCATGATGTTAATTCTATCTGTTATTTGTGACTTGAAATCTTGTGAAAATGGCATAAGCCTGACTTTGAATACACATATCTCTCAATCTATAAATGTTTTTGACGTGATTCAAATTGGAGGTGATAGCTTGTTCCAAGAGCTTTCCAACGACAGGTGATATGCTCAATTCCGCTGAGAAACGAGAAAGTTATGGCTGTTTTACAAAGAACTGTCGAAACTGGAATTTCGTCTCGCGCCCGACCGGGCGGGTTTTGGCCCGACCGGGCAGAAGCGCCGAACCGGGCGACGCGTTATTTTCACGGGTTATTCTAATTTTTACCCTAATTTTTTTAAGCCGTCATTAGAGTTATACTAGGAGATTATTCTAGGGTTTATTAGGGTTTTCCTTATGTTATAAAAGGACCCTCTTGGTGATCATTGTTTGATACACACTTTAGCCCTTTAGAATTTCAGGACTCCTTGTATATTCTCTCTATTTTCTCCATTATAGTGAAGAAGCTCTCGAATCCCTCACATGTGGACGTAGGTCTAATTTGACCGAACCACGTAAATCCTTGTGTTCTTCTTGTTTATTTTCTTTATCGTTTTTCTCATTCTTATTATTTTGTTGACTTGTTCCGCATTAATCAAACGCTACACCACCCTTTTCCTAGCACTATCTTTTTTAAAGCATGTGCCATGTGTACGAAACTGATTAGGCATGTTGCGTCAGGCGCATGACACGTGTAATTGTGCGTCACTTAGAGACGTGCGCCTAGCGCACTCTTTGCATGACACACATATTTTGTTTTCCTATAAATAAGTCTAGATTTTCCGAATTAAAAATACGGTTTTCTCATATAATTTTCATACGACTTTACACTTCGAACTCTACGAATATGCTTACAAATTCTCTCCAAAACTCTCATATTTTCACAAAAACACATACAAACAAACACTTTCAGACATACATACACATTTATATTTTCAGGCTTCACGATTGCCCGTCCCGAAGGTTGTCAATCTCTCAGACCCAAGCCACAGTATAATCCTGAGAGTCCTTGAATATATTAAATATTTTTATATTGAAGTTACGAACTATTTCTTTCTTGATGTAGCTCTTTAATATAAAAATCGTCCTTTTGTATATTCTAATCCTTTTCTTTTATTTATTTTACATATACATGCATGTTACATGATTGTCCTGTTTATGCTTTCATCACCACACATGATTATTTTTGCTAATCAAGACCTAAGAAATTATTCTAATATTAATTAGATAATTTGGACAACCTATTAGGAAGCTTGTAATTTTGATTGCTTAATAACTTGTCACTAAAAATAGTCTTCTTAATGTGTTTCATGACCCAACCTAGACTAATTTATTTTTAGGGTGTATAAAAATATTATCTGGTTATTCTTTTACATAAAACTTGACATGAATCGATATTTAGTAGAGGCCAGCAATGGACGAATGTGGTTCATTACGACCGTGTTTGTACCCTCACCCCCGAACTCAATCTATGGTTCATTGACCATTAATGAAGTCATGACGGAGAAATATACATTGGATAAGTCCCACAGTTGTCCTTATGATTTTCCAATATCCAATTAGGTTTATGAGTCTTATTTTAAAGACTTGTTGGCGACTTCATAACATTTTCAATAAGACCTTTACAATGAGGTAGTCAAATACGCGCTCACACCGCGTAGGCGAAATAGAACACGTCTACAGGTCGCAACTGGGTCGGATTGGAACTGGGCTAGGTACTAACTTGGTCGGGTAGTAAGTGGGTCGGGTAGTAACCGAGTGGGTCTAACTGAGCCATTTGTGGGTGAAGTTAGGTGCGGGTTAGTTCTAGGTCGGAAACAAGTTGGGTCTGGGTCATACTTCAAAGGTCCAACTGGCCACGGGTACAACTTGGGTCGGCCCAGATCGGTTTGGGTTTTCATTTCCTTGGGTACACCTGGGCACAGGTAGACGATAGGTCGGAATGGCTCAACTTTTCAACCTTCCACTCTTGGCTCGGAACAGGTTGGGTTTGGGTCGGATGCGTGTTCACCTGTGGATCGACCCAGTTTTTGACATCTTTAAACTCAGTACACAATTAGGGCTATTAAAAAAACAATAACAACTAATATTAAAATATAAAGGAGCAAAGTTGAAAGTTGTATAAGCTTATACTGATACGCCTAATTGATAAAATTAAAAGGAAAGGCAATGTTGTTGAAATCGAAAATTGAGCCCAATGTCAGGACTTATGCGGAAGCGTAGTAGCAAGTAAACAATATAAACAAATCCAATGAGCGAAGGTTAAATCAATGACAAACGCAAGTTAACGTGGAAACTTCTCTCTTAACAAATAGAGGAAAAACCACCAACCTTTTCACTAATCCTTCAACGAATATTAGCAGAACCCCGAACTCACAAATCCCGTAAATTACAATCTCTCTCAAGAACTATAACTAGAAACCTAATAGTCTTTGTAATCTCTCCCTGTATTTGATGAGCATACAAAACAACACTAGTACATAATCTACGATTTGCGTCGGATGTTAGACAGTCATTTGCGTCGGACATTGGTGCAACGCTAAAGGCCTCGACACAAATTTGCCGTAGAAGATTTGCGTCGGATGAGAACATGACGCAATTTATAGACCATTTGCGTCGAACGTTATGTTTGGTCCGACGCAAATGTTGCCATCAGCAGGCCTATTCTTAGACCAATATGCGTCGGACCTTGTGGATTGTGCGACGCAAATCTCACCTCACATGCTGCCCTGGCCATCGGCCTTATTTTGCACCTAAAACAGTGATTTGCGTCGGACATAATTCATCATCTGACGCAAATTGCTATTTTTAATTAAAAAAAATTAATTTCATGAACTATGAATGAGGTCGTGGCAATAAAGATTTTGGTCTCTTCACAAAAAAATCGTAGATTTGTAAACATAAATTACAGAAAATAAAAAAAAAAGAGAAAATTACGATCATCACACAAAAAAATACATATATTACAGGAAAAAAAAAAGAGAAAATTACGACCATCCCACAAAAAAAATACATAAATTACAGAAAATCAAAAATAGAAAATTACAGAAAAATCATAAAAGAGAAAATTACATAATTACAGAAAATCATAAAAGAGAAAATTTCATGTAATCTTCAGGTGGCGGTGCTACAGTGTCGTAAGGAATAACAATATCATCAGTAGGAGTCTTGATTTTGCTCCAATCAACATGCTCTGCTTCTCCACTTCAAAATTCATCAAAACATGCAAAAATTAACACAATCAAATCGCTAGAATACGAGATTACACCAAATCCAACGGAATTTTTAGTTTGATGAATCCAGATTTCTCATTCTCGCTGAAATCAAGATGATTACAAGAAAATCACAAAAACAAAAGAACTCAGATCTAAAATCACTGAGAAATACAACAATTACGAGAAAAAAAAGATGAATAATGGAGATTCGAAAAACCTGATTCTCGAGCTTCTGTAATCTTCACCTCAAACGCAAGCTCGCGCTATGGTCGGAATTTTACCGGAGATTGATCGGTTAAGTTGCTCGAGGTTTTGCTGGAGAAGTGATGAAATTGGCGGCGAAATGAAAACGCGCCGATTGCGATAGCCGACGGTGATAGAGAGGAGTCTGTTGCTTGATGAGAGGTGAGAGTTGAGTTGATAATGGTGAGAGAGATGAGGGCAAACTGGGTTGAGAGGGATCTAGGTTAGAGATGGAAACGGTCGAGAGGCAAAATGAGAGTTAAAGTGGGCTTTTTATAAGGTAAGCTTATCTGCGTCGCACATAAAGCCCATTCGACACAAATTTCAACTTTTTTATTGCTATTTAATCCTTATCCGCCCAACTCAGCTGCGTCGGATGGGCCTCTACGTCCGATGAAAATCGCCTGATACAAGGATTTGCATCGCATAATAGGCGCGTTTGACACAAATCTGCTTTAATAATGTGCGTCGGATGTCTAGGGCCACACGACGCAAATCCTCTTGCCATTCATTTGCTGTGGGTATTTGCGTCGGACGTTGAGTTTAATCCGACGCAAATCGTCTGCTCCTAACAATTTGCGTCAATTCTTCATGCATAAGACGCAAATTATCATTTTTCTACTAGTCTAATGATAATTCCAATCCCCCTTTATATAGAGGATGAAATCCTATCTCTAATAGAATTAGCATCTAATAAGATCTAATCTAACTAGACTTATAAAACTAATTATTTATCTTCCAAATACAATTATCAATCTACTAGGAAACAAATAATCTCTAAAGAACTCTAACATAACAAGACTTAGAAAAAATAAGACGAAGAGAGAAAAGAAATCATAAAATCCCGCGGGCGCAAATTCCACCCCGCGGGCAAACATAAATTTTCCAAGTCGTCTATAATTTTTCCTAGAACACTCTCGAAACCCACAACGTGTCTCCAGGACCTACTAACCGTGTTGGATTATTGGGCTTTCATAACTAGCAATCTTCCCCTCAAGCCCAAACACGGCCAACCTCTTCGATCAATGATCAAGAGCTTCCCATAGTTGTTGGAGTAACGATGCCTCCCCTCGAACCAAGACCTTTTCATGCTTGACACATGTTTCAACTATGAAGTTGCTTCTTGCGTTCCGTGTTTCTTTCTTGATTGTCTCGCCCACAACCAATATAGCTCCTTATGCATCCGATTGTGCATCCATCATCAACAAGTTTTCCTAGAGAAACCATGTTGCTATTTAGGCGTGGGATATACCTTACCTCCGTAACACGCCTAAAATGACCATGAGACTCGAGCACGCTCTCACCTATCCCATCAACCTTCACTCTATCCCCATTTGGTAGATTGACCGTTTCTCTTTCACATCTCCTCAAAGACATAAAGTCTTGTTCCTTGTGGCAAATATGAAACAAGCATCCTGAATCTAACACATTCGGTTGTTGGTTCTACGACACTTGCAACCAACAAAGCGTCATGTAAAAAATTCCTTTTCTCGTCAAATGTATCTCTCCCTCGAACCACGGCCGCCGTTCCCTTTGACTCCTTGAGCTTCTTCAAATCCTCCTTTGCCTTTGGGCTTCGCGATTGGAAGTGCCCCTTTTCATCACAATAGTGACCTTCTTGCACTTTTTATCATGCGCCGACACACTGAAGGCTTTGTCTTGGCTTGATGATCCTCCTTGCTTCATCAACTTTTCTGATTCTAGAAGGCAAACAACGGTCTCATCCACGGCCAATGTTGTCTTCCCTACCAACAAAGAAGTAATAACAATATTAAATCTTATTGTAAGGGATACTAGGAGCAAAAATTGTCTTGTCTTAATCCTTGAAGGTCTCATCCAACTCTGTCAATTGGGTGATCAATCCATTGAAAATATTGATGTGAACTCTCAAGTCGCCGCTTTCCTCTATATCCAAGCCGAATAAATCCTTCTTAAGAAACAACTTACCCGCCAAAGACTTAGATTGAAACATCTTTTTTGATTTCTCCCATAACTCTTTGGGTTTTGTTTCTTCAAGAACATCATACTTAATCTCCAGTGTAAGGGCTAACCGGATAGCTGATGTCGCACGCCTCTTCATATCTTCCCATTTGGGATCTTCAACATCTTCAGGTTTTTTGTCTACGAGGGCTTCATACTTAATCTCTGGTGTAAGGGCTAACTGGATAGTTGATGTCGCACGCCTCTTCATATCTTCCTATTTGGGATCTTCGACATCTTCAGGTTTCTTGTCTACAAGGGCTTCATACAATCTTTTGTTGAGTCATAATATCTTTCACCATGCTCAAAATTGTTCTTGCCATTGAACAATTGCATCTCGATCTTTCCTCCAAATATCTTGTCCATCTATCTAGATCTAACCTAGGCTCTTGATACCAATTATCAAGACTTATGCGGAAGCGTAGTAGCAAGTAAACAATATAAACAAATCTAAGGAGCCAAAATAAAAGCAATGACAAACGTAAATTTAACGTGGAAACCTCTCCCTTAGCAAGTAGAGGAAAGACCACCAACTGTTTCACTAATCCTTCAACGAATATTAACAACATCCCAGACTCACAAATCCCGTGAATTAGAATCTCTCTCAAGAAATCTAACTAGAAACCTAAGAGTCTTCATAATCTCTCCCCATATTTCATGAGCATAAAAATTTATAATTCCAACCCCCCTTCATATAGAGGATGAAATCCAATCCCTAATAGAATTAGCATCTAACAAGATTTACTCTAGCTAGAGTTAGGAAACTAATTATTTATCTTCCTAATACAATTATCAATCTACTAGGAAATAAATAATCTGTAAAGCATCCTAACATAACAAGACTTAGAAAAAAAATAAGACGAAGATAGAAAAGAAAACGGAAAATCCCGGGGGCGAAGGTTCCACCCCGCGAGCAAACAAAAAATTTCCAATTCATCTACTTCCTCCGTTCCATAATAAGTGAAACACTTACTATTTTAGAACGTTTCAAAATAAGTGAAACATACCTTAAATGGAGAAAAGAAAGTGACAAAATGACAAGAGTACCCATCACAAACTTGTATGATTTGCTTTTCTCTCTCTTCTTTTTGATAATGAAAAGGGTATTTTATGACTTTTTGGCTTTTGAAAGTGATGTTTATTAAATCTTGTGCCCAATCCCTATGTTTCACTTATTATGGAACGGAGGAAGTATAATTTTCCCTCAAACAATCCCGAAACCCACAACCTGTCTTTAGGGCCTACTAACTATGTTGGATTATTGGGCTTGCATAACTAACACCCAAGACCTCTCGTATACAACAGTCAACAAGCTTTAACTAACATTACTATCACCTAGGGTTGTGCAAAGACCAGGGTCGAACCGAAATCTGGACCGGATCGGACTGAAATTTGAACCGGACCGAACTGAAGATTCCGGTCCAGTCCTCGGTCCACAAAAAATTCTTATTTCGGGTTTCCAGTCCGGACCGGTGAACCGGAATTTCTGTTATTTTAGTAAAAAAAAAAGTTTACATGTTAAAAAATAAATTTAAAAGGTAGAAAGTTAAAAACCGAGTAGGTAAACTATTTATAATGTATGTAATTTAACTTTAGTATTATTGTTATCAAAATTAATAATTGTTAGAAATTAATAATAGTTAGAAAGTTAGAAACCTACTCGAAATTACTTTAAGTAGAAAGTTAGAAAGTTAGAAAGTTAAAAACCTACTCGGAATACTATTTATTACCTTTAGAATTATTGTTATTAAAATTATTAAATTTTAAAATTATTAAATTTTAATGTATCTAATTTATAAATGTTTTTAAATCAAATAAAAACATTTTTTTCAAAAAAAATATAGATTCCTGTCCAACAGGTCCAAAACCGGTGCACACCCCTAATCACCACTATTACCACTAAGGCAAATCTCATGATTCGTTAACTTAATAAAACAATTATAGAATTTCATCTCTTCTTTTGTCACTTCAATTAAATCTGCTAAACCAAAAAACTACATTAACTCTACCACTCTCTAAGGCTAATAAGATCTTAAATAAATAAATTACCTAGTCTGTCAAGGATTAAGCCATCATCTCCCTCGAATTAGTCGAAGAAAATTTGGCCCCAAAAAGGAATATCAAATAAGCCTCCAACTAATGTAACTCTCCTAATCTTGAATCAATAAAGATCCACCTACTTTATCAATACTACTCATTGATTTTTGGTTTGAATAATTTCCTTGAACTAAGTTGGTTAGCTGACGTAGTCCAAGTTTTTAGCTATCGAGAATCTACGTGATTCATTGATAAAGACAATGCATGATCCATATTTCTCTGAGGAAGTCCATGAGATAATATAGATATATATAGTAATATAGTATTAGAAAACTGTTGACATGAAACATAAACTACAAACTTTCTTCAATTCTAACAATATCACGTACTATTCCGAAATACAAGGTGGCCCGAGGAATTGCGGGCTGTTATTGTTGGATGAATGCGTAATGTCATCTGATCCTTAATCCTTATCTTCTACACTTTTGACAGTAACAACACAATTCTGCAAAATTTGCCATATCGTTTGTCTTCTAATCCTAGATATCACATGGATATGTACACTCTATTTCATGTGCACTACGAATCATATTTCCTCATTTGTTATTTAGAAAATAATTAGATAATCCCTATTATTACTCCCTAACATGAAAGAATGCAAAAAATGCAACAAGGTTGGTTGTTATGGTTTCACTTTGATTCACCTCTTAAAAGTAATGGTGGAAAATAATTAAAAAGTTAAAAAAATGGTATGTAGGATTTTAGATCTTAATGCGGAAAACGAAGTATCATATACTTCCAAACATCTAACACCAAAATCTTTGCACAAATTAACATGAATCTATTAAGAGTATAGAATATACCTCTTGATGCGTGAATTCTTCTTACACCACATGGCCTCTCTAGTGGAGATCCTTTAAACGTCAACGCCGTTCCTCTAGTGTTGGCCCACGAACAACCTTGATCACCAGCGTATCTTAAGTACGGAAGAGAGGAGAACTCTCTTGCTTTTGAGGTGTATGATGGCCGAATGAGGGGAAGGAAGTGCAAAGGAAAAATCAGAATTTTTCTCCTCTAAAATGATGTAATGTCCCTCTCCTTCGTAACCCCCATATGTATATATATGGTGGTTACAAAGAGATGTTTCATGAGGCTTTATTTGCCTCATAATGTCACACATTATGAGTCTAATAAACTCATGAGTTACAACTCATCCCATCCATATAAAAACCGCCCAACCCATTTCACAAATGGATTTGGGTAATATCCAAGGGTTATCACATTGTGTGACCTCATAGGACCCAATATATATTAGTAGTTGGCCCAGTTATACTAGCCCAACAAACCGCAATTAGCTTCTAGCAAAACGTCGCGGTCACCTAATATTATTGAATATATTATCTCCATAGTTTGTCCATATACATTTAGTTTGTTACACTTGATCGAGGACAAAATTTTTCAATCTCCCACTTGTCTAAGAACAAGTGTGTAACCTTCAAACTCCTTAAGTCGCTTAATGTCTAACTTGATGACATGGTAACATCATATGTAAACCATACCAACTTTCAAGTTGTTTCTTGAAATCTAAGTTCGAACTGTCGAAACAAATGATTAACTCCTTAATCTATTTGAGCACGGCCATGCATTTTCAGTTCTCGCTCTTCAAGAGGCCAAGACACCAATTCTAACTCTTAGGAGGACTTTATCCAGTCTTGTACAACCAAAACTCCCACTCAATTTGTAGCAGCTCCGATCACTGCCTTTATAGCCTCCTTTTACGGCACGACGTTTTGCAGTGTCAAAAAACATACTAATCCTTAAGTAAGAATAGTGTCATACTCATGTCAAAGGAATCCACTAAATATATTAATGAGATTCTCGTAAACCTTTTAGAGAACTCCCACTAGGTCTGCCCAACGTGTATCAACTATACACGCCTATGCAAATGACTAGACATCTCTATGTCCCCATAGCCCATGAAACTGCACTATCAATCAACTTGCAATCTAGTCCATGAAACAGAATCATTTACGTTCAACCTTAATGATTCGAACTAGGGACTAAGGTATATTATAACTCCTGTTCACTGGATAGGGTTTCATTTGTCAAATCACGTATTTGACAATCCTATCAAACGTTATAAAATACTTTGAACGTTTTATTTAATACTAAACCAAGATTAAATAAGAATATAACCGTTTATTGATAAACATAACCAAACATATCACAAGAGTAACTACAATTGTGAACTAATTAAAAGTAAATAGTACACAATCAAAACCACTCTCCTACATGCTTAAGCCCTATAACCCTAGTATGACTCTCATTCTTAGGTTGAGGCAATGGTTTAGTCAAAGGATCAGCGACATTGCTATCCGTATGAACTTTGCTAACTATTACATATTTTCTCTCAACGATTTCTCGAATGAGATGAAACTTCCTAAGTACATGTTTACACCTTTGATGTGATCTTGGTTCCTTAGACTGAGCTATGGCACCATTGTTATCACAATGTAAAACAATACCATCTCCAACACTAGGCACTTCTCCTAGCTCCAGAATGAACTTCTTCATCCAAACGGCTTCCTTTGCTGCATCTGCCGCAACAATGTACTCAGCTTCTGTTGTAGAATCAACGACAGTGCTTTGCTTTGAACTTTTCCAGCTCACTGCCTCTCCATTTAGACAAAAGATGAAACCAGATTGGGATCGGAAATCATCTTTGTCAGTTTGGAAGCTCGCATCTGTGTAACCCTCAACAATTAACTTACTTTCACCTCCATACACTAAGAAATTATCCTTAGTCCTTCTTAAGTACTTTAGGATATTCTTAATTGCACTCCAGTGTGTGTCACCTAGATTTGATTGGAATCTGCTACACATGCTCAAGGCATATGAAACATCTGGACGAGTACAAATCATGGAGTACATAATGGACCCTATAGCTGACGCGTAAGGAACATTACTCATTCGCTTAATCTCATCAGGTCCAGAAGGACACTGAGTCTTGCTAAGCGACACGTCATGTTGCATGGGTAGAAAACCTCTCTTAGAGTTTTCCATGTTGAACTTAGTAACGATCTTATCTATATAAGTTCGTTGGATAAGTCCAATCATCCTCTTAGACCTATCCCTATAGATCTTGATCCCCAAAATGTACTCAGCGTTTCCAAGGTCTTTCATAGAGAAACAACTCTTCAACCATTCCTTGACTGACTCAAGCATGGGAATGTCGTTTCCTATGAGAAGTATATCATCTACATACAAGACCAAGAAGACTATGTTACTCTAACTTTCCTTCTTCTAAACACAAGACTCTTCTCCGTTTTTGAGAAAACCAAACTGTTTGATTGCTTCATCAAATCGAAGATTCCAACTCCGGGATGCTTGCTTCAATCCATAAATGGACTTTTGAAGCTTACATACTCTCCTAGGATATTCTGGATCCACAAAACCTTCCGGTTGTGTCATATACACATCCTCTTTCAAGAACCCATTCAAGAAAGCGGTTTTGACATCCATTTGCCAAATCTCGTAATCATAAAAGGCAGCGATCGCTAAAAGTATCCGAATGGATTTAAGCATTGCTACTGGTGAAAAGGTTTCGTCATAGTCTATACCATGAACTTGCTTGAACCCTTTTGCAACCAACCTTGCTTTGTAAACCTGAATGTTACCCACCTTGTGCTTTTTTCACTTTGAAAACCCATTTGCAACAATAGGTGTAACCCCATCGGGCAAATCCATCAAGTCCCATACTTGATTTTCAGACATGGATGCCATTTCGGACCTCATGGCTTCAAGCCATTTTTCGGAGTCTTCACTCATCAAAGCTTGCTTGTAAGTAGTAGGCTCCTCAAATTCTAAAATCATTATCTCAGAACTTTCGGTTAACAAGAAATCAACAAACCTTTCGTTTGGTATTCTTGGTCTACTAGACCTACGAGGGGCTACAACAGGAGAAATTTTCTTCTCAACAATTTGAGAATTTTCGCACGAATTAGATTCGAGTGGGACAGTAGGAGGTTCGTGTACGGGATGCACGTCCTCCAACACTTGGTCAGTTATGGGAGAAGATTCCTCCAAAGGAGGAAATACTTCAAGCTCCACAGTTGGCACTTGTGTTTCTGACTCTAACATAGGTTGAACTATGTCCATTTGTTGCTTTTCTCGAACTTCTTCGAGAAATACATTACTCCCACTTGCCTTTTTGGAAATAAAATCTTTTTTCCAAAAAGACACCACGACGAGCAACAAACACTTTGCCCTCAGTTCGATTGTAGAAGTAATAGCCCTTGGTTTCCTTGGGATAACCCACAAAGAAACACTTATCTGATTTAGGGGCGAGTTTATCTGAAAGTAAACGTTTTACATAAACCTCACAACCCCAAATACGTAGAAAAGACAAGCTTGGAACTTTTCAACTCCATATCTCATATGGTGTCTTTTCTACTGGCCTTTGATGGAGTTCTATTAAGTGTGAAAGTAGCAGTTTCGAGAGCATATCTCCAAAAGGAGATTGGTAGATCAGCAAAACTCATCATAGACCGAACAATATCAAGTAGAGTTCGGTTCCTCCTTTCGGATACACCATTCAACTGAGGTGTTCCAGGCGGAGTTAGTTGTGAAAGAATTCCACAACTCTTCAAGTGATCACTAAACTCTTGGCTCAAATATTCACCACCACGATCGGATCGTAGTGCTTTGATTGTTTTGCCAAGTTGGTTTTGGACTTCATTCTGAAATTCTTTGAACTTTTCAAATGATTCCGACTTATGCTTCATTAAATAGACATATCCATATCTACTTAAATCGTCAGAAAAAGTAATGAAGTACCCAAACCCTCCCCTAGCTTTTGTGCTCATTCGTCCACACACATCAGTATGTATTAGGCCCAATAGATCACTGGCCTTTTCACCCTTTCCAGTAAAAGGTGACTTTGTCATTTTACCCATTAAACATGATTCACACACATCAAATGGCTCAAAGTCAAAAGATGTTAGAAGTCCATCTTGATGTAACTTCTGAATGCGTTTCGCGTTTATATGTCCTAAACGATAATGCCATAAGTAAGTAGGATTAGTATCGCTTGATCTATGTTTTTTGTTGTCTATGTTAAGGACATCTTTGTCTAAGTCTAGAAAATATAGACCATTAGACCTTTTAGCAGTGGCATAAAACATTAAATTCAAATAAACAGAGAAACAACCTTTCTCAATTGTAAATGAAAACCCTTCATTATCCAAAACTAGAATAGAAATAATGTTTCTGGTAATAGCAGGAACATAATAACAGTTATTAAGCTCTAATATTAAACCGGAAGGCAAAGGTAGACTATAAGTCCCAACTGCAATGGCCGCAACTCTTGCACCATTTCCAACGCTCAGTTCTACCTCCCCTTTAGCCAAGGTTCTACTCCTTCTTAGTCCCTGCATATTCGAAATAATGTGAGAAACACAACCGGTATCAAATACCCAAGAAGTAGATGTTGCTAAATTAATGTCAATGACATAGATACCTGAAGAAGAAGCCCCAGACTTCTTATCCTTCAGATACTTCGGGCAGTTACGCTTCCAATGACCTATCTGATCACAATAGAAGCACTTGGCATTTGCGGCCACCTTTGGCTTTGCTTTTGCCTGTGGCTTATCAGCAGTCTTAGTGGCAACTTGCTTGCCCTTGTCTTGCTTTTTCTTGCCAGCCCAAACCTTCTTAAAACCCTTTCCCTTTTGAACCATAAGAACTTCCTTCTTAGGTGCAACAGAGATGTTTTGCTCGGCAGTTAGCAAGGGTTTTCGACACCCCATTCATATTGAAGTTCAACCTAAACTGGTTGAATCCTTCATGAAGTGAGTGTAGTATGATGTCAGTAGCCAACTCTTGGCTATAAGGAAAGCCCAACCTCTCCATTGCCTCGAAATAACTAATCATTTCGAAGACATGAGTGGCGACCGGCTTACCTTCGACTAACGCACACTCAAGAATAGCCTTGTGAGTCTCATACCTCTCTATCCGATCCTATTGCTGAAACATGGTTTGCAGCTGTCGGATAATACTGTAGGCATCCAAGCTTGCAAACCTCTTTTGAAGGCTTGGTTCCATCGCCGCGAGCATAAGGCAAGTAACAATTACTGACCTTTCTGCAATGGCCTTATGGGCCGCCTTTTCGGCTTCAGTAGAGGTGGTTGTTAAAACCGGGATCGGGGTTTCAAGAACATCCTCTCGACCTTCGGATCTAAGAACAATTCTTAGATTCCTTTCCCAATCAAGGAAGTTGTTCCCGTTCAACTTATCCTTCTCAAGGATTGAACGTAAGTTAAAAGGTGAATTATTGTTGTTACCAGACATGATATCTACATAGAAGATGCAAAAGTAATAAGTATGTTTATCATAATAGCTTTTAACAAATTTTAAACACTTTAAAATAAAAGTCATGCACTTGATCAATTTCAAAGTGTCCCTTTTGAATCAAGTGATTCTAAGATCCTATCAAACATGATTTATAAGTGGACTTTGGCCTCTACTTAAAAACAAGTTTAAAAGGTAAGTAAACTCTTTTACTAATTACAACAATTGTAATTCTTTGTTGATGGGTGATTGCCAAGGTGATTATAGCTCCCAGGTAAGGAAGTTACCCACAACGTTGGGGAGAGCCTTCCTAATCCTAGACAGAGCTTGTCACCCCAACACAAAATCCAATTCTTTGCTACAAAATCCAAAACCATTTTGATGATTTTGTTGGGCCAAACCAAACTAAACATGCAAATTTCGGAAATTTACTCTACTTAGCCCAAGATTGGAAGTAACACTCTGCTTTGGCAGAACCTATTACTAACGATCAAGGTTTTAGTAGATGTTTATTTGGAATAGCAAAAACCCAATATTTTATTTTAAGGGACCTAAGTAAATTATTATGTTGATTTAATTACTAGTGAACATTTAAATAATTAAATCACAAGCATAATAAACTTAGAAAGCATTTAAAAGCAATATTTAAATGCATAAAATAAAATGTGATCCAAGTATGGCCCCTAAACCTAAAGACTACTCTTTAAGGCCTCCATTGTTGAATCACCATGGATCTCCATCCTCGTGCTTCATGGGATAAGATTGAATCACCATTCTTCTTATTACTACTTGAATAAATATTTTGGAATTTAAACTAAAATATTACAATAATACCAACGATGCGTAGATCGTATTTAGATTACAAAAATATATTAACGATACGCAGATCGTATTTTCTATCCAAGTTTGGGCCATACTAGTCACTTCATGCATCCATAATATCAAATATATATATAAACATGCATTTTAATCAACTATTAAAATTAAATGATCATGTTTTAACAATTTTAAAACATAATAACACCATCAAGATTTAATCTCATATTAAATCATATGGAGAGTACCGTAGATAAATTTTTAAAAAATTTATCTCCCAAGGGCTTTAAAATATTAATCTAATAAATTTAATCAACTATTAAATTTAAAGGAAAAAATACTAAAAAGCACTTTTAAGGCACCCTTTATATTTTAAGCATATTAATATATAACAATAGTTACTAACTACTTAGTAACCCCTTAAAATTAACTAGTCAATTATCACATATAATTAACTAATAAAATTAAAGCTCATTATTTTAATTCAATTATGACTTAAATATGAAATTAATCACTATTAATTAATCAATTTGCAATATTGGAATATACTCCAAAAAAAAAAAAATCAATATTGCAATATTGAAATTAATCACCATTAATTAATCAATATTGCAATATTGAAATTAATCACCATTAATTAATCAATTTGCAGCGCCGACCTTTTCAGGCCATCACTGACCACCGGCGACACCGCACCTTGCGGCCACCGCACGCGAGCAATACGACGGCGTGCCTAGAGCAGCAGCCAGCGCAGGAGGCTCGCCCAAGGCACGCGGCCCCTGCCGCCACCACGTCGGTCGTCGGTCCGGCGGTCATGCCGCCTGACCACGGTGATCCAAATTCCTCCACCCTCCCACTCAATTACTAACAACCCTTGTGCATAATTGAATGGAATTTACAACAATTGTTTTGGGGAAAAAAAAATAGGGTTCATATCAATTTTCGTTTAACAAAAACAAAAAAAAATATAATATGAATTCTTGAATCTAACACACAAAATCTGATATTTTGTGATTTTAGGTTTTAATTTTGAGTATAATATATATACATAAAAATCTAAATTTTATGTTTCCAATCCATTAATATCATAATATTAATCATGCAAATAAACTCATATATAAATCCCTCCCTTAATCGAATTAAAATAATAATAAAACACATCAAACAAATGATCAAATTAATCTATGCAAGAGGCTAAGCGATACCACTTGTAGGATTTTAGATGCTTAATGCGGAAAACGAGTATCATATACTCAAACATCTAACACCAAGATCTTTGCATAAATTAACATGAATCTATTAAGAGTATAGAATATACCTCTTGATGCGTGAATTCTTCTTACACCACAAGCCTTCTAGTGGAGATCCTTTAGAACGTCAACGCCGTTCCTCTAGTGTTGGTCCATGAACAACCCTTGGATCACCACGTATGCTAGTACGGAAGAGAGGAGAACTCTCTTGCTTTTGAGGTGTATGATGGCCGAATGAGGGGAAGGAAGTGCAAAGGGAAAATCAGAATTTTTCTCCTCTAAAATGATGTAATGTCCCTCTCCTTCGTAACCCGCATATGTATATATATGGTGGTTACAAAGAGATGTTTCATGAGGCTTTATTTGCCTCATAATGTCACACATTATGAGTCTAATAAACTCATGAGTTACAACTCATCCCACCCATATAAAAACCGCCCAACCCATTTCACAAATGGATTTGGGTAATATCCAAGGGTTATCACATTGTGTGACCTTATAGGACCCAATATATATTAGTAGTTGGCCCAGTTATACTAGCCCAACAAACCGCAATTAGCTTCTAGCAAAACATCGCGGTCACCTAATATTATTGAATATATTATCTCCATAGTTTGTCCATATACATTTAGTTTGTTACACTTGATCGAGGACAAAATCCTTCATGGTATACATGTCCATCTTAGTATGACAGGTGATGTTGTTAATAATTCAATGACTTCTCCGAACTCTAACGAGGGAGTTGAT
The DNA here is from genome assembly GCA_947648045.1 of Beta corolliflora. NCBI lineage: Eukaryota > Viridiplantae > Streptophyta > Magnoliopsida > Caryophyllales > Amaranthaceae > Beta > Beta corolliflora. The sequence continues at coordinate 634,817 of CANSZD010001593.1, forward strand.
CGATCATGCACATATTATTACCTTGTGACTTGATCTTGAGCATAGGATGGATGTTTGGATTACCTTATGATGATGGTGATGCAAAGAAGTATGGCAAAGCTGCTGGCCACGGGTCGCGGCTCCATCACCGCTGGGCGCGGCAAGTTCAGGAGCATCGAAGTTGTGGTGCAGCTCCAGCCGCCGGGCGCGGCAACATCAGTCACGACGCAGCAACAAGTCGCGGGTCGCGGGGTCCTTCGAGGCCAGCAGCGCGCACAGTAGCTCGAGGGCATTAAATGCCCTAATTTTATGTTTCTTTGGCCGCCCATTCTCATGTATTATTAATCTAACAATATATACTCTATTTGTGGGTTAATTAGAGAGGATCATCACAAACACAAGAGAGAGAAAACAATAAAGAAGTTCATAGAGAGAACTTTGAGAGATTCATAGAAGAGAGTATTCTAGTGAATTTGCTTTCCTATTGTAATCGTTGTTTGGCTTGAACCATAGTGAAAGAGTTTATCCCTGCCCTGAGTACGAAGCTATCAAATTGATAGTGAACATCGTTAAATCTTGCGTGTTCTTTATTCGCTTTTCTCGTTTTATTGTTTGATTATTCGCTTCCGTTGCAACAAACTTGGTGCCAGAGCTTGAGATTAAAATCAGTGTAAGAGATCCGGGAAGATGAATACGATGAACTCGAAGATTGACAAGTTTACGGGGAGGAATAGTTTTGGGCTATGGCAGATAAAGATGCGTGCTTTATTAATGCAACAAGGCATATGGAAACCTCTTGTAAAAAAGGATGACAAAAGCAAAGTTGCAGACGGCTCTAGTGAGGCCGAATTGGAGGCGATGGGGAAGAAGGCTCACTCCACGATTTTGCTATGTTTGGCAGATGATGTGATCACGGAAGTTGCAGATGAAACGACTGCTGCTGGTCTGTGGGCGAAGTTGGAGAGTCTCTACATGACAAAGTCACTCACCAACAAGTTGCTTTTGAAGCAACGCTTGTTTGCCTTGCGTATGCAATGAGGTACGTCTCTAAGGGATCATCTAGATAAACTTAATACTATTTTACTTGATCTGCGTAATATAGATGTTAAGATTGAGGATGAAGATGCTGCTTTGATTTTACTTGTTTCACTTCCAAATACATATGAAAAATTTGTTGAATCATTTGTTTTTGGGAGAGAGACTGTGACCCTAGAAGAGGTGAAGTCAGCACTTTTCACTAGGGAGTTGCGCCAGAAGGCGGCAACGACAGAGAGTGGTGGAGATTCGGGGGCTGGGTTAGTTGTAAACTCAGCTAAGGGGAAGGGTCCTAAGAAGAAGAAAAATTCTAAGGGTAAAGGGGTCATTCATAGGAATGTCTGTCTCATCTGTAAAGAACTTGGTCATTGGAAGCATCAATGTCCCAAGAATCCTAAAGCTTCCAATGCTAACATTGCATAACAGGGTACGAAATATGACTCCGAGAAGGACTTAGCACTAGCTGTTGTTGATGTGTCTAGTCCGTCTAACCATTGGGTTCTAGATTCAGGGTGCTCTTACCATATGTGTCCTCATCGTGATTGGTTTACTTCTTATGAGTCTTGTAATGGTGGTAATCTTATTATGGGTAACGATGCTGCTTATAAGGTTGTAGGGAGAGCTTCCATTAAGATAAGGACCACTGAGGGTGAGGTTTGTACATTGATGAATGTTAGGCATGTTCCACAGTTAAGGAAAAATTTGATTTCTCTGGGTGTCTTAGATAAAAGAGGGTTTAATTTTTCTAGCTCGAATGGGGAACTATGTGTGCGGAAAGGTTCAAAGTTGGTGCAGAATGGTGTTGCAGAGCGGTTGAATCAAAGTTTGCTAGAGAGAGTTCGATGCATGCTCTCTAATGCAGGGTTGATTAGAAAGTACTGGAGTGAAGCTGTGAAAACGACATGCTACTTGATAAACCGTGGTCCACATACAAGTATTGACTACAAGGTACCTTATGAGGTATGGTCTGGGAGAAGTGCTGATTATTTTGTTTTGCGTGTTTTTGGTTGTATTGCTTATTATCATGTTAGTGAAGGTAAACTTGAACCAAGGGCCAAGAAAGGTTGTTTTTTTGGATATGGAGATGGTGTTAAGGGTTAATCGAATTTGGTCCCCATCAGAAGGACGTGTCATACTTAGTAGAGATGTTACTTTTGATGAGAATACTATGTTTGTATCTGCTAATAAACCTGCAGGTGAAACTGATGATAGCACTACTGAAGGAATTAAGCAAGTAATTACGGCAGTTCCTACTCCGGAGACACAGGTTCAAATTCAGGTGGAGGATGATGTTCCAGTGGATTCTCCTACTGTGGAGACTAGTCAGATAGATGGAGTTGTTGCTGATGAAACAACTGAACTTGAGTCAAATCATGAGAAAACTGCTGGTGAAGGTCAGAAACGACCTAAGAAGAAGACGCAAAGACTGATTGAACAGATAGAAGGCCGGCAAGTTCCTGGCTGAAACTGCTGTGTAGAGGAGATGATTGGTTATGCATTATATGTAGCCGATAATATAGAGTCACCTGAACCAGTGTCCAACAAGGAAGTAGTTTCTAGTAACGAATCATCCAAGTGGTTAGTTGCTATGAGTGAGGAGATGGAGTCTCTTCACAAGAATCAGACATGGGAACTCGTGAAGGTGCCACATGGTCGTAAGGTGGTGGGTTGCAAGTGGGTGTTCAAGAGGAAAGAGGGAATTTCAGAGGGTGACAGTGTCAGATACAAGGCTAGACTAGTTGCTAAAGGGTTCAGTCAACGGGAAGGGGTAGACTACAATGAGATTTTCTCACCTGTGATACGTCATACTTCTATTAGAGTGTTATTAGCAATAGTAACACATTTTGATCTGGAGCTTGTGCAGTTAAATGTGAAAACAGCTTTCCTACATGGAGAGTTGGAGTAGGATATTCTGATGAGGGTTCGTTGTTCCATGGAAGAGAACTTTGCTTGCGGACTAAATTAAAGAAGTCCTTGTATGGACTTAAGTAGTCACCTAGGCAAAGGGTACAAAAGGTTTGATCGCTTCATGGTTGAGCATGGATTTGACAGAGTCCTTATGATTGTTGTGTTAATCATAGCAAGGTGGAGGACAGTTCTAATATTTATTTATTATTATATGTTGATGACATGCTTATTGCATCGAAGAAGAAGTCAGACGTAGTGAAATTGAAAAAGCTTCTGAGTTCTGAGTTTGACATGAAAGACTTGGGAGCAGCAAGGAAGATTCTAGGCACGGAGATTTATAGGGATCGTGCTCCGAAGAAACTTTTCCTTTCTTCAAAAAGTTACATCTTGAAGGTACTTGACGGGTTTGGTATGAGTCTTTGCGAAATCTATTGATACTTCGCTCTTGCTAATGCTCGTCTCTCTCTGTTGTTCTTTCTCCTCAATCGATGAGGAGAAGGAGTACATGTATAAGGTTCCGTATGCTAGTCTTGTTGGTAGTTTGATGTATGCTATGGTGTGAACTAGGCTAGATATAGCTCATGCTTTGTTAGTGTTGTTATTAGGTTTATGACTCAACTCGGGAAGGAACACTCGGCAAGTGTGAAGTGGATTTTCCGCTATTTGAAGGGAACGGTAGATGTGGGTCTCATATATGGGAATGATCTTTGAGTGTTTGGTGATCGGATATTCGGATTATGCTGCTGATATAGACACTAAAAGGTCAATGACTGGGTATGTATACACTCTAGGAGAGTCCATGATTAGTTGGAAGGCTACGTTGCAGTCTTCAGTGAGTTTGTCTATTACGGAGGTCGAGTACATGGCTCTAACTGCTGCGGCAAAGAAGGGTATATGGTTATGTGGTTTGGTCAGTGATTTGGGTCTACATTATGATCGTGCGACTGTGTATTGTGATAGCTTGAGTGCTAATTGTCTCGCCAAGGATCAGGTGCATCATGATAGAACTAAGCACATTCATGTGCGGTATCATTTTCTGATAAGTGAGAAGAGGATAGTGGTGAAGAAAATTGGGACTGCTGATAACCCAGCTGATATGTTCACCAAGCCAGTTCCGGTTCGCAAGTTCAAACATTGCTTGGACTTGTTGAACGTTGATAGTCACATATAGCCCCTTTGGGGGTTGTTGCCTCAAGATGGAGGTAATCCCGGCCCCGGGATAAAGAGGGCAAAACCCGACACCAGGTTAAAGGTGTGAGACTTGGAAGGGATCGATATCTCGTGTATTGTTGAGAGTTATCATGGTTATCTTTTCAAGGTGGGGTACTTATAGAAGATGCAAGTTAAGGTGGAGATTTGTGAGTTTTGTGACTTGATCTTGAGCATAGGATGGATGTTTGGATTACCTTGTGTTAATGGTGATGCAAAGAAGTATGGAGAAGCTGCTGGCCACGGGTCGCGGCTCCATCACCGCTGGGCGCGACAAGTTCAGGAGCATCGAAGTTGTGGCGCAGCTCCAGTCGCTGGGCGCAACAACATCAATCACGACGCAGCAACAAGTTGCGGGTCGCGGTACTTGTCGCAGGTCGCGGGGTCCTTCGAGGCCAGCAGCGTGCACAGTAGCTCGAGGGCATTAAATGCGCTAATTTTATGTTTCTTTGGCCACCTATTCTCATGTATAATTAACCTAACAATATATACTCTATTTGTGGGTTAATTAGAGAGGATCATCACAAACACTAGAGAGAGAAAACAATAGAGAAGTTCATAGAGAGAACTTTGAGAGATTCATAGAAGAGAATATTTTAGTGAATTTGCTTGCCTATTGTAATCGTTGTTCCGCTTGAACCATAGTGAAAGAGTTTATCCCTGCCCTGAGGACGTAGCTATCAAATTGATAGTGAACCTCGTTAAATCTTGCATGTTCTTTATTCGCTTTTCTCGTTTTATTAGCTTCCGTTGCAACAATGTCCATCTTAGTATGACAGGTGATGTTGTTAATAATTCCATGACTTCTCCGAACTCTAACGAGGGAGTTGATCGATCATGTACATATTATTACGCCCTTGATGACAATATTATCTTTAATTTAAGGGAATTTCTCCCATTAAGAGTTAGGATTTCTCCTTGTGAACTCAATATTTCAACTATATTTAAAACTTTTGTCTCGATTGAACATTTATTTTTCACTAAGTAATAATTACGATCATTAACAAGAACACCGTTTACAACCTAGGCTAAGTCAAGGGAAAGCAAACTAATTAGGTTGGACTCCTCAATGCCAAGACAAGCCAAGCAGCAGTTATATATACAAATATACTACTTAATTAAGAAAAAAACTTTTTTATAAAATGGTTGTATATAACAATCAATATTTCCTAAACAATAACAATACAACTCTTTGTCTTTGTGATTTGTTGGAAAACATATTTAATATTACATGCACATCCATAGGGCTGGCAATGGGTCGGGTTGGGTCAAGATCAGGTTGGGTTGGCGGGTTAGCGGGTTGAGAACCCCTTGACCCAACCCGACCTGTTAACTGAACCGGGTTGGGAATTACAACCCAACCAACCTTATGATAAACGGGTCAAAACCTTCAGGTCGACCCGTTTAATTTTTTTTTTCGTGTTTTTTCCAGAAAAAAATAAAACAACACAATTTATTTACAAATAACAGTAGGCAACAACTTAACATTAAGCCATTACACATCTTCTGTTAATTAAAGTAAGTCATTACACAACCATAACTTAACATTAAGCCATTACACAATTTATTTACAAATAAGAGTAGGAAGTGAGTTTCCTTTGCCTTTTGACTCCGACAACAATCTTGGGTAGAAGACTGAAGAAGTTTTGATTTTGTGAAGAAGACTAGAAGAGTAGAAGACTAGAAGAGCAGAAGACTCACGAGTGAAGAAAGAGAGAAGAAAGGTAGAAGACTGAAAAAGTTTTATGCGCCGTTTCTCACTTTCTCTTAGGGTTTGTCATTTGAGTCTTAAGAAGAGTTAGAGTTTTTACTTTATTACTTTATGGGCCAGCCCAATTTTTTTGCTTTGATTTGAGTTAGGGATTTTAGGTTGTTTTTTCATAAATGGGCTAAATGGGTTAAAATCAGGTCGAAATTTTCAACCTGACCCAACCCATTTAATTAAACGGGTTGGGTCAGGTCGACCCATTTAATTAAACGGGTTGAAATTTTCGACCCAACCCATTATTGTCGGGTTGGCTATTATTTTGCCAGCTCTACACATCCATAACAAGATAATTAAATTGATACTCAAGGATTATATGTTTGTATATTATCACTTTTGCATTTTAACGGTACTAAATTTTAGCAAAAGCAACTAGATAGTTGTTAAAGAAAAAGTTAGTACACTGTTCAGATATTTAACCGTTACCTTCCCACCATTAGGCTTTTAAACCAATTAAAGGCTTTTAAACCAATTAAAGGAAACTAAACTTAATGAATTGATGTCTATTAAATTAACGCAAATATCTTATTATTAGTATTTATTTACTCAAACTAGGGCCTTCATTTTCTTGGGTTCTCCTTTTGTTGTTTCATCTTTGGGTTTTCTTTACCATAAATTGGAAACGGGTAGTGTAGTTTAGTAAATACGACAGAAGAAAGGTGGATAGTGTTTTTTGCCAGCCTATGTTAGTAGGGTTCTTTAATTTCGTCTTTAATGAAAAATCCACCTTACTTTTTTTTAACACATTTCTTCTTTTTGCTGTTCATAGTCTCTTAGCGTCAGAGATTCTCCATGCTTAATATGAACATACTATCAAAATATCAAATCATAAGATACCCCTAACAAGCTAACAATTCGAAGGAGTACAATATATGGCTTACGATATACCTGCATAATGTTTATTGTATATCTGCATACGCAAATCTCTTTGTAGGTTGCTTGCTTCTTGGGAGAAAACTAGTGCGTATAGTAGATAATATTCCTAGCTATGTACTGTCAAGTATTAAAAAATAATTATACTTGTTAGAATAAGAAAAATAATTTTTAAAAATATGTACTGTTAAGATATTTTTAAAAGACTATATGTGGAAGGAAGTTAGTTTCTAAAGAACCTAAAATATGGTTTATTTACAATTATTGATAATATTTGATGTGTGCTTAGCACTAATAATATTAGCACGTGTTGGAATAAGAGTTTCGCAAAGGCAGAAATAGATAACTTTCAAGGCTGTGCCGTGATAGGAGATCACTGACTTGAAAGTAATTACGGGCCGACAATGGTGGTTATCGATCTTGGCCGGAATGCTCCCCAAGGTTTACAGAGCAGCTAAGAATGCCACCACTAGCAAACTGAGCTTTAGAGAATAGCACGAAAACCCAGGAATGAGAGAAGAGAAAGGAAGAGAGAAGAGTGTTTTTTGTTTTTTTTTTTGTGTGTCTGACTGAACAGGATGGCACTGATTTTATAGGGAAGAATCAAGCCAAAAAACGGATAGCAATCAAGACAGAAATCAATGGGCGGATAATTAGGGATTGCCATGAATACTGTAACGGTAAAACGTTACAGAATTCCAACAGCCACACACGCGTAGCTCCCGGGTCCAAAAATTTAGTTAAGTTAAGTTTATTCCCCAAAGCCCAAAGCCCAAAGCCCAAGGTCCGGGCGGGCGGCGCGCGTGTGTGATAGCAAGCCCAAACCAAACATATCATCCAACCACAAAAGCATCTCTAGTCACAACTCAATAGATGGAAGGAGGGAGGAAATATATAAACAAGAAGAAATTCCCTCCCACAAGCAATGTGGGACAAACAAGAAAATGAGCCAAGGTTTTTCCAAGCCTTAACTCCAACAATCCCCCCACAAAGGCTCAGAAAAGCAAAAGAAATTCCTGGGTAAGGAAAGGAAAGTACTTAAACACCAATATCTTTCGATTTGAATTGATGCATAGTGAAATGAGGCAACAACTTACTATCTAGTGAGTGAATTACTCTTGAACTCACCGAGTTCCGTTGAGACCCTCACAACACATACCTACCTTAAGATCGTGCAATCTCCGCGATACATCACAAGCGCTTTATAGCCATGCGCATACCTTGGGTCTAATAAGTGCTCTAGAAAGAAGCCGGAGTCTTTCATAGAAGGCGGCTTAACCTCCACACTTACGTAGGTAGTCCATCAAGTGTTTCTCAATAACACCACCCGGAGGGATATGGAACTATTAAGAGCAAAATGCTCAACCTCTCAATGTATATCCATCAAGTGCGTCTCGAAGCACCACCAATAGGCTATGGATAAAAGCACTACCATGTGTCATAGGGATGGGGAATGTAGTGCAAGTTAAGATTTCATGGCTTCGTTTGACCACAAACGGGTATCCACCATAAGATCTCAACTAATGGGCTTTAGCCCCATCCCCCTCGACGACTCTAGGACAACTCTCCTAGATAACCCCTTAGTAAAGGGAGTCGCAAGATTTCTTTCGGACCTCACATAGTCCAAAGAAATCACCCCATTTTTCGAGAGTTGTTTGACGACTCCATGTCCGATCCGTATGTGTCTCTTCTTACCATTGTAGACACTGTTCTTAGCAACACCAATGGCTGCTTGAGAATCACAATGAAGAGAGAGGTGAACCCTGTCCACCCCATAAAGGAACATCGGACAACAAGTTTCTCAACCATTCGACTTCTTGCCCCCCAACTCGAGGGCAATGAACTCGAACTCCATGGTGGAACGTGCTATACAAGTCTGTTTCGAAGACTTCCACGATATAGCACCACCACCAAGGGTAAACACATAGCCACTAGTTGAACTAATCTCATCATTACCGGATACCCGGTTGCATCACAAAATCCTTCAAGAACAAGGCAGGAAATTTAGAATAGTGCAAACAAAAATCAACGAGTTCCTTTTAGGTATCCGAGAAGACGATGAAGAGCACTCCAGTGTTCATTACTAGGGTTATGTGTATATCTACTAAGTCTACTCACCTTGCATAAGCTATGTCGGAGTCGAGTACAGTTCATGAGGTACATCAAACTACCTATGATTTTTGCATATTCACTTTGAGAGACACTTTCACCTAAGTTCTTGGTCAAATGAATACCGGAATCATAGGGAGAACTCACTTGGAACAACATCAAAGGAATTAAACTTTTTAAGCACTTTTTCCACATAATGAGACCGACTAAGGGAAATGCGACCGGAGACTCTCTTAAGTCCGACTCCTAAAATCACATCTGCTTCCCCCCAAATCTTTCATCTCAAATTTTGAAGACAAGAAAAGTTTAGTATCATTAACCACCTTTAAGTTGTTACCAAAAATCAGCATGTCATCCACATAAAGACATATAATCACACAATCGATCCTATCAATTTTGAATAAACACAAGAATCGGAATTGTTTACAATGAAACCATTTGACACCACAAGTACTATCAAATTTTTCATACCATTGTTTTGGTGCTTGTTTGAGACCATATAAGGACTTCCTCAATTTGCACACTTTATCTTCTTGACCTAACACCACGAAACCCTCAGGGTTGAGACATGTAAATCTCCTCCTCTAAGTCACCATTCGGAAAGCGGTCTTAACATCCATCCGATGTATAACTAAGTCATGAATAGCAAGAAGAGCAAGCGGGGTCCTAATAGTGGCTATCTTAGTCACGGGAGAATAAGTGTCAAAGTAATCTAGTCCTTTCCTCCGAGTGAAGCCCCCGATTACAAGCCTAGCTTTAAACCTCTCGATAGTTCCATCGGGTCTCAACTTCTTTTTAAAGATCCATTTACTCGTCTATGGTCTTTGATCCCTTAGGTAAGTCGGTTAACTCCCAAGTAGAGTTAGACACTATGGAATCTAACTCACTCTTAATGGCCTCTTTCCAAAAACCGGCATCCACGGATCTCATTGCCTCATCAAAGGTCTTTGGGTCCTCTTCTATCATGAAAGCATAAACTAGTTCATCACTCAACAAGTCAACACAAGAACTTTCGGATAGAAAAGCAAGAACAAAATCGAACCAAAGTCTTTTGCTACTCCAGGTCTCTTACTTCTCCTAGGCTCATCTACGACGGAGGAACCGCTAGCATGCATGTCAACCGAACTACTACTCAAAGTCAAATCGGCGGGAGTATCACAAGTAGGTAGAACATCATGCGTAGAACAAGTAGATAAATCAACGACGGGGAGAAGAACAAGAAGGCACGTATGCAACATCACCTTTTTCAAAGGAAAAACATGTTCAAAAAACTCGGCATCTCCGTACTCACGAGATAGACCTATCACTCGGAGACATGAATCTATATGCGGCATGAGCATAACCAATGAATACAAGCATCAAAAGTCTTAGGTCCTATGTTTGACTTTTTATAGTCGGGAAGCCCAACTTTGGCTAGACACCCCCACACTCTCGGAAAACTCAAGTTTGGAGGATAACCCTTCCATAGCTCATAAGGGGTCTTATCTAATCTTTTGTGAGGAACTCGGTTAAGAACATGACAAGTGAAAGAACGACTTCCCCACATTTCATCAAGGCAACCCTGGAACTTACAAGCATAGCATTCATCATATTTTTCAAGGACCTATTTTTCCTTTCGCCTACACCATTTTGTTGGGGTACATAAGGAGCACTAAGTTCATGAATGATTCCCAATTTCTCACAATGGTCATTCCAAGAGAAGTTCTCATATTCTCTACCCCTATCGGACCTAACCCTCTTGATTTTCCTATCAAGTTGGTTTTCTACCTCGGCCTTATACTTCAAAAAAAGCTTCCCCGCCTCACTTTTGGTCTTAAGAAGGTATAACTTAGTGAACCTCGAGTAATCATCAACAAAGGAAATATACCAGAATTTTCCTCCTCTACTTCTAGTGTTCGAAAGTCGCCTAAGTCTCGTATGAACCAATTCTAGAAGTTGGGTGGTCCTTTGAGTCACGGTTTTGCAAGGTTTCTTGGTAAATTTTGCTTCAACACAAATAGGACACTTAGAGAACTCGGTTGAGGACATATTAGGAATCAATTCTAAGGTCCTTAGTCTCTTAATAGAGGCAACATTCACATGTCCTAATCTACCGTGCCATAAATTTAAAGACTCAAACAATATAAGCGGAACCACAAAAACAGTTTTATTAATAGCGAGATACGTAGAAGCAACATTTAAAATAAACAAACCCCCACTCCGGATACCCTTTCCCCACAAATTCCCCACCACGAGTCATTACAACCTTGTCGGCCTCAAAAACAATTTTCAAACCGACTTTGTTTAACAAGGCACCGGGACACTAGGTTACGACGCATAGTAGGAACATACAAGACATTTGAAAGGGAGAGGGTTTTTCCAGAGGTAAGTTTTAGAGTGACCTTTCCATGTCCAAGCACTCCGGCGATTCTTTGCATTCCCCATGTAGACGCACTCACCTTCCGTTGCATCCTGGAAGTCATGGAGCGGCTCTTTGTTCGAACAGAAATGCCTTGAAGCCCGGTGTCAGAATCCAGTCGGAACGATTCTCGACCCAGATTTGCTTCAACCACCACAAAGAAGAATAACATCATCCGAAACAGCAAGGTTAGCTTGAGGAGTTTCTTTTTGGACGGAACCTTGGCGTTGAGGACATTGGTAAGCCTTATGATCGGGCTTTCCACACACATAGCACACAAAGGTCCTCTTTTGAATCTTACCACTTGGTTTGTTCACTTTTCCTTGCTTCTTACCCTTGTTGAATACCTTCTTGCCCTTACCCTTGAACTTATCGAACTTGGCGCAAAGAACAGATTCCACCGGATTAGCTTTGGAAACATTGACAAGAGCCGAGTCCCGATTATCTTTGATCCGGTTGGCCTCTTCAATCCTCATATGGTCGATCGGTTCTGAAGAGATAGGAACTCTTTCCTATGCTTCTGATTGTTACTTGAACTCCCTCCGGGGAAGGAGGAAATTTTTCAACAGAACATTAGCCTGGAAAACCTCATGATTTTCATGTCCTCATTTAGAACATCGGCACATAAATTTTCGTAGACATGAACTTGGTCCATGACGAGTTTGTCATCAACCATTTGGAAAGACGACCACTTTCCTACAACATATTTTCGTTTCCCAAGCATCATCGGCCCCATATTTTTTCTCAAGGGCCTTCCAAATCGGTTTAGATGACTTATGAACCATAAACAAATCAAACAAATTATTAGTCATCGGATTAAGGAGATGGAAACGAACCTGTTTTATTATCTTTTTCATATTTCGTAATTTGATCCTCATTCCGCTTAATGACAGACGCGAAGGAGAAGATGAATCGGCGAGAGCCGTAATGGCAAATGGGACGAGTCATTGAACAGACATAGTCAATATCCGGTTGCTCGAAAAACATAAGAAGTTTCGAGCCCGGCGTTTGTAGTTATTTCCATCAAGGGACTCAAGTTTGGACAGATGAGCCATTGATTTGGTTGAACTTTTCGCCATTGCAAATATTAGTAATTGCTTTCAAATTGTTGGAATAAGAGTTTCGCAAAGGCGAAATAGATAACTTTCAAGGCCGTGCAGTGATAGGAGATCATCGACTTGAAAGCAATTACGGCCAAACAATGGTGGTTATCGATCTTGGCGGAATGCTCCCCAAGGTTTACACGGCAGCCTAAGAATGCCACCACTAGCAAACCGAGCTTTAGAGAATAGCACGAAAACCCAGGAATAGAGAAGAGAAAGGAAGAGAGAAGAGTGTTTTTTTTTTTTTTTTTTGTGTGTCGGCGAACGGGATGGCACTGATTTTATAGGGAAGAATCAAGCCAAAAAACGGATAGCAATCAAGACAGAAATCAATGGGCGGATAATTAGGGATTGCCATGAATACGTAACGGTAAAACGTTACGGAATTCCAATGACCACACACGCGTAGCTCCCGGGTCCAAAAATTTAGTTAAGTTAAGTTTATTCCCCAAAGCCCAAGGCCCGGTCCGGGCGGGCGGCGCGCGCGTGTGTGATAGCAAGCCCAAACCAAACATATCATCCAACCACAAAAGCATCTCTAGTCACAACTCAATAGATGGAAGGAGGGAGGAAATATATAAACAAGAAGAAATTCCCTCCCACAAGCAATGTGGGACAAACAAGAAAATGAGCCAAGGTTTTTCCAAGCCTTAACTCCAACAGCACGAATATGTGACTTTTGTACCTACAATGACATAATAGAACGTTAGTGGTTAAAAAATGAAATTTTGCTAAAGATGATTGATGTATTCATTTTATACATAATTTTTACCACCGTTCCTTGGCATTATATTTCTGGTGATAGTTGAACTCTCTTTGAGCTAATTCTACTAACAATTTCTTCTGAGACGTATTTGTGTTTTTTTTCTCATGTTATTTATAGATCTAGGACCTCCTAGATTGTTTTGGCGGTTTCCCCCATTCTATGATCTCATGGATTGATCTAGGAAGATTTTATTGACTTGGCATGCTCGAGATTTTACTTGGAGGTTCTTGATGCTGATTTTGGACCTTAGGTACACATGATTACAATTTGGCAGCATTTGGATCCAAGAAATGGATTATTACAATCCGCCCGACAAGTCGGGTGCCATCTGCCATGGTCGGATCAGGTGATGTTGTTTAGTTTTCCCCACTTTTATCGAGCCCTGTCTGGCGAGCTTGCCCGAGTATAATTGCGTCAGGTTCTACCGCCCTGTCGAGCGAAGTAATTTTTCGTGATTTTGACGCGCTTTTCATTAAACTTTCTTTAGCTTGTAATTAAGTTAGAAAGCTAAGGGAACACAAATTTTTATTATCGAGAGCTTTAATTTTATAAGTAGTTTTCATTCTCTTAAGAACCCTAAATTTCACTTTGACTACTTCTATTCCCAATTATGTTGAGATTTTCAATAGAAGTTTAATTGCTTCCGAAATTCGTGCTCCAATTGGTATTTTCTCTTCTGTTGTTTATTTTTGGTAAACTCTTTTGTTGTTATTCTCCTTTAATTTCTTCCCGCTATTATTTTGCCATTTTTCTTTAATTTTCTACAATTATGAGCGAGTAGTTTAATTTCTAGCGATTTGGGGATCTATGTATGCAACGTATGATTAATTGAATGAAGTAATTACTTTGAATCTATCTAAATCCTATCATTGATTTATTTATGTTAACTCGCAAGGCCAAACATGATTGATGATTATTGCAATTACATAATTATAAACAGAAATGTAGGATTTTGTATAGGCTCTCAATAATAGGTAAAGTAATACATGATTATGCGAGAGTAGCTTGGTGAACTTTGAGGGAGTTAATATTCAAGAATTGTGGATGCCCTAATTAAATTTATTTATTGGGGTGTTTTTAATCATTACTCATGAATTCCTGCATTGCATACATAGAGACCCATTTGCCCTTTTTCCTTACTAGTACTCTACTTTTTTTTATTGTTATTTTTTGTAAAATAATTACTCTAGTTTCTATCTCAAAATTAAGGGGGAAGAGGGGATGAAACTGGAATCAGGGGTGAGAACCACTGATTATGAGGATATATCTCATATTTTCTACTGAAATACACCTAGGTTGGACGGTTAGACACTTTATGTGGTTGGCATGTCCTATATCAAATATGTAATGGGCATCAATATACGCCGAACACGCTCCAATATGTATCAAACTTTATATGATAATTTAGAAATTTAATGACACATTTTATATTTAGCATCCTCGCATGCATATAATATTTTTCAAAATAGAAAAGTTAACAGTAAGTGAAAAGGAAGAGAAAAAAGAAGTAGAAACTAGTCATTTATTTATCCTATCGTCACGATTCCTCCATTACTAATTATTCGCAGAAAGACTAGATGTACGAGAGATTTGTGAAAGACAGGAAGCAACCTAAATGATGAATCAAATTGTCGTTAGCATATGACTTGCAGCCTTGCAGGTCATAACGTAATGACCCATAATTTTTCGGTGCAGAAGACATAATTCACCATAATAGTAATATTTTTTTTTTCTTGACCTGTATGACTAGAAATTAAACGTGCGGAGAAAAGTTGCGTTGTTTTTTTTTGGCAATTAAGTTGCGTTGTAGTTGAAGCTAGTCTTCAGCGTAAGTACGTACTCCATGGATAACAGTACTAATTACAAAAGAGTACACTAATTTATGATAAGGTTGTTGAATCTTCTCCTTAGCTGGTTTTCACCAGCTACTTACAAAAGAGTACAAAAATGAAGTAACCTAGTACAAAGCTAGAATCTTTATGAATATCATCAAAATCACGTTTAAGTAAAACTACTATATTGTGGTCATGAAAATCTATATTGAACGTAGAGTATTTAATATTGCTTGTCTATGTTAGTACTTGTATTATCTAGTTTCAGTACAATGAGTATCATTAAAGATATTATATCAATATACGGGTCCATTTTTTCTTATTATTTGTATCTATCATTTTTTTTATTTCTCCTGAAAATTGTTGAGCTCATAAAATAGAGGGAATACTTTGTATAGGGTCCTTTTTCGAATACGAGTATATTAAGCGTATAATCTAGTTAAGTGTATGGGGATTATATGTCATATAACCCTATGTTAACCAAAATAAATCAGATTAAATTTCCAAACTTTCCATATCCATCTTATATTAGTTGCAACACTTTTCATACCTGTTACAAGACAATTTTAACCATAAATATTGCTACCTTTATCGACTTTATCCAATCGCATAGAAATTGCTACCTTTGTTATCCAACATATCCATGTACATTGACCAAGACATATGAAAATCAAGACAACAAGAGGAAAAAAAAACTCTGTAAATTCATAATGGTATTAACCAAAATAGCAGAATTGAGATGTGGAAACTTAATTATAGTGAAGACGCTTCCTTTTTCTTTCATTATTTGCAAGTTGATGCAATTGTAATTCAACTTAAAAATCAATGAAGTTTATGTGAATTAAGCATAGAAGTTGAATGGGAGAAGACCAGACAAAAAAAAAAGAGAACGAGAAGGGGGGGAGATATATGAAAATCAAGCATGTGAAAGGAGGGAAGTTTTTGATTTTTTTGGTATGTAGGAGTTTGAAACGAAAATCCTAGAATAATCTTTAAAGAACAAATTAAGTACGTTAGATTATGTTATATATGCATTTAATTCAACAAAATTTGAATTTATTTTACCTTAAAAAATTATCCAAACTTATCATAAATTATATGAACTTATTGAAAGTTAATTACCCTTTGATTGGATAGGAGGAAATGGAGATAAAGGAAAAGAAGATAAAGGGAAATAAGTTCTCTTGTTTGGATAAGAGATTGGGGGAAGGAAGCTAGGGGAGGGACAGGGAAGGATCCATTTACCTTCCCTATTTACTAAATCATCCCTAACTTAAGAAATTTGAAGGGAAGATGAAGCTCTATGATCTTTTCGCTCCCTTTCTCTCCCCTTCCCTATTGTTATCCAAACAAAATGTTAGGAATATTATTAAAACTTATTTATCATTTGAAATCAGATCCTATATCCTAAGCTCAAACGATTTGAACGTAACAACCATTATATTATATATACTCCCATGATACTTTGTTATACCTGTTAGCACTAGCTATAATTTTATACTTCCTCTATTTCATATTAGATGCTACACTTTCCTAAATGGGATGTTTGAAATTAGAAACTACGTTTTTTTTCCTTTCCTTATTTAGTACGTTTTTACCAACAAAATGACTTTTTTACCCTTACTTATAATATTAATCTACACTAATCTACCTTAACCTCATATTATTAGATTAATAAACACTCCTAATATATACCCCTCAAGTCCTCAACCACCCTCTCTCTTCTCTCCTCCCCTCCTTTAAACCCCACCAGCCACCATTAAACCCACCATCTCCCACAACTGTCACAACCACCAACCGCCACCACCATCAACCGCCTACCACAATCGCCACCACCATCGACCGCCTAGCACAAGCGCCACCAACATCGACCGCCTAGCACAACCGCCACAACCCCCACCACCGTCGATCTCCTTCTTTCTCTCTCCTTCAATTCGTTCTCCTTCTTTCTCTGTCCTTCGATCTCCTTCTTTCTCTCTCCTTCGATGTCCTTCGTCTTCATGTTCTCTCCTCCCTTATCTTCATCTTCTCCGCGCCGAACTTTTGGTGAATTTTCGTGAATTTTCACAACCTACCATCTCATCTCCTTCGTCTTCATTTTGGTGAATTTTCATGAAATTTGGTGAATTTTTAATGATTTGTTGTAGATCTGTTTTTTTTGTTTATGTTTAGGGTTAGATCTATCTTCCCTATACTCTTTGATGGTGGGTTGTGGTTGAAGAATCTCTGAATGAATTTTCAGAGTGCTTGTGGTGGTGGTTCTAATAGTGGTGGCGGGGTGGTTGTTGTTGTGGTGGTGGTGTTAGCGGGGTGGTTGTGGTGGTGGTGGTGGCGCGGTGGTGGCGGCTAGCGGTGGTAGGGTCGTGCTAGTGGATCCCAAGTGTTGGTGTAATGAATTAGTTGTATTATTAATTAATCTAATCACATACCCCTCCCTATCTACTTATACACTAAAAAAAATTGCCTCGGAGTATGTGATTTAAAAAGTGTAGCATCTAATATGAAACGGATGAAGTATAAAGTTATACTATATGAGGGATAATTAATTATTACAATACTTTGTTATACCAATATATTTATACCAATATACTATAATTGTAACACCCCTAGGTGTGCAGGAGCCCACTAGTATATATTGTCCTCTTTGGGCCCTAGCCCGCAAGGATTTGGTTTGGTGCAGAACCGAAGTCCTACCCAAAAGGCCTCTACTAGGTTGAGATGTTCACCTCTATATAAAGAAGGCTTCGTTCTCCTCAACTTCCGATGTGGGATATCCAAGTAGGGTTGAGCAAAAGACCGGTCCAGACCGGAATTTGGACCAGACCGGACCAGAGATTCCGATCCGGTCCTCGGTCCAAAGAAAATGTTGATTCCGGGTTTCCAGTCCGGTCTGGGCAAAAATCGAAATCTACCGGTCTGGACCGGAAGCTCGATTTTAATTAAAAAAATTGAGTTCAATGGGAAAAGTAAAAAGAGGCGACAGACATGAGACATTGAAACCCTAATTTCTAAACACTCAGTCTCACTCTCACACGCCTCTCTCTCCCTCTCTCTCTCTTCTCCTCTCACTCTTTCTCACTCCTTTTGCCACTGACGCCACAAACTCCAGCGGAAATTCTTCCGGCAAGGCTGTAGTAGAAGATGAGTTTGATATATGTTACTTTTTTGCTTAATTCTGCCTCTTTCTGACAGCGTGGTGGTGATGTTGCCTTCACCTTTCTCCTTGTGATGATGCCTTAGTTTGGTACTAACTCCCCCTTCATTCTTTATAAATTATATGATATATTAAAGCCCTTCTTCCTGAACTTTCAGATGAATTACACCTCTTGTTTTGGGTCTAGTTGGTTGAATTATTGGGTTGTTTATATCATATGTTGATTAATTAATGGAGCTTGAAGTTCTGAATATCTGATCTGAAATCAGTGATATTGGTTTTGGAATTAGATGTTTGTTTTATGTTGAAACATTAGTGGTACTTCGAAAAGTAAATTCAGATTTTCGTTCATTACAATTTTTGAAAAAGTAAACTTCGAAAAAAATAGTTTTTGAAAAGTAACAGATATATGAGTTTTATCCCCCAGTGAATCAGTGATTAATATTGGGCTATACTAAACGTTTTTTTTTTAAAAAAATTGAAAAAATACAAAACAGGTCCAACAGGTCCAAGACAGGACCGGACACTGAAAATCGGAGTCCAAGCCGGACCGAAAAATCGAGTCCCGTCCGGTCGGGGCCGGATCGAAACAGTCCCGGCCCGGGTCCAAAGATTCGCCCACTCGGTCCACTTGGTCCAGCCGATTCGGCCCGGTCTCGGACCTGGTGCCGGTCCTCTATATCCAAGATCTTAGGCACCTTCTCCCTCCTTTAAAGAGTTTGCGTCCCCGTAGGCACTACAAGACACCGGAATGGACCCTGGCTCTGATACCATCTGTAACACCCCTAGGTGTGCAGGAGCCCACTAGTAGATATTGTCCTATTTGGGCCCTAGCCCGCAAGGATGTGCTTTGGTGCATAACCGAAGTCCTACCCAAAAGACTTCTACTAGGTTGAGGTGCCCACCTCAATATAAAGAATGCTTCGTTCTCCTCAAGATGTCTAAGATCTTGGCTATCCCACATCGGAAGTTGAGGAGAACGAATCCTTCTTTATATAGAGGTGAATACCTCAACCTAGTATAAGCCTTTTGGATAGGACTTCGGTTCTGCACCAAAGCAAATCCATGCGGGGTAGGGCCCAAAGAGGACAATATCTACTAGTGGGCTCCTGCACACCTAGGGGTATTATAATAATAATAAGATCAATGTAGTAATGTACAATATTTATAGAATTAAGGTTGGTTTAATTAGTTGGAGGCTCTCCTTCCACCTTTGTAATTAAGGTTTAATTCTTAGCCCTTGCAAAGTGGGATTCCCAATTCCCCTATACTTGTGCATGTGATATTTTTGAGTAGCAGGTCTGTTTCTCATCATTCATTGAATTGAATGAGAGTCTCAGAGTCACGTGGTTTCTTGTTGCCTAGTTAGTGGTGTTGACACCACCTCCGATTCTACCTCTAAGATTGAGTTTCACCTCTTATAAAATGGACTCTTAAATCCCTCCTACTTATACGGAATCATATTTCAACTTATTTTACTCAAAAAAAATATTGTACTATTATATTTTAGAATACTTCTAACCCCTCCCCCAAGGAAAAAAGGAGCTTGTGAATTGTGGTGTAATATTAAATTTAAAGAGAAGAAAATTCCGGATTCAGAATTGATGATAGCAGGTCTGTGTCTCATCATTCATTGAATTGAATCAGTCTCAGAGTCACGTGGTTTCTTGTTTCTGGGAACACTTTAACAATGCCAACCCCATATCTCTCCTCACATGCTTTCACATTCATCTCTTCCCCCTCTAGATTTACGGCTTTTCTTTTTGTCATTACTCCCTCCGTCCCATAATATAGTGCTTATTTCTCATTTTTTACGAGAATTAAGGAAAGTGAAACATGAATGATAAACAATTAATGTTGTGGGAAAAAAACTGATTTTAGGAGAGAGAATGGTGTATAATGGGTGAAAGAGCATTAAATATATGACTAATTCACCCTTTTGGTCCTTTAAACAAGAAAAAAATTATTTCCAAGGACAGAAATAAATGATGGTTGCATGGTTTTTTAGAATCAATGGGAATTGTGGAATTAAAATATAGAAACAAGAACAACATTTTGGGACACCCAAAATGGAATGCAAGCACTATATTATGGGACGGAGGGAGTATTTAATATATCTATTTTTGTTGTTTCCATCCATTTTTTCAGTTTCAGCTAGTTTACTTGAGTATTTTAAGTCAAACTTCATCGTTTTTGTCAGCATAAAAGAGACTTGTCAACAAAGACGTACCCATTGCCCAGGACAGGTTAATCTTGTGACATTACCAAAAAGTTGACGACTCCTCGAAAGCTCGTTTTAACAACATCGCGACGCTTCAGGAATGGTACGGTGGATTCAAAAAGGCTAGGAAGTAGTTGTAGTATATAATTTTAATTAATCTAACAAACTAAAGCTTGATTCACTTGATAAGACTGTTATCTTAGATGAGTCTGAATCTTGTCAAGTGATTCGCTCTCCTTACTAATTTTTTTAGAACGTTAGTGATGAGACTTCATAAATTGGTTTGTAGGCGACAGTGGAGAATCCAATTTCAAGTATTGTAGCCTACTTCACTCAACTGATCCTCCAAAGAGTTGAATTCAAGTCGTTGCACTAGAACAAAATTTTTCATCAGTTTTTGAATAATAACTAAAGTTCACTTAAAATTTTTAAACAAAATAATTAAGAAAAGAACTTTAGATAATCTATTATTCATAGAGAGTTGTGATTATAGCGTTGTTGGTTATATATGCGGATAGCCTGGATCCTTTTTGGTCAAAGAACATGGATAGTCCATTTCTTATATCAGTTTCATAATTGCATGCATGAAGGAGAAAATCAGGACTTTTACTGAACATGTTTTTCCTATTATAGATGTCACAATCTAGAGTTAGGAAATAGAATAAATGAAATGATATAATCCTAAGTTAGATGTGGAAGTATCTTGTTTATTGCTTGGAACTTGCTTTGAACCTAAAAAAAGTTCAAGTTATAATTGCTTAAAATTCTACATATATACTTGCAAGTGTAAGAAGATCAACGAGGAAGATGCGCCACTCCCTCCAACAATCCTAAATGTGTCCATCTTGTTTAATTGTCTAAACTATTGATTAATTCGAAATAATTTCAATTTTTATATGGTGCATTGAAAAATAGTCTCATGTAACTTATAATCCATTATATAAGTAAAAATATTCTTTAATTTTGAAGATTATTGTTTTGGTCTCTCCTTGCCTGATCATTACTACTATCCTTTTTGTACCCTATTTAACAAGTTATAATAAATCACGAGAGACTAATTTAAGGAGACATTCTCAAATTAAAAGTTGGGACTATTTCATGTTAACCCGGTATACGTTGTTTAACGAAGTTGAGCCATAGTTGGGATTGTTGATGTCCATTTGTCATTTAAGTTTTTATTAAATTCGCATAATAGAAAGATGTTAGAGTACTAAATGTATAATATGGGACCTCAATTGAAACATGAAATCTTCTCTAACTTGCAATTCTTAAGCAGGTACTTTCGACGTATATATCTAGAATTAGGTTTAGTTACACCTATTTACCAACAAGGTGTGTTTACATGCATGCACCATGCTCCATCTTAATCATATTCAAATTTTTGTTCACAAGATTTATAATACTCCAACCGTTTCCTTGTGGTTTATCTAGCTAGTTTGAGGTTTTTGCAGTCTACAAAAGATTCTAACTAGGAACATAAAAAAGGAAAGGAGGGAGTCATAAATAAGCTATTTGTTCGAAATGATCAATGAGCAACACCATTGCAAATTTGTTCGTCTAAGGGTTGGGCCTTATGTGTAATTAGTGATAAGCATATTCCAGTTTATACAAAGAAAACCTTTACCAAGTCTCGAATTAGTAGTAGTCTTGATGTGCAATATACTTTTTATCAATGTTCCATTTTTAGTATTATACCTCTATTTTTCAAGTGAACGACTAAATCTCGCCCTATATATTATTAACATCGTCCTATATTTTATTTTAATACATTTGTACATCTCCATTTGTTCTTTTCCATTCCCTTTCCTCCCACCCTTTCTTCTCAGTCCTTCCCTATTTATTCCCTTCCCCTCCCTTCCCTTTGCAATTCTTTTACCCATAAATCCACCATTGAAACTAGAGGTGGGCATGGGCCGGGCCAGCATGCGGGTCCCGCCCGGCCCGGCTTGAGCCCGTTGTCCGCTACGTGGGCCGTGGACCTGCCACAGTCAAGACATTTTATTTCAGGCCCGTTCCGGCACGAGCCCGCCTATATGGCCCGCGGGCTGAACGCTCATTTTCTTTGTTTTTTAGCCTAAAACAGCCTAGAATTCAAAAAAAACAACATAAAACACAGGCCAGGCCCGCAGGAGGCACGAGCCTGGCCCGCGGGCCTGGCCGGGCCGTGGACAAAATCTGGGAATTTCAGGCCCGGCACGGCACGACCCGCCACTCGTGGACTCGGGCTCGACCCGCACTGCCATTTCTCAAAGAACGTGGGCCGAGCCCGTGAACAGGCCCGACCCGGCCCATGCCCAGGTCTAATTGAAACTGACCCACCAGAGTGACATCGGTCATCCTTTTCCACCTCACTGAAAAAGAGAAAAACCACCACTATACCCCGTCGGAGAAGACCAAACCAAACAAACCCTGACGCCTAAAACTATCGTTATTAGAGTGGAAGTTTCAAGCTCCCCAACCTATGCCAAGTCCATGAAACTTCCGCTTGAGGGGCTTGGAAAAAAATAAAATAAAAAATTACCTTTCTGCCGATGAAAATTTCTTATGCGACAAGTGTTTAGGACTCCACATGCGACTTGCGAGTATATATTTATTTTGGTCTTCTCCAGCAAGGTGGGCTTCTTCGATGAGGTGGGTTTCTCTAGCGGCGGTGAATATCACTTAGTTCAGGGAAGAGGGAAGGTGTTGAGGGAATAGGGAAGGTAAGGATGAGTGAGTGAGAGTGGAGAAGGAGGGAACGAGATTGGGGTATAAAATACATACTAAGTGATGAAACTAAAAAAATATTAGGACCGTATATAGCAACCCTTTTCAATGATATGAATTATATGATCCTCTGAAACTCTGTTCCTTATTGATGTTCGACATGTTCCTATTTTCGATCTTGACACTATTTATAATACATGGAATCTTCTAAATTATTCCCATATATAAAAAAAAAAATACTCATTTGGGGTCTTATTTGATTCGTCTCAGTGAGTACTTTAATAATATCAACTTTTTATTATCAATTTTTACTAATACGTAATTACATATATTAATAATCAAAGATGTACATTCGCAAATGTGTAAGTCAAATTAGGAACATCAATAACGAATGGAAGGAGTAACAAAGATGAGGATTGAATTTTAATCCTTGCAAGAGGGATCCTAATTTTTTTTTGGTGATTAGAGAACCATAAGGACAAGTGATGAAAATCGATCCCAATTTCTACCTCTCTGTCAGAAACTTCAACTTACTAGTCTTCATACTCTAAAGAGTCATATGTAGAAATTAAGTTAGAGTGTCCCACAACTTTGTCATCAAATAAAATAAAAAAACCCGCGTCGACCTCTCTCCCACTTCTTCGTACTTCTCTCTTTCATCATTCCTTCCTTCCTTCTGAAACGTTTATAAGCTTAACCTCTGGAAAACTACATTTTGTTGTTCCTCCCCTATTTTCTCTCTCCTCTCTACTCACCATTCACCAATGCCATAACCACAAAAACAAAAAAAACTCCACTTCCCCTGCAAAACCAAAATAAACAAAAAATGTCATCATCCCAAAAACCATGTACAACTCATGAACTTAGACAAAAAGTTTTCACCTCCATTGACAAACTTTCAGACAGAGCAACTTTTTCTCAAGCTTCATCTGAACTTAATTACCTTGCTAAAACTCTCTCTCTTGATTTCCTCCCTTCATTTCTCTCATGCATTTTATCCATTGATTCTTCCTCAAAATCCCCAGTTCGTGTTCATTGCATTACTCTACTTTCAATTCTCTCTAACACCCACAAATCCTCTCTCTCTCCTCACCTCCACAAAATCAGCCAGTTTTTGATACGTCGTTTACGAGATTCTGACACCTCTGTTCGAAATGCGTGCGTTTGCGCAGTTTCAACACTCTCATCTCTGAATTTCACATCATTACTTGAAACATTTCTGGGTTCAATATCGATTGAACAAGATTTAAACACCCAGATCGGGTGTTGCTTGTGTTTGAAGGGTGTTATTGAAAATGGGGTTTTGGAGGAGAGAGAAGAAGGGGATTTGAGGAAGAGGGTTTTGCCAAAAGTGATGAAATTGTTGAAGAGTGATGGGTTTAAGGCTAAAGGAGCTTTGTTGGGTGTTATTCAGAGTGTTGTTGGGGTAAATGATGGGGTTGTGATTAATAATAATGCTAAAAGTTTGGTGGGAAATGTAGTTGATCTTACTGTTGAAATGTTGAGTTCTGAAGATTGGATGGCTAGAAAATCTGCTGCTGAAGTTTTACTTAAAATGGCACTTCTTGTTGATGATGATTCTGGTGCTCAAGTTAAGGTTTTTGTTGTTAATTCCTTGGATTCCAGGAGATTTGATAAGGTAAATAATGATTTTTACAGAGTTTTTACTGAATTTCTTGATCTGGGTTGTTGGTAGATTTGCATATAATGGTGAAATTTGTTTATTTTTTTACTCCTTTCAAGCTAATTTTATTAGTTTTTTCTTTGATTTTTATGATAAATTATGATGTTAATAGTGAAATATGAGGTGGGTTTTGATGAATGCAACTTTGGGTTGTGGGTAGATAGCTTGTAATGGTGAAGTTTTGACCTTTTAAGCCTAATTTTATGAGTTGAATCTTTGATTTTTAAAGCATATTATGATAAATTATGATGTTAATGGTGAAATTTGAGGTATGTATTGATGAATGCAATTTTGGGGATGCGGATGTGAACAGGTTAAGGTTACTCGTGAGATAATGAACAGGGCATTGGAGGCTTGGAGGGAGGTACCTGGTGGTCCAATGGAAGAAATTGTTTTATCTAGATCTAACTCATCTATTTCAAAAGGTATTGTTCCTCTCGTGAAAAGATTTTGTATTTTCTGTTGTTGACTCACCTTTTCTTCAAATTGGAGATGATAATATTACTATGTTGCAACTTGCAAGTTTTAATTTTGACTAAAGGAGGTAGCTTGTAATATGATTGAATTGAATTAGTTCTGGAAAATCTCAGAAATTGTAATCCCAACATTTTTCTTGGATTATATTGTCCACATTTTTCACCTTCTGTAAATTACTACAGTATGATATTCTCTTTGTCCAAATATGGAGAATGTATTGGTTTTTGTTAAAACTTTGCTACAATCTTTTTTGCTATTTTTGATTTAATTTTGAAAAAAATGTGGAAATTGGAGGTGAAATTGAAGCCTATTCTGGCTCATCTTACAGATAAAAATAGAATATTATCTTGTTTATCTTGGAGATTGAGATAATGAATGATGGGGAAATTTTAGCTAATTATTGTTTGTTGCTTTTGTTGGAAATGGAGTAGAGAGTGGTACAGGTGGGGCTTCACCTCCTATCCCAAGGAGATTTTCATATGCCAGTTCTGAAACTCCAAAACCAAAGAAAAGAATGGCAAAAAGTAGGTCATCTTTGTCTGATGTTCCACTTACCACCTCCCCATCCATGTCCCCAAGCACTCAAGATAGTAGAATCGGACTTGAAACGCCACAAAGGAGGAAAACACTGTCGAAGAGCCGATCTTCCTTGTCTGATGACTCAACCATAACTGATTCTTCTTGGGCCTCAAAAAGTTCCCATGATGTAGGTATTGAAGCTCCTCAATCTAGAAAACTAACAGCGTCCAAGAATAGGTATTCTTTGCCTGATGATTTGGCCGCGACAAAGAAGTCAAGTGTGTACCAAAATGCTGAGTCTAAGAAACTTTCAGACTGGAAAATTGAAGTAGCAGTTCTGCAGGGTCCTTCTGAAAACATTGCATCAGAAGAAGATGATGAGAGCAACTTTGTAAAGGAAAGCTCCGAGGAAAGGGTGTCGAAGTTTAGTGTTTCCAAATCCAGTTATCGTGAAATTCCTTTTGTTGAGGAAGATAAGGCTCCTCGGAGGTTAGAGTTGGAAGGAGGAAATGAAGCAGTTGGTGAAAGCAATGCAGACTCCGAAGATCTGTCTTTAATCAGAAAGCAGCTTGTTCAGATAGAGAGACAGCAATCTGACCTGTTAGCTCTCATTCAGGTATGTTGTATTATTCTCTTTTATGCTTTCATTATAAATGAGAACTATTTCAAGATTATAAGCTTAATTTAATCTTTTTGCTTTTGCAATATATAGAGATTTATGGGCAATTCTCAAAGTGGGATTGATTCCTTGGAGACTCGAGTATCTGGGCTCGAAAAAGCATTGGATGAGATTTCCTACGATTTGGCCATGCAAAGTGGAAGAATTACAAACAATGACTCTGTAGGAAGCACATGCTGTCCTAGTACGGAATTCCTAAGCCCAAAGTTCTGGAGAAAAACAGAAGGAAGGTCCTCTATTTCAAAGTCATCTTACTCTGCAAATATGTCTACTAAAGATGGCAATGTCGAAACACCTCCGATGGATGGCTATAATAAGCATTACGAGCAGAATGAAGGTTTGTATAGGGAATCATGGGGGGAGTGTCAGAGGAATTGGCCAAAATTCACAGAGAGGACGAAATTGCAGCCCAAGAAGCTTTGATTCAGCTTCAACTGCTACTTGTATTACTTCAGTGGTTCGAGGAGTATGAACTGAAGGTAAATTATAATACATTCTTACCTATTATCATGTAATATATCCTGCTAAATTGCTAATTCGTTAAGAGTCTTGCTTGCATAGCAACGAAAGAAAGGGTAGTTTTGTTGTTATATGTAAAAAAAAAAACTACTTTTTTTTTGGTTTACTATTTGGAAAAGATTGGGTGTTGGTTAAAAAAGCTGTTTTTTTGTTTTGTAGAAGATTGTTTTTTTGTTTTGAAGTAAATAAAAAAAATCAGCTTATAATTTTTTTAAAAAAATTACAGTTACAACTATAATTTTTTTTATCTATAAATTGAGCCCAAATTTGATATATTTTACCATATTTTTTCCCAACCTACTTTTCTTTCTAATCACTTTCTCCTACCTAAAATTATTAAAATGTATATAAAATGATTAATATATCACTAATTAAAACATGAATACAAATTAACTACTCTATATAAGAATAAAAACATTTTGAATAGGAAAGAGAGTATAAGATTGAGAAAATACAAGAGGGAGGGGAGAAAAGAAAAGCCAAAAAGAACTTACACCCATTTGGGAAAAAAAAAGAATAAGTGGAGGTATTAGGTAATGGGAGGTAAGAAGAAGGGGGAAAAGAGAGAGAATGAAAAAATACAAAGACCAACAAAAGCCCACCCACCCATTGTACATGCTCTAAATGGCTAACTAGTTATCTCTTCATACCCTTGCTAAATTCACGTTCCGTTTTTCCTTCAATGCAGAATGGCAATATCATCAATACATAAGGTTTTACATATAGAACTAGTCTGCCATATTTGTGTTCCTTTTTTCAATTTCTTACTGGTTCTCTCTGTACACCCAACATTTATGGTCTTGTTCATTTATTGCTTGTAGTAGATAGACTGATAGTTGATGGGGGCATTGGGCATATTCATAAATGTCAATTGATGGGTTTCTTATCTTGCCTAAAGAATGTTTCACACGTTCGGGGCAAATTATTTTGTGCACCGGGATATGTGGAAGCCGTGCACCACTTCACGTGCATGTGTTTGGTGCACACGCCAATCTGAGAGCATTATTCACGATACTCCTGAATTGTTGCAAACGTGATAACACATATATTCAAGATATTAGTACATTCTGAATATTGATGATCATCTTTTTTGTTTTGATTGATATGGTTATTGATTGGAGATTTGAATTATCATTACAAGTTACAACTGGTTTTGTATATAGAAATTTTTACAGGTTACTATTTCTGCTTTCCCATCAATGAATTTGTTTGTATTGTTTTTCACTTTTCTTGACAGTGAATCCTTTTTGGCTTAATATGCCTTTTCACTCCCCCTTTAAGCAAAGTAAGATTAGGACGGTTAATTTGGCGACCACTATGTGTCAAATTAACAATTGTTCTTGAATTGTAGAGTGTGAGAATTTTTGGAATGTTTATCTCTATGTCAGGGTGCAGTTTTATTTGACCAATAATATACAGGTGGGGTTGGATTTTGTTGCAGACTTGTAGTTGATTTTATTTATTTGATTAAATGGGCCCTTTGTAGTGTCGGTCTTCCACTGTTTATGCAGAGATAAGAGCATGCCCAGCCATGAGGATTTACCATCCTCATGGCACTCTCTCTCCTCTATGAGGAGTTCCCCATGGATGGTGAAAATGTGATAAGGATCCCCATGAAAGGAGGATGGTGGGGAGAAGGAGGAGAGAAGGAGGAGGATCCTCTACTTTTGGAGGATTGAAAACATCCATTATGTGGACCCATGTGAAAAACAAGTGGAGAAAAAAGCATGTAATGAGGATCCTTAAAGAAAGAGGATGGAAGAAGGAGAGAGAAAGAGAAAGTGAGGTGTAAGAAATATGGAAGGAGAGAGAAACACCATGAGGATTGGTAAATCCTCATGGTTGTGCTTGCTCTAAAGGGAAAGTTCACCCAATATTCTTGTAATCTTGATAACTCATATGATATGCTTCACATTTAATTTTGTGCATAGCATACACTTAGTTGAATTTAATAATGCACAATGTATGCATAAACATTTTGTGGTATTATTTTCTAAATTGACGTTGATATGATGAAAGAATTCAACTACTGACTTAGTTATTTGGCACATTTACCTTTAATTTAAGAATATTGTTGCATGCATTGTGTATAATTTGACATAAACCAACATGAAAAAGAACTTTGAAATTAATGGTAACTCAGTAAGTAGATATGTAAATGACTGTAGACTCGCTTGCCGATATTCCATATGTCCATTTTTTGATAGAGCATCTTGTGCATAATCTATAAGTTAAGGGGTATATCGTAGACAAAGTTAGATGTGAAAGTAATTACGTGAATTTTTTAAGTGAGTAGTTTCCCGTAATTCCCAAATAAATGAATAACAGTACCTATGCTGATCCAAAGAACACTACACATTTGATTTTCCAAATTAAGCAACGTATACCTGATAATAGAGCCGCATCAAAAGTTAACACTGAAATATGAACTTTAGTCATTGTTGCATCTACATTCTGACTGTGTACGTGACACTTTCCACTAGTTTAGTTTTAATTAGAATCTAATGATAATCCTTTAATTCGTGTCTTTTACGACTTTGTATAATTTGTAGATTCCATAACTAGGCAACTTTTTGCTAATCATCTACTATTTATGTTTTATGCAGCATCTGCAATTGATGAAGTTAAACAGCACGGTGGAGATCCCAAATTTTTAGCAGTTAGACATGGGCTTGTTGTATTTAATGATCATGGCTCGTACTGAAGTTTGTAAATTACTACTTTGGTTCGTTTGAGGGGTGTATCATGTAAAATTAACACCGAAATCAGTCAATCGTCGATATGAACATCCTTATTGTATTTGTCCAGATGATTCATTTTGCAGTTCGGCTAGCTCGAACAGCCGCTAACCATCACCGTTCACATTTGCTGTCACTTTTGCTGAGAGCTAGTACTTGATTTATTCGGGATT
This sequence comes from Beta corolliflora, assembly GCA_947648045.1. Lineage (NCBI taxonomy): Eukaryota > Viridiplantae > Streptophyta > Magnoliopsida > Caryophyllales > Amaranthaceae > Beta > Beta corolliflora. The sequence goes on from CANSZD010001593.1 coordinate 664,664, forward strand.
TTATTTTTGCTGTGGCCTGTGGGAGGTATGTATATGTGATGTTTTGTACAGGGAAAAGAATTATGACCAAAAAATGGATGTTTGCCGTTGATTTTGTTCTTGTATTTTTAGGCTTTCTGACGTTTAGGTCGCTATGACTAATAACACAAGGCTCCACTAATAAAAATATTTTGGGTCTCGGTTGTTAGGAATTATTTTGGCTCTGAATCTGGACAAAGCTAGTGCAAGCTGTGCAACTCTGGAGGACTATAATTATATATTGTTGAGAATGATAGAGACCAATAATAGAATTAGGTGGAAGAGAGAATCTACTAATAAAGATGGTGATTTCAAGCAAGAGAGATATGAGCATTCTTGACACATTTAATAATGACTTAACTCTTTGCCCGATTTGCTTATTAGAGATTGGAGCTAGTTCACTTTGACTCTAAAAGATAGCTATCAAGAACTACAAATAATGGTTGCCGTAGACCATAGTTTTTGTATTATTTGTTTCAAATACTTAGTGAAACCAAACATAAAGATCGTTGGATTACATATTCTGCATCTGTCCTCGCTAGTGCAAGTGATTTATGAACCAACAACGAACTCCATATTCTGTATCTCGAAAATGGAACTATACCAACTACAAAGTGGAAGAGGGTGGCTCTGAACATAAAAAAAAAAAACCAATCCCACAAAGAGTGCATCCTGCGTAACATATTACACCATAGTTTATCGTGTAACAACATCTCACATGTGCAAATTAATACTTCCTCCGTTCTGTTTTAAATGAAACGTTTGGCCTTGGCACTGGGATTTATGAGAAGAGAGAGATAGAGAGAAAGAAAGAAAAAGAGGGGCCGTGTGATGGGAGAGAGATAGAGAGAAGTGAATACCAAATAAAGTAATGTTTCATTTATTTTGAAACGGTCTTAAATGGTAAATGTTTCATTTATTTTAGGACGGAGGAAGTATAAGTATTTCATGTCATTATAAAACTATTTCATGTCATTATTGATGTAAGTCTTTATATTATGGGACGGAGGGAGTATTATTTTCCAACTCATTATAGATCTTATCATTACATATAATGATACCCCATATATAAGACAAATGATATCATTATTACTCACTTTTATGTATTTTTCAAAGAAAATTCTATCATTTTCCCCTATTTCAACTCTTTATATACCTTATCATTATTACATAAACCGATATCATTTATAAGAGTTAAGATATCATTGATACTCACTTTTATGTCATTTTTAGGATACTTGTATCATTTTCCCCTATTTTATTTTTATTTTCCAACTCTTTATATACCTTATTATTATTACACAAATTGATATTATTTATAAGATAAATGATATTATTTTTGTTGACGTTCATATCACTTTTACCAAATCTATATCATTTTTTCGTTTGACAATCGGACTTATGTAATTTAAAAAAACTAATATGAACTACGTGCACACTAACTATAGTGTGCACCCGATCCATATCACGTGACTTGTAATGATTACAACTTTCGGTTTTGCGCGTTCGGTCTTTCTCTCTTTTTCTCTCCCCGATAACTTTCTCTCCTCTCGATAACTTCTCTCTCCATGATAACTTCTTTTAACTTCGTTTCTCTTATAACTTCGTATTTTCTCTCTCATAAATTAACTTCTTCATTTTCTTTCTCATAAGTTCTTCATTTTCTCTCTCATAACTTCTTCATTTTCTCTCTGTTCAAGTTCATACCTGTGTTTTTTCGCTTTTTTCGTTCATTTCGTTTAATTTCTTCGTTTGAATTTTGCAATGGGAAGGAAGAGGAGCGCTAGTCGCAATTTCTCAAAACGTAATGGTTTGTGTTCGTCTCTTGGTGTTCGTTCAAAGGAATCGAAGTCGCCTGGTGTTCCTAAAACTGCTCAACCTAATGGTAATTGTGTCGTTGATTTTTCGTTTTTACTTTAATTTCTTATAATTTCTTATAATTATGTCGTTGATTTTTACTTCGCTCATTTTTGTGCGATTTTTATTGTTCTCATACCGAATTTATGTTGATTTATGAGTGTTTTGATGTTGATGTTTGTGTTTTATAGTTAATTTTTCGTTTGACCTAATTTGCGACTTTGTTATAATTACTTGTGTTTTTGTGCTTTAGTTAGTTTTCCTATTTCTTATGGTTGATTTTGTGTTGTATATAGTGGTTGTTTTACTCTTATTATGTCTTATAGTGTAACACCCCGTATTTTTATACTGTTTATTAATTATTTATATTATTTTAGTTTAAAATAATTTAAAATATTTTTTTATCAAATATATATTTGTGTTTCTCATTTGATTTTGTCTTAGAAGTGGTCAAAACAAACTCCTAGGGCCCGTTCGTTATCGTTTTTTGTTTTCAGTTTTCAGTTTTTTTGAAAACTAAAAACCAAAAACAGGAAACCAGAAAAAGTGGTTTTCACTTTTTAGTTGTCAGTTTTCAAAATCATCATGTTCCCAATAAATTTGATTATTTTTTTATTCATTATCGGACAAATATCATATGACTTTGAAAATCAAAAAACCAAAAACAGAAAACCACAGTAATACCGAACGGGCCCTAAGTTTACTAGGTTAAGTTAGAACCCAAAACCTATTAGAAATAGAAAAGAAAGTAAGCAAAAGAAAACAAAAAAAAAAAAAAGGAAAAAGGAAAAAAAAATTAGAACTTGGAGCAGAACCCACGACATTCTTCATTTCCCTTTGTACTCAATCATCCATCTTCCTTTCTTTTCTAATCTCCAACCTCCATCTCCATCCTTTTCTTTTCCTTTCTATGATTCAAGGTTATACCTAAAGCATATACTTGCTAAGCTATTGCATATCAACCGTCCATCATCCATCTTCACTCGTTTTTGTGGACAATTTCGAAGAGGAGAAATAGGGTTTTTGGGGTGCAGTTTTCGGGTCGAAAATCGGGTCAAGGAGACGAAATTTTGGGTCTTTTTACACTCTTCTGCATTCCAATTACTTTATTAATCAAGTAAGATTCTTTGTCATGTTTTAATTTCAGTTTTGGCTTAATTTTCGAATTGGGGTTTTGTTAGTTTAGGCTTCTTGAGATAAATTGAATTGGGGGTTTTGATTATGAGTGTTGGGTGTAGCTTGATTGAAAAGAATTTTGCTTATTAATAATAAGTTTATCAACAAGAACTATAACTCGTAGGAATTACAGGTCAGATTCGTAATTTGTGTTTTTCGTCAGTTTGTGGGCGTTTTTAGCCAAAATACTATTTCACAAAAGTTGTTCGTATCAAAATTTCACCCAATATAGGCTCAAGAAACATATCATTTGGACTTCATAGGAGAAAGTTATCCCTATTTTAAGTTTCTGCTGAAATTAAATATAATGCATGTTATTTTCATGTAGTTAGTAGTATTTAAAATTTGACTTTTGTTGACCAGTTTGACTTGTGTTGACTTTGTTGTATTCTTTTTGCATTAAATTTAAAGTTAGTTGTTTGTAAAGGTAGTCAAGGCTCATTAACTAGGTTAAGTCGTTTATGTGTAAATTATGTGAAGTATAGTCAAGTGATTTATACTATATTATATTATATTGTAGATTGCGGGTTCGTAGAATAACCCTTTTTGACTTGTGATTGAGATTGGTTGACTGTGGTTTGCTAATAAGGTAAGATTTCATACTAAGCTTGTACATATTATTTCGGAAAGTATTTAATATTGATTTGTGATTTATATTGAGTTTGGAATCGTTTTTACGATGCTACTTATGGAGATTTTAATTGTTTTGACGATATTTTTATCAAAATAATTTATGAGATTATTTAAGAAATTATTAAAAGGAGGAAGTTCCTCGTGAGACAAGTTTGAGATTATTAAAAGGAGGAAGTTCCTCGTGAGACAAGTTTGATATTATGAAAAGGGAGGAAGTTCCTCATTGTTACCAAGTTTTAATTAAATTGTGGGGTTCACGGTAAGCGGTATTCCTCGAGTATGGAAGTATGTTGAGTTAACGGTGTCTCAAAAATTTATTTTAGTAGTTGGGAGTATATTGATCAATACTCTTGCCATTCGTCTTCCTTCTTGATACATTATCAAGTTAGTATGCATACTAGGGACTTTGGTGTTTACCTTATCTAGTGAGCCTAGCAGCTAGCTCATTGGATTTTTATTACTTCCTACTCACAGATTTCAAAGGAGTTATATTTGAAAGTTTTACAGAATGGTTTAGAAAGAAAGTAAAGTGGATTTGAATTATTGAAGGTTGTCTATTATATTCAAGTTGAATGTTGTACAGGTGAAATGATTTTGTGGAATACTATTTATGTATTCCACCTGCACATTGGATAGTTCAAAGTTGTTATTGGTATGAAATCTTGCTCAGCCTTTTGGCTGATACTACATGTCTTTAATGTGCAGGACTTGATGGTGACTAGCTTATAGTGGGTAAGAGCATTGACTTCACCTAGATGTAGATTTATTAAAGTTAAGACTTCCGCTGCAATAGTTTAGAATTATGGTTTGTTATAGGAGTGTATTAATTAATTACATTTTCTTTTAGTTGTAATAGTTAATAATTAATTTATGTATTAGTAGTAGTACCTTTCGCCTTGCTGTTATTAAATATTTAATAACCGCGGCATAACAGCTCTTGAATTGTCCATGCTTTGTACTCTGATATGTTTTCAAAAAAAAAGTGGAAATTCCGATTTGTTACAGTTGGTATCAGAGCCAACGGCTCGAGTCTATGGCTAGAGCCCAGAGTTGAGCTTAAAGTGATCTAGAGGATTAGCCACTAGTTTAGTGCCAAGGTGTAGGGCCTTAGGTTAGCCCTAGAGGTTATCCTTGAGTTGTGGTCTAGGATTGAGACCTAGAGTTGTGACCATCGGTTTAGTACCTATTGGGATCTCCAAATTCCTTTGTTTATTTTGAAACTATGTTTTTAGGAGAAAGTACCTCTCCCTACGTGGATTGTTCATCACCATTAAGACCACCAGCGGCCGGGGTGCGTGTTAATGATGAAGAATAATGTACAAAAGTTTTAATCATTGTTTTAATTGGAAGTTGGATCCATCCCTACCTTGAGGTAGATTTTTGTGACCTAGTAGGTTGTGCCTAGAGTTGTAACCTTGAGGTTGCGACCTTAAGTAAGACTAAATAAATGAAAGTATTAAAATTTGAAAAGGCGAGGTAAGATTGAGATATGGGAAGTAAGGGATTACATGTGGTTATTGTGTATGGTAGTTGTTGTGGATCCCTCTTATGTGGATGTTTTACTTGATAAAGTCAATGAGTTTGGTAAGCGTGGAACTAGTTGAGATTTATGTTTGGTTCAAGTTAAGTTGTGCTTGCTTCCATGTTTGGAATGATTGGCTAGTAAAGGTAAACCATTTCGAGTATATCCTTGTTTGGTTGTGATTTTAAGTTAGTGCATAGCCGAGAGTGTGCTATAAGTTCCAGTTTGAGTCGCATAATGCGAAATTTAGTTCCATTTGTTTATGGGAACTTTAGGGTGACATTCCGTCTTGATGTTAATTTCTATCGTCACCTATTTCATTTAAGTATCTAGCTCGTCGATTTTTATGTTCGCATTAGGACGAACTATTATAGTGGATAAGGGTGAGCCTTATTCCATTCAAGGTGGCACTCCCTTTTATTTTTTTTTTTTTTGCTCTTGTGTGTGTTGTGGTGATAGACCCACCCACCTCCCGTACTTTGTCCATCTTTTGGCCTTGAGAATGTTTAGTGATTAACTACTTGATTCTTAAATTGCAAACTGATTGAGTTGCGTGATGGCATGCACGAATTGTAGTTGGTGTGAATTGTTAATTGAAAACCTTACGGGGAAGGGTTTGATTATGTCTTGGATATGTTAGTCTTGTTGACTAAATGCTATGAATTGACTTGTTAGTGTATGATTGTGTGTTGAGGCTATAACAAGAGTTGAAACTCGAGTTATTAGCTCTCTCTTGGTCATGCCTGTAGACCTTATTTACGTGAGTTTAAAGTAGTCTAGCGAGTCATGAGATGACTTTCTACTATAAGTTCTCGTGTTACGTTGACTTTCATGGAGTATTCGTGGTAAAGTGCATAGCAAAAAGTAAAAGGAATTAGTCCAAGTGGGTAGGTTTCTCGTAGTATACTCGTGACTAGTCAAAGTCGTCTCATATCATGTTAAGGGTCAACCGTTTGACCCTCGGTAAAGTATTATTGTTTATTTGTTAGCGTCGAGGAGTCGGTTTGAGCCCATTATAAAACAACTAGTAACTATCATGTATCTAGTAAGGCTATGGAGTGGTGACATATGCAAGGCATAATGTTAAATCGAGTCATGTCGATCGTGGGACGCGTAGTTCCCCGTTATATGATTTGTTTAGTAGTAATCAAGGTCTAATAACACTAAAATGGTTAGCGAGTCTAATGTAGGCGGTTTTAACGAAGATAGTCTCTTCTCACTTGAGTTTAATGTTAGGAGTATAAGTTGAAGTAATCTAAGTCTTTGGTTTTAAAGTCATTGCAAAGTTCTTGATTGGTAGTCACTAATCTTAAATAACAAGCTACAAGTTCCTATTTCTTGCACTTGTCTAATGAGATGATTGTATTTGTGGAGTTAAAGTTGTACCATGTTAATTGGTTGAGAACCTCGAGATAGCTTGTTATAACAAGCTCTCCTTTGTGTCGCCACAGGGTGTTAGACGCCCACTTAAAGTTGAATAAATCGTCGTTAATGACCTAGAGGCCATTAGGAATGGTTTAATGTGCTCGAAACTCAATTTACTTAAGTCTTGTCCAGAAGAATGAGACTAAGTTATTATAGTGGTTAAAGTGTGTAATTGATTAATTTGATTTAAGTTTTATGTGAGTAAGGGTTAAGTGTATCATGTGGCAAGTCTATGACTAGTTGTTCGAGTCGAAATTAATGAATTTAATGGAAACTATGGAAGTATAGTGGACCATATCTATTTCATGAACCTTGAGAAGTGAGTTTAAGTTAACTCTTGATTGCTATGTTTGGAGTGTTGAGTATCGGTAGGCAAGGGTAATACCACCATTATTGTTGATGGAGTCGTTAGTTTATGTGATTCACGTATCCATGCACGACTTGAAATTTTATTTCGTGAAACTATAGTGTGTGAACGGTTTATGATGTGTTATGAATGTGTGTTAGTTTTGAGACATGGTTCTAAAAGGAGTTTTATATAAAGTAAGCTTTAGTTTCATGTAAATAGAGCATATCATTTTCTGTAGTACCTTAGTAGCTCGATTTGGTCCTGTATGGTCAACGAGTAAGTTACCCTACCAAAGGCTATGTGGATATTGTTCAATTTGTTTGTGTAGTGTGTACAAGTGATTTAGACACGTTTCAATTAAGGTTGTGGATTCGTTCTCGAATCGATCTAGAAATGGTTTTTCTACAACGATTTGAGTGAATTTTGGAAAAGTTAAGAACACGTTTTTGAAAAAGTTTTGAAAGGGGGCAAGTCTACCACGGATTGTGAGCCTTGAAGGTCTCTCAATGGAGCTTTCTACCGCTCTATGATGTGTTTTGAGTGTTACTAAGTAATAGGAGACTTGGTGTTTAGTGAAGAATATTTAAAATCGTGTTATGTGCTTTAACTTGTCTGAGTTTCGACCCAAGTAAAGTGAATAGTTGGATGGTCGGCCCCATGGTAGAGGTTTCAAGCCTCCACGCCCCCACTGTCATGACTATGAGTCAAACCAATGCCGGAGATTTTAAACTCCACCTTTGTTGTCAGGATTATGTTCAACCCCATTGTCCCCTAGTATTGGAAATATATGTCTTATTATTTGGATTGATTGGATCCCTGTCAAGAAATTGCTTTAAAGTGATAGAGCTTAGCATGTTGTTACTTCGTGTCTAGAAGACTCTTGTGACATTAAGAATGATTGAGCAAAGTTTTTGCAACACAAGAGTTCTATAAAAGGGTCATTTATTATTGAATTCCCAATTAAGAATCATTTTGAAAGAAAGAAAATTGGTTGTGTCCATATTCACGCGTACAATTATTTAAGTACTCTTTGAATATAAATGCTTAGTGTGCTTTGATGTGATTGTCGTGGTGTCATTGATTACGTGAGAGTCATAAACTCCAAAACACGTGCTATGAATGTTTATGGGTTAGGACTCAGCCAAATGTTGATGCGACCATCAAAGTATTTTGTTTTGCCATTTGTGGTATGCCTTGGTGATTGTGAGTGTTATAATAACTTCAAGTTGAAGCTCTAGATGTCGACTTGTGAATTATTTTATGTTTTTTTTTAGGCGAGTACGCCTAACCATGTAATGGTGAGTTCATATTGTATGAGTCTTTACTTCTATTTTTAGAAGAGAAATAGTACTCTCGGTTCGGGTTAGTTGTTGCTCGCGAAAGCGTTGAGTCTTGGATTTGGAAATGCTTTTATGTATTGTGATTGTAACAAAGTTTAGAACACCTTTTCTCATTTCGAGTTGTCCATTTTACAAAGAAAACTCTGCCGGATTTTCGAGAAAATCCTATGTTATTATTTAAAGCGCTTGTGCACCATAGTGTAGTTATGAATTAAATTCCACGAGTCTACGACATAGTCCAACGAGTGTGACGGTAGTGGTTCGTTGTAGCTCGACTTAGATTCTTTCCCGTCGTGTCTAAGCCTTAGTAAGGGAGTTGATTCCCAAGTTTATCGGTCCATATGTGATCCTTGGAAGGAAAATTGATTGTATTTGTAATGTATTCCATGTTTCTTACTTACGACATCGTATTAGTAACTCTTCACATGGTGATAGTTGGAGTTCTAGTTGAGACTCAAGACCAATAGATCTGTAAGACCCGTAGGGTTGAGAAGTAGATAGTAAAGGTTTTGTGGTCTAACCCACAACAACGAGGAACTACTTGTAAGACCGAGGATGTCATGTGTTTTATGTGTCCCCATCTCTTGTTCATCTTATTGTTAGTTACGAGGGCGTAACTTCCTTTTTAGGGGGGTAGATTTCGTGCCAATTGTGTATTTGGTGCTAAAAGTTGTTATGATTTCATATGTGATGTATACCTTAATGTCTTTAATGTCTAAAGTATACATAATTCGTGTATGATTAGAAGTTTTATGGTAAAGTTTTATGGTAAACCTTGTAATATGGTGCATGTTTTACTTCTTATAATATGAACATTTTAGTTGAAGTGTTTGTATGTTTACAAGGGTGATCAAATGAATTGATCTATGAGGTCTTTGGTTCTACTTGTTATGGTATGAATATATTAGTTGGAATGATTGTTTGGTTATAAAGGTGATCAATTGAATTGATCTATGAGAAAGTGAACTAGTTGCTTAGGAGATGTTCTCTCGAAATGATTTGGTTGTTGGAGATGTTATCCGAGTGATAGTAGTTGGCTAACCTATAGAGTTCATGGATTTGTTTTTCGAAACAAGAGTATAAGTTTGATCATTTGAGTAATACTTTAAGTTTCGGGACGAAACTTATTTTAAGGGGGGTAGATTGTAACACCCCGTATTTTTATCTTTGTTTATTAATTATTTATATTATTTTAGTTTAAAATAATTTAAAATATTTTTTTTATCAAATATATATTTGTGTTTCTCATTTGATTTTGTCTTAGAAGTGGTCAAAACAAACTCCTAAGTTTACTAGGTTAAGTTAGAACCCAAAACCTATTAGAAATAGAAAAGAAAGTAAGCAAAAGAAACAAAAAAAAAAAAGGAAAAAGGAAAAAAAAATTAGAACTTGGAGCGGGAACCCACGACATTCTTCATTTCCCTTTGTACTCCATCATCCATCTTCCTTTCTTTTCTAATCTCCAACCTCCATCTCCATCCTTTTCTTTTCCTTTCTATGATTCAAGGTTATACCTAAAGCATATACTTGCTAAGCTATTGCATATCAACCGTCCATCATCCATCTTCACTCGTTTTTGTGGACAATTTCGAAGAGGAGAAATAGGGTTTTTGGGGTGCAGTTTTCGGGTCGAAAATCGGGTCAAGGAGACGAAATTTTGGGTCTTTTTACACTCTTCTGCATTCCAATTACTTTATTAATCAAGTAAGATTCTTTGTCATGTTTTAATTTCAGTTTTGGCTTAATTTTCGAATTGGGGTTTTGTTAGTTTAGGCTTCTTGAGATAAATTGAATTGGGGGTTTTGATTATGAGTGTTGGGTGTAGCTTGATTGAAAAGAATTTTGCTTATTAATAATAAGTTTATCAACAAGAACTATAACTCGTAGGAATTACAGGTGAGATTCGTAATTTATGTTTTTCGTCGGTTTTGGGCGTTTTTAGCCAAAATACTATTTTACAAAAGTTGTTCGTATTGAAATGTCACCCAAGATAGGCTCAAGAAACATATCATTTGGACTTCATAGGAGAAAGTTATCCCTATTTTAAGTTTCTATTTGAAATTAAATATAATGCATGTTATTTTCATGTAGTTAGTAGTATTTAAAATATGACTTTTGTTGACCAGTTTGACTTTTGTTGACTTTGTTGTATTCTTTTTGGATTAAATTTAAAGTTAGTTGTTTGTAAAGGTAGTCAAGGCTCATTAACTAGGTTATGTCGTTTATGTGTAAATTATGTGAAGTATAGTCAAGTGATTTATACTATATTATATTATATTATAGATTGCGGGTTCGTAGAATAACCTTTTTGACTTGTGATTGAGATTGGTTGACTGTGGTTTGCTAATAAGGTAAGATTTCATACTAAGCTTGTACATATTATTTCGGAAAGTATTTAATATTGATTTGTGATTTATATTGAGTTTGAAATCGTTTTTACGATGCTACTTATGGAGATTTTAATTGTTTTTGACGATATTTATATCAAAATAATTTATGAGATTATTTAAGAAATTATTAAAAGGAGGAAGTTCCTCGTGAGACAAGTTTGAGATTATTAAAAGGAGGAAGTTCCTCGTGAGACAAGTTTGATATTATGAAAAGGAGGAAGTTCCTCATTGTTACCAAGTTTTAATTAAATTGTGGGGTTGCCGGTAAGCGGTATTCCTCGAGTATGGAAGTATGTTGAGTTAACAGTGTCTCAACAATTTATTTTAGTAGTTGGGAGTATATTGATCAATACTCTTGCCATTCCTCTTCCTTCTTGATACGTTATCAAGTTAGTATGCATACTAGGGACTTTGGTGTTTACCTTATCTAGTGAGCCTAGCTAGCTCATTGGATTTTTATTACTTCCTACTCACGATTTCAAAGGAGTTATATTTGAAAGTTTTCTGGAATGGTTTAGAAAGAAAGTAAAGTGGATTTGAATTATTGAAGGTTGTCTATTATATTCAAGTTGAATGTTGTACAGGTGAAATGTTTTTGTGGAATACTATTTATGTATTCCACCGCACATGGATAGTTCAAAGTTGTTATTGGTATGAAATCTTGCTCGGCCTTTTGGGCGATACTACATGTCTTCAATGTGCGGGGCTTGATGGTGACTAGCTTATAGTGGGTAAGAGCATTGACTTCACCTAGATGTAGATTTATTAAAGTTAAGACTTCATTTGCAATAGTTTTGAATTATGGTTTGTTATAGGAGTGTATTAATTAATTACATTTTCTTTTAGTTGTAATAGTTAATAATTAATTTATGTATTAGTAGTAGTACCTTTCGCCTTGCTGTTATTAAATGTTTAATAACCGCGGCATAACAGCTCTTGAATTGTCCATGCTTTGTACTCTGATATGTTTTCAAAAAAAAAAGTGGAAATTCCGGGTTGTTACATATTGTGTTTTTTAAGTTAACTATATTTTTTGTGATAAATAATTTGTAATTTTTTATAGTTGTGATGATATATTATATTTTGACATGATATAGTGTGTTTTGTAAATATATAGTGTATTTGTAATTATATTGTACTTTTTGTTATATAGTATTTTGTAATTATATGATATAGTGTATTTTGAAATGATATAGTGTATTTTGAAATGATATAGTGTGTTTTGACATGATAGTGTTTTGTTGTGAGTTTTTTTTGGCATGATAGTGTGTTTTGCATGATATAGTGTATATTGACATGATATAGTGTGTTTTGACATGATATAGTGTATTTTAAAATGATATAGTGTTTTGACATGATAGTGTTTTTTTGTGAGTGTTTTTTTGGCATGATAGTGTTTTGCATGATATAGTGTATATTGACATGATATAGTGTGTTTTGACTTGATATAGTGTATTTTGAAATGATATAGTGTGTTTTGACATGGTAGTGTTCTTTGTGATAGCGAGTTTTGTGGCATGATAGTGTTTTGCATGATATAGTGTATATTGACATGATATAGTGTGTTTTGAAATAATATAGTGTATTTTGAAATGATATAGTGTGTTTTGACATGATAGTGTGTTTCTTTGTGATATATTCTTTGGCATGATAGTGTTTTGGATGATAGTGTATATATATTGACATCATATAGTGTGTTTTGACATTATATAGTGTATTTTGAGATGATATAGTGTAGTTTGACGTAAGGTTAGTGTTGACATGATAGTGTATTTTGACATTATATAGTATGTTTTGACATGATATAGTGTATGTTTGTTCTGAATAATTGTTTTTGTTGCAGAGCACCTTGCACATGATTATTGGTAATCCATCTACTGGACATCAAGATGGAAGAACTGAATATGCTAATCCTCCTGGTAATGAAGGAACTGATTCTTCTAATCATCCTGCTAATGAAGGAACCGGTGTTGGTAATCCTGTTGGTACACTTGTTACAAAAAAAGGCAAAGAAGTAAGAAGAGGGTAAATCCTGTAGCTGAGAAGGATACCTTGAAAGCTCCAAAGAAGAGCAAAATATTGCAAGAATCGAAGGACAGGAGAGTAAACATGTTTAAAACCACTTGTTGTGGTAAAAGGCTTTGTGAATTAAATGAAGGTTTTACTGTTGAACAGAGGAAAACTGTTATAGAAATTGGTTTTGGATCTTTGCTAGATTTAAAGATTTCAAGGACTAACAATTCGTTGAGTGGATGGTTGATTGAGAGGTTTGATGGTGGTTCTAGCATGTTTAGAGTTGGTTATGCCAAAGAGTTTAAGGTTAACCAATTTGATGTTTATGATGTGTTTCAGTTTCCTCAATAGGGAAAGGATGTTGTGGATGTGTCTAGGGGAGCCAATGCGGACAATCCACATTTTGAGTTGAAAGCAAGCTGGAGGGATTATTTTGGAGTTGATCGGGATAAATGACAGATTCCTATGTCTTCTGCTTTTTCTAAGTTAATTAAGTTAGTTGATGGTGGGGAGATGTTCAAAAAGTTGTATGTGTTATTTGCTTTTTCTTCTTTTTTAGCTCCATTTGCAAATAACACACTTGATTTGAGGCTGGTATTTGCTGTAAATGAGGTTCACACAATTCCTTCTATGAATTAGTGTAAATATATTTTGGAGAGGTTGAAGCATGCTAATGTTTTTGTACAAGAATTCATTGTACACTAAAGGTTCTCGGGGTCATTATACTGGGTGTATAATATTGTTGGAGTTGATTTACTTCCATCACCTACAGATTGGTGATGGTGTTCCTCCAACTCCCCTGCCTCTGTTGACTCATTGGGATAATGAGTCAATTGACAGGAGAATTCATCTTGAAGTAAGGTGTGATAAGTTTGGAAGCGGTTTGTTGGATGATACTTATCCGATAAGTGCTAAGTTTTACTTCAATGATGATGGGCATGTTGATTTCTGCCGGATGAAGCCGGTTCAAAAAAAAGTTGAAGTTCAGGTTGTACCACGTTTTGTATCAAGTGATGATACATAAAGTGATGTAGAAAAGGAGGTTGTGCCAAAGAGGAAGGTGAAGGGCAAGCTTCATATGCGGTTTGAGCTTCCACCGGAGAAGTCTCACTCGATGAAGAAATTACTTGCAAAAGCTAAAGATGTAGGTTGTAAATTTGAATAATATTAATTTTTGATATAGTATAGTTTTGAGTGATATAGTGTGGTTGTATGTGGTATAATGTGGTTTTATGTGATATAGTGTGGTTTATGTGATAGTGTTGCTAAGTTTTTTGACATGATAGTGTATTTTGCATGGTATAGTGTATATTGACATGATATAGTGTGTTTTGACATGATATAGTGTATTTTGAGTGATATAGTGTTGTTTTATATGATAGTGTATTTTGTCGTATAGTGTATTTGCTCTAATTGTTTTGGTTGTGATAACATAGTGTGTTTTGCTCTGATATAGTTGGTGTTATTTTTATATAGTTGGTTTTGTTTTGATATAGCGTATTTTCAGATTGAGTATTACAAATTAATTGTCTTTGTTTTGATTTTTGTAGGAGCTTCATGCTTTGTGGTTGATTTGGAAGAGGGATTTGGAAGTTGTCTCCCATTGCCACATTGATGTGTTTAAGAATTTGAAATACTCTTTTGTGGCTGGTATTCCTTCTTCTTCTGATAATCCTTCCCAAGATGATCTTGACCAAATTTTGTCAAATTCAGTTTATCGAAGTTCTTTGATGAGATGGTATCATTGGCATATCTTTGTGAAGGATTTGCCCTCTTGGTTGGGATGAAGTTTCTAATCCTTCAAGTACGGCCTTCACTAGGCGTATTGTGAGTCAATTGAGTCGGAAGACCAATGATATCATCAACAACGTTTTTTATGATGCAAGAGTACATGTCTGTGGAGAATACATGGACTGCTTTCCAAAATGTTTTGTCTAGGGGTCCAACAAAGTTAACTCTAAGGCTGGATGATTATGCAGTTGAGGGTGCTTTCAGTCATCTTTCAAAGATGATGAAGGATTTTGAAAATGTGATGGAAGATTTACCTATATTTTTAAGGGAGGCTGTTGATTATTGTTCTAAAAATCAAGATCCTTTAGATGGCAGGTAAATTTTTGAATGAAATTTGTTTAACGTATTGTTTTTATTGAAAATATTCTTACAATTTGTGTTGTTTGTTGCAGTGAAGAGGTCTTTAAGTTTGGATGAAGTGTTTTTCTCTATTCCTCAGAGTGAGATTTGGACGGTTGGTAGTGAGACTGAAATATTTAAATCAGTTATAGATAATTGGGCAAGAATGATGAATATCAATGAACTCAGTCTCTCCTCTCCTCCAAAAAAGTTTTAATTTACTTCTTCTCAGAGTGTAAGAACTTTTTGTAATATATTTTTATGTTGTTGAATTCTTTATCTTTGCATGCATTATTTATTTTGTGATAACATGAGTTTTTATGTTGCAGGGTGCATTACTTCATGTGCTGGAAGATGGAACTGATGCTCAACGCATTGATGATTTTATCAAATGCTGGAAGTTTCAAATTGAAGACTTAAATAATATTCCAAAACTAGATTTTGGTGTTGAACTGGTGAGACAAGTTCTGTTTTTGAAATTATGGTCTTGTTTTCTGTAGTTGGTTTACATATGTTTTTTTAAAGTTTTTTATGATGAAAGTATGTTAGTATAAGTAGACAAATATATAGTGGGTTTATATGTGATATAGTGTGTTTATATATTATATAGTGGCTTTCTTTATGATATAGTGTGTTATGTGCTGGTGTACAGTTGATATAGTACTAGACAAATATAGTGGATTTCTATGTGATATAGTGTGCTTGTTTATGATATAGTGTGTTATGTGCACTAGTGTTCATATCGTGTATTTGTTTATCATATAGTATGTTTCTCTGTGGTATAGTATCTTTTCAGATGATACAGTTGATTTTATGATATAGTTATTTTTACTCATTGAGTTTATACTCTTTTTATTTTGTAGGTTTTTTTCCCAACTTTACTAAAAGGAGCTAATCATTATGTTCTGTTTGTGCTGGACATAAAGAAAAAGACTGTTTTTTTATATTGATAACAAGATTTTGGATGATGATGAAGAGTATAAGAAAATGATAAAGACTCTCGGTTCAATCATTGCCGATGGAGTTTCAAGTCTTTTTCCAATCTTATGAAATCCCACAATCGAAGGTGATGATATGGGTTTATGGCCAATAACATAAGTGAAAGGAAGCTGGAAAAAAGGTGCATATGATTTGGACTGTGGTGCGTATATACTTGTCCATATGCTACTTTTTGACGGCTTAGAAGTGTTTGAATGCCCATATCTGAATGATGTAAGTTCAATATAATTATTTTTAACTCAGTTGTGTATTTAATTTTTTATATAGTTTCTTACCGATTTAATTTATTTTCAGGAGAGGAAAGCAACACGAGTCTCGTTGTGTGGTTGCATGATTTTATCTAATATGAATTTGAATAGAAGTGTGCTTGTGGAGAATGTGATATCATTTAGATCAAAGAGATCAGAGACTGTTGCTTTTATTGAAGAAAATGAAAGGAAGAATGCCGAAGAGAGTAAGAGAATTGAAGAGGATTTGAGAGACAGAAAATGCAAAAAGAAAAACGAGGACAAAGAAGTTGGAGGTGGGAAGAAGAAGAAGACAACAAAGAAAAAGTTAACAATCAAATTTGGAAAGTAGAACTACTTGATGTACTTGATTTTACAAACAATGTTACTAATCTAACTGCAGTAATAGTGTGATATATGTAGGTTTGGGTTGATACAGTAGGTTTGGGTTGACAGTAGGTTTGTGTTGATACAGTAGGTTTTTGTTGGTAATACATTAGGTTTTTGTTGGTACAGTAGTTTAGTTGATATAGTTTGGTTTTATTTGATATAGTGTGGTTTATGTTGGCATAGTATGGTTTATGTTGATGAAGTGTGATATATTTATTTTGCTGCCTGATAATTTATATATTTGTTTTTGATATAGTTGATTTTGTTATGATATAGTTGATTTCCTTCTTATATAGTTGATTTAAAAACTGTAGATTTATGTAGTTGATATGTAAATTTCATAAATATATAGTGCACTATATTTGCATATAGTGTACAAGTCATTAGGTACACTAGGCTAAATCATACTAAGTCGGATTGTTTGACTTCTTCAAAACCTGTAGTAATAGTTGATATTTATTGGTTTTGATATAGTTGTGTACACTAGGCTAAATCATACCAACAGTTTTTTAATAAGAATTTGTTTATATAGGGTATTTCATAACCATATAGTGCACTATATTTGCATATAGTGTACAAGTTTTATTACAAACTCAACCATTAAAAACATTGCATACAGTTCTCTTAGTAAACAATTTTAGAACATATGTTCTTTTGGAGTTATGCTTCCAAACTTCTTGTGTCTCTTTTTCCCTTTTTTTGATGCCCTCTTGTATGAATCATAGTGTCCTTTTATTCGCTTGTTGTCTTTTCCTTTTGTTACTGCTCTATCTGGATCCAAAACTGTTGGTCTTGGTGCTGATTCTTGTGCATTATTTTCTTGACTTTCAATAGCTTGTAATGCTGCAGCTGCTTCTTGTAATGCTTTCTGATGAGCTTTAGCTTTTTCTGCTGCTGCTTTTGCTTCTTCAATCTTTATTACTTCTTCAACTTTTGAATTTGTTTTTTTGAAACTTTCCTTTATCACTGTTCTAGCTGGTTCTATTCTGTGGCTCTTTAATATGAGGTTGTAGTACCTTATGCCATGAAAGTTTGTTTTAGTATTTAGACAAATATATGGTGGGTTACTATGTGCTATAGTGTGTTTATAGATCATATAGTGACTTTCTTTATGATATAGTGTGTTATGTCTGCTAGTGTACAGTTGATTTAGTATTAGACAAATATATAGTGGATTTCTATGTGATATAGTGTGTTTATACATCATATAGTGTATTTCTTTATGATATTGTGTTACCACTAGTAGAATAATCGTTTATTGCTGCGGCTTTTTAGGAGCCTATTGCCGCGGTTTTATAAGCGCCACCGCAAATCAAGGCGCAACAATAGGTTATTCTATATTGCTGCGATTTTGGAACCACAACAATAGCTTAACATATTGTTGCGGTTGTGGCCCAAACCCGCAGCAATAGGTACAATAATTTTTTTTTTGCGAATTTCTGATCAAATTAAGTGAATTATTATGAATTCCAATACTCAACTTTTAATTTTATAAACTTTAAGCATAGTTACTCAACTTTTCCAACACAAAAAAATTGCAATTCACGTTAGAGATGGAAATCCAACACAAACTTACAACAAAAAAATGAAACTACTTACATCACTGAGTAAAATCAAATACAGTGATAACAGCTCAACAAACATAATTAGAAAATCAAATTATTTTTTTTTTCAACAAACCTAATTAACAAATCAAATAAAAAACCTTAAAAAAACAAATAAAAAAACTCAAAAGCTCGAAGACTTGTGCGATTGAACTCAACAAACCATCTCTTCATTGAAGGCAACGAAGAACACGACCATTTTGAAGACGGCGAAGACGACTGAAGAATGAGGCTACAATTGAGATCTGACGATTTGTTGACGACGGAGCACGGTGATGGATGAAGGAGGAATCTCGATATGAAGACGGTGAAGAACGTGGCCAGCAACGACTGCTGATTTCAAGACGACGACGCACAATGAAGGAGGAAGCGCGATCTGAAGACGACGAAGAATGTGGCCAACAATGACCGGTGATGGGTGAAGGAGGAAGCTGATGTGAAGAGGATGGCGCACGGTGATGGATGAACAAGGAATCTCGAGGAGGAGAGAGAAAGGTGTGAAAGGAAGCTCGACGGAGTGTTGTGAGATGCGAATCTGAAACCCTAAGCCAAACACTAGTGGAAAAAACCTTATCTGTCACTTAGTAACATATTATGTTTTTACAAAACCGCATACGAAAATCATTAAAAAAATGGGACGGAAAGCTGGGCGGAAAATCTGATCCGTTCCTTTAGTGAACCGGATCAGATTTTAGAAACCGCTTCGGTTGTCTAAAATCTGATCCGGTTCACAAGACTGGATCAAATTTTTCGTTCATTTCTCGCTCCTCTGCCTGCTTGCTCCCTTAGAACGACCCAAAAGGAACGACCCAGCGTCTACATCTCTCGCCCATTTCTCTCGCCCAATATGATAAACCCTCCATCTATTCCCCTCACTCGCTCCATCCTCTACTAATCCCTCATCAAACGCCTCTCCTCTCAAACCCCCTCGAAACCCTAGCTCCATCCTCTTTTCCGTTTCCTCGCTCCTCGCGAACCTAAAATCTTGACAAGTTTAGCGATGGCGGCACTTCAGTACTTGGAAACACAGAGAAACTCGCATCCAGAGCTCTCAGAATGGTACAATACTCTAGCAGATCTGTATCAGAAGAAGCTCTGGCATCAGCTTACTCTCGAGCTTGAGAAGTTCGTCGCTCTCGCAGTATTTCGAGTCCGTACTTCATTTTCTACATCGTTGAGTTTTTTTTTTGCTTTTTTGATGATTGAAAATTTGAATTCGATGTTGCTTTTGCCGCAATTGAATCGTGTTTTACTGATTTGTGTTGGATTTCTTATTTCAATTCTCGAAGATTTGATGATGAAGGTTACAATTATGGCGATTCGCAAAGAAGGAGGAGAGGAAGAAGGAGAAAAAGTGATGGAAAATTGAAGCAGAGAAGATGGTGGTCTGATGAAGTAGAAGAAGAAGAAATTGAGCCTGAGATTGGAATTTTTGAACAAGTTGTTGAAAAAGTTTGGATTCTTCTGGTATGTGTAAATTGAAACTTAGAAAATGCGATTATTTGTTTGTTTGTGTTCCCTCTTCCTTCTTCTCTTCGTTTTTCCGACACTAATATCTCAATTCGGCGCTTGCTTCTAACTTTTGATGAGCAGAATCTTCTCTACGATTTCTATCGCTTCAGTTGCCCTAATACTGAAAGCGTCGTTTTTCAGATTATCCGAGATACCGTCGCCGTTGATACTAAGACTGCCGCTCAGCTTCTCCGCCTAATGTTCCATGATTGCTTCATTCAGGTCTCTCTCTCTATCTCTCATAATCGATTTCTTGATTTTGAATTTGGTTAATTGTCAAAATTAGGGTTTCTCGATCTTTGAGATTCATAGAAACGATGTAGTAGTTCGGAATTATGCGATTATTTTACGTTCTTCTTGATTCTTTTGCATTTGAATATTCTGATTTTGAAGGTATATGATTACGTGAAATTAATGGCGATGATAAGTTTGTCTTTATTCAACATTACATGAGTTTTCTTTAGCTTTAAATGTGAAATCTTTGCTAATTTTGGACATTGAAATTGTTTGAGGATTACCACACTCTCAATCCTTATACGTAACGTCCTTGCAAAGACTGTGTATGATTTGTTTTTGTTGATCTTTAGTGTGGCCAATTTCCTTAGATACGTGTTGTTTATAGTGTTGTTGTTTGTAGCATTTAAAATTTGAATGGGGACTTCAGGTTCTACTACTGTGATTTAATAGAAGGTTTGGCTGCGATTGAAAGAATGCTCCGTGTATCTGAAAATTGCGATCCAAACTCCAAAGGGAGCAGTGTCCTTATCATCAAGAAACAGATTTAGGTGCTGCTTTAGCTGGTGCAGATTCAGTTGTTTAGTACACATTCTCGAGCCGTTTGAGGAGGTTAAGAAGGAGCTTTCTATGGTTCCTACTGTTCCTCAGGTTTCTATCGCTCGTCAGAAGTATGCCGATGAGTGTGAAGCCGCCATTAATGAACAAATCAAGTAAATCTCATCTTTTGTTCCTCAAGTTTGTTTTAATTTTACATGTATTACTGTTATTGTTCCAGTTATTCTGTATTTGTTTACGATGTTTGCGGAAATGGCTTGAATTACGATCTCGATGTGTATAATTTCACCGATGTATCTTATTTTTGCGCGTTTAGACGTTTTGTTTATGAATTATGTTGATTAATCGGTTTCTTTGAAATTGGGGGTTTTGCAGTGTGGAATACAACGTTTCTTACTTTTACCATGCAATGTATGCTTACTTTGATCGAGACAATGTGGCACTCAAGGGTCTTGCAAAGTAAATAACTCGACGGTAACCTTCTTGATCCTCTTTATTAGTAGCTTTGATGGAGTAATTTTTAATAAATCTTTGTTACTTTATAATTAGGTTTTTCAAGGAATCTAGTGAGGAAGAAAGAGAGCATAATGCTGAGAAATTGATGGAATATCAGGTACTTTGTTTTACAATTAGATAAAAGATTGGTGGTTGCTATCATGACAGGTGTTGGGACACTGGTATTGTAGGGAATCAAGGTTTTTATTTGAAGAATCCCCTAGATACATCATGTATTATCCAATAAATCACCTTGGTAGGTCTAGGTAATCATTCGAACTTAAAGATTTTCATTTGTTAGTGTTTATAGATTATGAATAGGGATGTCAGTGGGGCGGGTCAAGTAGGAGACCCGCCCCATCCCCGCTCAATTGGGGCGGGGATGGGTCTAGGTTTGGCAGGGATGGGGCGGGGATGGGGATTAAAATTGTACCCGCAATGGGTGGTGGAGCGGGTGTGGATTTTATGCTATACCCGCCTTATCCCCCCGCCCCGCCCCATCCCCATCCCGCTCCGCCCTGCATATTTATTATACAAATCCTATTTATGTACTTAGTACTTAGTACTTATATTACTAATAATTTTATTTTGCAAATTACAAATCTGTAATATGGCCATATGGGCTTTGAGGACTTTGACCCAAGCCATCAGTGATCAGTAGCCCATGTACATGAGAAAACTAAAACTCTAAAAGTCCTAAATCTGATTCTTTTTCAAAATTTTAGGGTTTTAACATGAGAAGAGGAAATGAGGAATGCAGCCACTCCAGTCTCCGAGACTCCCCCTCCTCTCACGACTCTCAGCCACTGCCCACTGTGAGTCTGTGCTCTGTTTTTGATCGGTGTTGCTCGCCTGCTTGGTGCTGCTCGCCTGCTTGGTGCTACACTGCTACTCGCCTGCTCGGTGCTATCACGAATTGAAGATAAATGGTTTTAGGTTTCTGACTTTCTTCTTATTTATTTTTGGATTCGTCTCATTTTTTCATTGTTGCAGTAATATTATTTTTTGTTTCAGTGTGGATGATGATAAAAGTCCAATTGAAATTGGATCACAAGATCCTTCTGTTTTACCACTAACCTCTAGACACACATCAAAAGCATGGTCTGATTTTACCAGGAAGAGAGTGGGGGATGTTATTAAGGCTGAGTGTAACTATTGTTTGAAGCAACTTGCTGGTGGACGAAGAGCGGGAACTACTCATTTGAAGGACCATACAAAAATTTGTCCAAAAAGAAAATGTCAAGACCTTAGACAAACTAGGTTGTTTGGTTCACAAGCAAAAGCTAGTGATGAGCAAGACACATTGACATTGGCACCATATGAGTTTCAACAAGAGAAAGGAAGAAAGACATTGGCAGAAATGATTGTTCTTCATGAGTACCCTCTTAGCATGGTTGACCACTATGGATTTAGAAAGTATTCCTCCACAGTTCAACCAGGATTCAAAGTACCTTGCCGCAACACAACTAAGAAAGACATCATGGCAAGATATGAATCTGAGAAGGAGAATATTGGTATATTGTTGAGGAAAGCAAAGAGTAGGATTGCTTTGACTACTGATATGTGGACAGCGAACCACCAAAGTAAAGGTTATATGGCTGTCACTGCACATTTTATTGATAGCTCTTGGAGATTGCAAAGCCGAATTATTAGGTATTACACTTTAACTTGATATTTTCTTGTGCACTTCATGTTAATTGTTTTTGTTATGTATTGCATTTGTTTGTCATTATGTTTCTAGTTGATTTTTTTAGTGTAAACTCTTTCTATTTAGAGTTTATTTCCCCCCTAGTTTCTTATTTTTATATGTCATCATATTTTGATAGGTTCTGCTATGTCCCAACTCCTCGTACCGCAATTGTTTTAGCTGAAACATTGAAAGAATGTATTCAATCTTGGAATATTGATCTCAAATTGTCTGCCATAACTGTGGATAATTGCACTACTAATGATGCTATGATGGATATTTTACGTGAGGAGTTTCCTTATGGTTCACTTATGTTACATGGTGAATTTTTCCATATGCGTTGTTGTGCCCATATACTAAATTTGATTGTTCAAGATGGACTAGATGTTGTGTTGTCAGAAGGTCTCCAAAGAATTAGGGAAAGTGTTGTGTTTTGGACGGCATTCGATAAAAGGGTTCAAAAGTTTGAACAAGTAGCTAGGCAAATAGCTCCCGAATTTAAAAGGAAATTGGCACTTGATTGTAAGACTCTTTGGAACTCTACTTATGAAATGCTTTTAGTTGCTATTAGTTATAGAGAAGTTTTTGTTGTTTTGGGTGCTCGAGATAATCTCTATAAGAACCCACCAACTTGTGAAGATTGGATTAAGGTTGAGAAAATTTGTGAAAAGTTGGAAGTGTTTAGTACTATTACCCTTGACTTTTCTGCATCAAAATATCCAACGGCCAATATTTACTTTCCCAAAGTGTGTGCCCTTCGGTTTGCTTTAACTAATTGGACTTCATCCCCTTACGATTATGTGAGAAAAATGGCAGAAGTAATGCTTGAAAAGTACAACAAATATTGGGCCGGTGTCAATAGTTTGTTGGGAGTCGCAACTATACTTGACCCTAGATATAAAATGGCTCTTATTCGTTTCCATTTTTCAAAATTATATAATGGTTTTGAGGTTGATAGAGAAGTAAACAAAATTCAGGATCTTCTCAAGCAATTGGTGGATGAATACGGGTCTGAGAATGGGAGAGCCCAAGGTTCTAGTAACCGTACATTTGTTAGTACTAGTGGAGTGACCGGAGATGTTTTAATGCAAGAATTTGCAGAATATTTGGAGCAAGATCAAAGTCAAATGAATAATAAATCAGATTTGGAGAAGTATTTGGGAGATCCTAATGTACCACTTGTTTCTGATTTTGATATTCTTAATTGGTGGAAGACTAACGAAAACTCATATCCAATTCTTCAAAGAATAGCAAGGGATATTTTGAGCATACCTGTCTCTAGTGTCGCATCAGAATCTGCATTTAGCACAAGTGGACGTGTTCTAAGTCCTTATCGTAGTCGTCTTCTACCGGAAACCGTGGAGGCTTTGATGTGTACTCAAAATTGGATATGGGCTGACATTAAAGGTAAAATTATTATATCATATTATTTTTATGTTTAGAATATATATGCTTACTAATTACTAATGAATGTTCTTACATTGAAGGTGAAATGAAAGAATTGGAGAATTCTAAATTAATGGAAGAGGTTGAAGATGAACGTGATGCAGAAACAACTGGAACATCTTCCCTTGATTGACATATTTGATGACGTTTTATAATGTATTTGATTCATTTGAAGACACTTTTTAATATGTAATAGAATATTTTTCTTTATTAATGTATTTGAATGTGGTGACTTATCAATCTTAAATTTTCTTTTCTATATTATAGTGTGAAGTAGACTCAGTAGCAAATGGCAGATTATACTGGTGGATTTATTGGGAGGATACTAGTTGCGGGGAAGAAGCGGGTACGACGCGGGTACGACGCGGGTGTGGGTACCCATGTGGGTGGTGGGGCAGGGGTGGGTCTGGAATTCTCCCCCGCAATGGGTGGTGGGGCGGGGATGGGTCTGGAATCTTACCCCGCAATGGGTGGTGGGGCGGGGATGGGGATGAGAATTTTACGCGGGTGCGGGTGTGGAGGGACCATCCTCCGCACCCGCCCCGCCCAATTGCCATCCCTAATTATGAACTAATAGTCAAATAATTTTTGCCAACTATTTTGTTCTATTATTTCCTTTTTTTCTGTCTATCGCTATATATTTCAGTGGTCTTGTGATTTGAGGGTGCTGACGGAATTCAATTACGGGGCAATTTATTCTAGGATGCAATTGCTACTCTCTAGAGTACTCTAGCTGATAAGTTTTTGCTGCATGACAGTGGTAGGTACCCTAGGTTCATTATGTGTCAACTGATGCTGATCAGTTGGCTTCGTTGTCCTGTGGTCACCACAGAGGTTAACTTTTTATCTGACTTCATCTATCTAGGTAGTCTATACATGAAAATCTACCGTGCATGTGCAAGTTGTAAAGTTTGCAGTATTGTCGAATTCTGATTTGGTGATTTATCTCAATGTCGATTTGCTAAGCTTGTTAGGATCTCTTGTTACCTTTGTATCCCTACTATGTGCTATCACTTTACCTTCTCAAACCTTGGGAAGGTTTTGTTGTTGGTTTTGAATTTGGTGTAAATTATAATATTTAACTTTTTAATGAGGCTCAAAGCAGAGGTCCTCATTGCTTTATATGATGCTTTACTAGGTAATCTTTGTTGAACCAGCAGGAACTCGTGCTGCTTTCGATTGCCTTCGTTACAAGCGTTACAGGTATGTTTCGATTGCCCTGTTTGTATGTTGTAGTACTAGAGGAACTCCCCCTCCCCTCATGAACTGTCAGATTCAATCACAATGCTTCATAAAAGGTTCAAAACATTTTCTTGAGCTAAAAAAATACGGCAAGTGGCTGTTGTTCGCATCTTTATGAACTGACACCCTAATTTATATAATCTATTCGGCCTGCCTTTAACTCTAAAGTTCCTTTGATGCTTCTTTTTTCTCTGTGATGAATTTATTATTTTCTTTCAAAAGATACTATAGTGAGTATTATTGGTCAAGCCACTTGAAAAAATCTTTTTTTTTGGCGTAGGAGAATAGTAATAAGTACCAAGTAGCAACTTAGTCCATGTCCTAAAAATGCATCTTTGGAGCACTGAGTGGAAGGGAGAATATCCCAACAAAGTATAATTAATCTTGAAATGATTCGTATTTTCTTACGACTCACCAAATCTTTTGTGATAGCAATAGCTGACATGCTATCCCAAAAGGATTTGGATCGCACCAAGTTGCTTACCTCCTATATCCTTGAGAAATTTTCTAAATCAAAGCAGGTGAAAACTGAAAATCTTATCTGATGATTCGCTTGCAGGGTAGAGGAGCTTTGGATCTGTCTCGTGTTCAGTTTGTTGTTATGGATGAACCTGGTCAAATGCTTAATGATGGAAATGAGGAAGATGTGGAGGTTATATTAGAGAAGCTGCCAAAAAATCGCCAAACGGTGATGTTCTCCGCCACCATGCCGAATTGGATCATGAAGCTGACTAAAAAATACTTGAAAGATCCTTTGATGATTGATCTTGTAAGATTGAAAGTAGTAATTTAGTTATTTGATTATGCTTTGCTTAATAGAACTAGCTTTTTTTCCCCAATAGATGATAATCTTGGATTTTAGGCCATCTCTTTTCCTTTTTCAAGGTTTTTTTTTTCAAGTTTCACCTCCCAACTAGGTGGGTAAACGATATTATAGTTGCTAAAATTTTTATGTATCTAATTATTTATACTTATGCTTCAATTGAGCATAATATGCTTAATAAAATGAATATTGATATATACTATTGATTTTGTATCGATTAATAATGAAAAAATATAATGCATAATATGGTTTTTTTTGGGGGGGGGTTTACCGATCCGGTTTTGAAGGAAAACCGGATCAGTAAATGATTAACTGATCCGGTTTAGGACCGGATCAGTTAATCTTTACAAACTGCTGCGAGCCCACCCGATGCGGACCAAAACCGAATCAATAAGCCCGGTTTTAACCGCATCGGATGGGCTTTTTTCCACTAGTGAAAGGAAAAGTTAGGAGAGAGAAGTTTGAGAGAGGCGAATGAGGTACAGTAAGGATGGTGAGACAAGTTTGAGAGAGGCGAAGGAGTTTGAGAGGAAGCTGGGAGGACGCTTGAAGAGGAGAGAAAAATTAAAGGAAGGCTAATGAAAACCCTAAGTGTGGTGCCTTGTAAAAGTGAATGGAGATATTGCTGCAGTTTTTAATGACAACCGCAACAATAGATTAAATATTAATAATATTTTAATCTATTGCCGCGGTTTCCACTCAGAACCGCAGCAATAAGTGTATTTTTTATTTTTTCTTTTCTTTTGACGTGGTTTATTGCGGCGTATGGATAAAACCGCAGCAATTCAACCGCAGCAATAATCAATTATTCTACTAGTGTGCTACAGTGTAGAGTTCATATAGTGTGCGTATTTATCATATAGTATATTTCTCTATGGTATAATTTCTTTTCAGATGATATAGTGTATTATTGTTTGTTATACTCTATAAAATAAAATTGCATAAACTTAATTACATACCTCCTTATCATGTGCAGTCTCCATGGTGTGAAGCTGTTTATTTCTCCTTTTTCTCTCTTTTCATTATCAAATTTCTCCCAAAGTTATTTTTTTGCAAATCTTGTCCACCTTGATGATATGTATTTCTCTGGTATTTTTTGGACAGAATGCAAGTGTAGAACTCTTATGGCATGAAAGCACAACCAACTCGATTATTCAAAATTTTTGCATCCACACTCAATTGTCTTCTCTGGGTAATTGAATGAGACTTTTTGAGAATAACCATCAATGCCATTGAGGAAAACTCTGTATGTCAGAATGTTCCCTTGTGTACCAAGTAATTCAATTGCACTTGCCATTGCATGTTTGAATTCTTCCTCGAAATCTCGGAAAAGAATATGTGTGTACTGTAAAGAAGCATGTTTTAATAGTGGACTCATGCATAGATCTGATTTTGGTATTCCCTTTGTACAATTAAAATCATCCCTTTCTTCCCGTCTTCTCAACCTTTTTACTGTTTCTTGGAATATTGAAAAGAAGTCAGTCAAGCTAGTGGTTTTGCTTGCCTTCAACCCAACAACATGATTTGTGCTTTCACTTCTCTGTGAAGATAGTATTCCGGTAGAGAAGAAATCTTTGCTAAATGTTGTACACCATTTTTCTTTCAAACTATACAATCTCTGGAACCAACCATCATCTTCTAGTTTGTACTTTTTGGTCATTGTGCTCCAAGTTTGTTCAAATTTTGTTTTTGCAATGCAACCACTCAGACACTTGTGAAAAATGTCCTTGGAGTCCCTATCTGCCTTCATCAATCCAAATCGTTGATTTCATTTTGACTCAAATGCCATAAACATAGCCTAAGTCTTGAGGTTGGGAAAGCCTGTCAATAAGTTCATATAGTTAGTTTTTCTAATAATATCTATTGCTCCTGCAAATTTGCAATAGTATATAACAGAAGTTGTAGAAATTCACATAAATATCAGTACCTTTTTTATTCCTGCTGCAATTGCAGCATCTTGGTCGCTGAATATAGTTATTGGACATTTACCTCTCATTGACTTTTTGAATGTTTCAAAAACCCATTCAAATGATGTTGTTGTCTCATCCGCAAGAAATGCACATGCAAACATTGTGTTTTTCCAATGGTTATTAATTCCTACAAATGGTGCACAAATGAGATTATACTTGTTTGTCCTATATGTAGTACCAAAAACCATAACATCTCCAAAGATTGTGTAGTACTCAAGCATCATAGAGTCTCTCCAAAACAAGCAGCAAGCCTTTCCTTCATCATTCAATCTTACTCTAAAGAAGAAGTTACAATCTGTTTGCATCTGCTCATAAAGGTTATCAACAACATTTTGTGAATCCTTTCCCTTAATTGGTTTTATTTTGAGTATATAGCAGCAGTTGAAGTGGTCCTTCATGGAATGCCCCAATACATCTTCACCACCGGCTTCTGTACTCACACTAGTGGAAAAAATTTCAACCGCTGCGGTCAAAACCAGGCTTACCGCTGCGGTTGGACATGCAGCGGTACCCAAATATCAATTGATCCGGACCTAAATCGGATCAGTTAATCATTTACCGTTGCGGTTTTGGGTCAAAACCGCAGCGGTTGACCACCCCAAAAACCCAATTTTTTTTTTTTTTTGCATTTTTTCATTATTAATAAATACAAAATCAATAATATATATCAATACTCATTTTATTACGCTCAATTGAGCATAAATAATTAGACTATACACAACCAGAATACTATAGTGAGCAACAATTCCATGCCTTGATGTGCCATATCGCCTGACCCATACTCTTCTTGCAGAGCCTGTAACAATTAATTTTAAAATGGGTACTCAAACAATGCATCAAAAACTAACTACCCAGTACATATCATCATAATCCAACAACTTCACAATAAAATACAAAAAACCCAAAATCAAGTTAGCAAATGGGTACTGTTTCTTCCTATAAATTTCAGTATTCATTGTTCAATCACTTGAGTTCATCCTACTGTAGAAAGATAAGAGACAAACATCGACTGCCAGCCTTTAGGAGACAAGAAGTCCTCGGAAATGATGGACAGGTATCAAAAAAATATACAAGCTACACACAAAATGAATATAAACAAAGATCAATTGACAACTATTAGAGGCAAATTATTTAAACTGGACCTGGACTCAGTCTACTTGTCAAACCAGGACGTCCGAAAACCAAAACTAGTGACTAGCTCAGCCCAGTTTTTGTTCTAAAGAGGACTTGCAGATGCATATCATGATTGCTTGGATCAGTGCCAAAAACCCCAATTTCAAGGAGAACTGGTAGGGTCATGCATCTCACTTTGAATTTTAAGCACTTGCTGCCAAAGGCAAAGGGCAAACAGGGAGGGAAAAAAAAGGGTGCGTTCAAGGCCCCTGAGAACATGAAACCTTGAAGCATCATGAAAGAATAGAAGCACCTCAACACATTCTAAATACAAAGCAGAGCACAATAGAAGTAAAGTCGTGTCTTACCTTCGGGGGAATATATACTTAGATGTATCGGAACACCAGAGATTGCTTTACTACGTCCTGTCTCTCTATCCGTCTCATCTACTATCTTCTTCCGCACAACAGCTGAAGAAGTAAAAGCCAACGTTTACACACAAGTATTACAGTAGGAAAAATTATCAACAACAACTCCCATTGTACAGAGTACACATAGAGAACCTTGTAGAATACACGAACAAAAGATTATAATGAGATAATAAATGACCATCTATGAAAGGCAAACATACCAAAATCTGTAAATCGTTTCCTGGGAAGGTGCATAAATTCGGCCCATTCTCTTTTTTCTTCAACCCTATGTAGCTGTAGAACAAGAGGACGCCTAGTCACAATACCTGCATAAAATAGTAGCATTAGTTACAAGTTACAACTCTATATTAAAACATAGATAATGTGGTAGGTAAATCATAGCAAGAACAATAAATTTACCAGATCCACGAGGCAAGAAGTCCTTGCCAACAATGCTCTCCAGAACTGATGACTTTCCCAAACTCTACAAACCATCAAAACACCCCAGGCGTAAGAACATACATTTTGATCTGGGAGAAAAATAAGAGGGCAATCTGCTAAATTCAGCTAGTGATTAACAATATTTCTAAAATCACACTTTCTAAAGCTTCACTATGTCGAATGCCACCCCCAACGAGAGTGAGACACATAAAAGCAGAAAGAGTGTCACTAAGTGTGATAGTCAGAAAGCATTCAGCACTCATATAATAAAACTTCACCAAAAAGCTATACTTATGATAAATACAAAGTCGGATACTCCTATGTCTTTATCCTAACATGATCAACCTTCCTTTTATTCGACATGTCCACACTTATATAACCCTAATCTATGTACTTAAATTGACAATGTAACCCCCCTAACTCTTCTTTAACAGGAAACACTAATCATCCTTGGGATACTAGATATCCTAATTGACTCTCATACAGTATATCTCTTACTACCTCAAGAATTTGATCACGAAATCGACAGAGCATATAGGTATAGCTAGAAGATTGCTGAACCCCGAAGCGTCGGTGATACACAAGAATGACATGTAAGTTATAGCTACATACACTAAAACTACAGTGATGACATTGAGCCAAATCATAAAAATCAAGCTAACCAACGAGTGAGTAATCAAGCAAAAAACGAAACTAAATCGAACTACGATTAAATAAAACTCAAATAAACACAACAAAATTTCCAGCTCCAGTACAAAAATACAAAGATTCAAAAAATGTACCCTAAATTACCACAACATAACAAGAAATTCAAGTGCATTAAAAGTAGAAAAAAGAAGATCTAAGTAAAATCAAATATCTGAGATTACCTGACCACCAACGACGGCGATTGAAGGAAGAGAATCCCAAAGAGTAGGAAGAGCACTTTCATCACCATGATCGCCGAGAGCAGTACATGCTCTTTGAATCTTGTTAACAAAATGAGCAACTGAACAAAACCTGTGGCATCAATGCCACTGCCTAACATCACCAAAAAATCGACAAAAAATTAAAATAATTATAAAAAACTAAATTTACAAACCCTAATTTAGAGATTGGTCTTTTCCTTCTTCGTCTTCGTCCTTTTTCTTCGTCTCTTAGATTTTTCGTCTTCTTCCTCGCCGTCTTCCTTCTTCGTCTTCGCCTCTTCGCCTTTTCGTTTTCTTCCTTCACCGTCTTCGCCTCTTCGTCTTCTTCCTTCTTCGATGGGGGAGAGTTGGTGGTTGCAGATTTTGGTTTAGAGGAGATGAAGAGTGGATCTGGTGGTGAAGGGGTTGAGTGAAGAGGAAGAGAGGTGTTGACAGATCAAGAGAGGGGTTGACAGAAAACGACGATGGGCAGAGTGGAGAGGAAGAGAGAGGAGAGAGGGGCGGGTGGATTAGGGTATTAAAAGGAAAAAGGCCTTTCAGTAGGGGAGAGTTGGGCGGGCATTAAAAGGAAAATTTGGGCCTTTTGGGCTCCGCATTGTAGGGAGCAGGGGAGAGTTAGCTTGGTAATTGTTGGGTAAAAAAAAATATAATTAACCGCTGCGGTTCACAAAATCGCAACGGTTAACGGAGGACTGCAACGATTTTCTGTTCACCGTTGCAGTTTTCTGAAGACCGCAGCGGTTTATGTTCCCACTTTTCCCCCAAAAAATTTCGAGGATTTACCGCTACGGTTCTCTTAAGGACCGCATCGGTTGTGTTGTGACATATATCATTTTTTCCACTAGTGTCATGTATCTGAATGAATCTATTGGTCTCAGTCCACGCTCTTGCATAGCTTGTATGGTTTGTTGCTTTGGATCACTCATTTGACGCTCAGATCTATGAAGGTAATTTAGTGGTTCTCTTGTAAGTGGATGATTGTGTTTTATAACATGCTGCACTATCTCATATTGTCCTTCAGGTTCATCCTTGCTCTAATTAGAGCAGGACATTCAGTTCTTGTGATCATAACTCTTCTTGTCCTCTGCTTCTTTAAGGTGTTCCCTTGTTTTAATTTGAAGTGATGTCTTGTATCATTATATCTGTATTATTCTCTCCCTGTTTTTCTTTGTTTTTAGTATTCCTTTTCCCTTGAGCAGAGCAGATATAGTACTTCTGATTTACCACTGATGTCCCTTTTTTCTGTTTTTGGATTTTCTAACACTGAACCCTACTATAGCAGCATGCTGACAATATAGCTCATAAGTGGTCTTACTTGACCAAGTAAAACTCTTCCAATTTCATGTTTATTCAATGATTGTTCAGTTGAACCTGTTATAAAAGATTTAAGATATTTTTGTCACTTTTGCAATAGTGTATCTATTTATGATATAGTGTATTTATGTGTGATATAGTATATGTATTTGTGTACTCTAATGGGTTTTCGTACGTAATATTTTCTATATATGTAGTGTGTTTATGTCTGATATAGTGTATCTATTTATGATATAGTGTATGTATTTGTGATATAGTGTATTTGTGTACTATAGTCCATTTGTGTACGTAATATTTTTTTTATATGCTATAGTGTGTTTCTGTTTTATATAGTGTATCTATTTATGATATAGTGTATGGATTTGTGATATGGTATATGTATGCGTTTTCGTACGTAATATTTTCTATATATGCTATAGTGTGATTCTGTCTGATATAGTGTATCTATTTATGATATAGTGTATTTTGTGTACTATACTGCGTTGGTGTTCCAGTACGTAATATTTTTTTTATATTCATAGTGTCTTTCTGCGTGATATAGTGTATCTATTTATGATATAGTTAATATATGATATAGTTAATATATGAATAACATAGTGTGTTTTATTAAACTTACCTGGAATCACAGCTGAATTAGATTCATCAGTTGATACTATAGCATATTGCTCGTCAATTTGATTTTCGAGCTCATCATGAAACAACTCCACATTTTCTACAAAAAATTATAGTGTTACTGCTTTGCTTAATCAAATGAATGAAATTATTGACTTCGATGCTGTTACCTTCAAAACTTGGTGTATTATTGAGATCTATTACGATTGGATCTTGATGCTCATTTTGGATTGAATTGTGACGTTGTTCGTCGTCGAATGCTTCAATGCTCCGATTTAAGTCGTCTATATTAGATGCTACAATACTCTGATTGAGATCTATGTGCTCAATTAAACTCGAATTTTCCATGAATTCCTCGTAGTTGTTCAATTGAACAGGAAATTGTTGAAGAATCAATTTCGAATCAATATAGTGTTACAATTATTGAATCAAATAAGAATAATAATTTGATTCTGAAAGAGATGTACGTAAATTTGGGTTTTGTATGAAATTGGGAAATAATTTGAATGAAGAGAGAGAATAAGCTGCAGAAATTTTAGAGCGAGAGAGTCTTCCGTTTTGGAAATATTGAAGAGAGAGAAATTGGTAGATTTTGGAAAGTGGGAGTGAGTAGTTTGTAGCGGGTGACGTGCCTGATCCTGGTGCACAGTATTTTTAATGTGAGTCGGGTCCACGTAAGTCGGATTGTATGTAATTTCCTCGTCTTTTGTTGTAATGTTCATGACATTGCTCATTAACCAATGAAATAAGTCAGCCAAGATATCAAACGAAAATCTCAAATGGTCCCAATTTGATTAACTCTAACATTAAAATCATGAACTTAAAACATAAAGTTCAAAAATGAAGCAACTAACAATCTAACTCGGGTCATTTGTAGCCGTAGTGAATAGTGATGTTGCAAACTTCCCCAAAGCATGGGATTTATAATGGCCTTGATAAATTGACTTTGGGCTTACAATATCTAGTTAGTGAATTATAACGAAACTTTTATCATATTATATTGGGCTTTTTGTCTATTTCTAATTTTTTTCTTCAAGGAGTCTATTTCTATTTTTAAGAACGACCGTCTGGTTGATGAGAAAAGGGTGATTGCATTCACAAAATAGTGGACCTCCCTTTCTATTATGCATAGGTTGGTTACTTGTGTTGTACTTGGCGGTAGGAGTGTGCATAAATATCTAATCCGATTGATTCGATCCGTGATTCGAGTCAATTCAATCCGGTAAATTGAAATTCCGATCCGATTTTTTAGTTTTCGGATATTTCTGAAATTTTCGGATCGGATACGGATCGAAAATTTTCGATTCGGATATCCGAAACATGGAAAATATTATTTTTCGTATTTTTTTCGGATATCCAATCCAAAAATATCTATTTTTAAGACCGGATATCCGAAAATATCCGAAGATCCGGTCCGAAACTTATTTTATAAACTTTTTCCTTGAAAAATTCAATTTTTTTGTTATCGGATATGAAATTTGATTTTTTTGGATCGGATTCGGATCGCATTTTCCCCGATCCGGAATTTCGGATCGGGTTATCCGTAATGAACTACTTGGCTGAGTAAGAATTGAATCTCTTTCTTACAAGAAAATTTTGGCCCTCATAATCATACAATTTCACTTCATCCATTATATACAGTTCTGTCCTTTTTTATTTGCACGGTTTTAAATGTATAGTTTTTCCAACAATTTTTTTAAGAGACGTACTTATAATATTTTATTGTAAGATGACTTTACTTTTGTAAGGAACTATATTATTCAATGAGATAACTTCTAATCTGTTGCAATAGGTTATTGTAAGTCTACTTCACCAAGAACTTGTTGAACTTTGATCCATATATATAGCTCATTAGGTACTAGAAAAGGTATAATATAAAAATATATACCAAGACAAACTTGGTAAGTTCTCACCTGAGATGTGAATACATTTGTATATGTTGGTGATTGTCTAGGGTCAAATTTTTCTTGACCTACGAGAAGTAAAGGAGGATAAAGATTTGCTAGAATTTTTTTTTTTGGCCCCCTTTCGGGAACCCGTGGTAAGAAGAATTACCTTTGGGCTGCCCTCGCACAGGGTCACTCACCCAGAGGCCCAACAAGCCCCAACCCACGTTGCAGCTAGTTTGGATAATACCAATCCACGTTGTAGTTGCGTGACAAAGGACTCATACATACGATTGTTTGTTGCTAGTTTGCTACTATCTCTTTCACTCGAAAACAACGAACGAAGTCTGTATTTATCCATTTCGAGTAGCAACTGTGTAGCAAAGTTCACCAATAAATCAGTAAGTGCTTGGATCAAACTTGATACACCAGAAAGAGCATCAAAGTGAAGGAATTAACCATGATATTCCCAGCTAAAGAAACTCCAAGGGAAATTCTTTCGCTCTCAGAGTAAGACATGATAATACCCTTTTCACCTAGTCAGCTTTTCTACCTTTATCCTCATAATCCAACTTATGACACCAAAAACAATACACTTCATCCTCATCAAACTTTAATTTTTCGAGGCCAACTTTTTTAAGGAGGCACTTAGTAATCAGTATAGTCTTAGTACTTCTATCCTGTAGTAGGAAGGTTAAAATTCAATGACGAAGATGGCCGATTTGAGATAGATTCTAATGCAAAAGGCGCCTTATATGTCGAAGCCGAGGCAACACAGGCTCTTGCTGATTTTGGAGACTACTCCCAGAACAGTCATTCGGAACTTCGGAAGTTGGTGTTTTCGACGTGCGATCGTCTACTCGCAAGTCGCAATGGCTCTTGTGGACTTGTCGTTTCCTATGCTATTATGCTAATAGTGCAAGTGTGCAACTGATCACCCGATTTAAGTGCGGGTAAGTATGCCTTGGGTTTTTCTAATTTCTATCATCATCATGTTGCAAATGGAGGTTCTCATACATACTTTACCAACTCACGGGGAAGACTAGCTAGCCAAGGGCCAAGGGCCAAGGGGATTGTTTGCATTGTCCTGTTTAGGGGTGTAAATGATGCGAGTCGAGCTCGAGTTTGGCTAAGCTCGACTCGAACTCGAAAACTCGAAGTCGAGCTCGACTCGACTCGAAAACTCGCAAGCTTGAAAAAATCAAACTCGACTCGAACTCGAAATCCTAAACTCGAGCTCAAACTCGAATCAAGCTCGAACTCGAACTCGAATCAAGCTCGAACTCGAACTCGAACCCAAAGCTCGAACTCGAACTCGAATCAAGGCTCAACTCAAACTTGAGTCAATCCATGTACCTTGAGTTAGGTACTTGGAGTAGCCCTTTATAGAGGGAAAAAAAGTTAGTGTTTCATTGTCCAACCAATGTGGGACTTTATGAAACAAACTTTGGTAGAAAAC
Organism: Beta corolliflora; assembly: GCA_947648045.1. Lineage (NCBI taxonomy): Eukaryota > Viridiplantae > Streptophyta > Magnoliopsida > Caryophyllales > Amaranthaceae > Beta > Beta corolliflora. The sequence goes on from CANSZD010001593.1 coordinate 700,847, forward strand.
AATAGTTTTTGTTCCGTTTATAAAGAACACAAATTTAAACTTTTGCTTCCCAACCAATGTGGGACAACTAAAATTATACAATAAGGCTCAACTCAAACTTGAGTCAATCCATGTACCTTGAGTTAGGTACTTGGAGTAGCCTTTTATAGAGGAAAAGAACTTAGTGTTTCATTGTCCAACCAATGTGGGACTTTATTAAACAAACTTTGGTAGAAAACAATAGTTTCCACCCAATGAAGAAATGCAACAAATTAATTTTGTTCCATTTACAAAAGAACACAAACTTAAACTTTTATTTCCCAACCAATGTGGGACACCTAAAATTAAATAATAAGGATAGCTATAATAGTAACATTTTATATTGAAAAAAAAACTATTGTTTACACTACAAAAACCAATGTGGGAAATTTAATATTTTACATGAAATATCGTTTTTAATAATTTTTCAGTTTGTTCATGAGCTTTAGAGCCGAGCCAAGGCTAAGGCTCATTAAAATCTTGAGCTCGACGTGTTAACCATCACCTAAAGACAAACTATGATTAAAGTCCACCATGAAAAATATTTTTATATTAGTAAAAATCTTACTTCATGGATTAAATTCTTTGAAAAAGTTTGAGAATCATTTATTGAAATTACAAGTATTATATATAATTTTTTTCGAGTTTCTCACGAGCTTTTCGAGTCGAGTAGGTATTAGCTCAGCTCGACTCGTTAGTTATTGAGTCGAGCTCGAGTTCGAGTCGAGCCTACTCGAGTCGAGTTTTGACCGAGTTTTGACCGAGTCGATCTCGAGTAGCTCGCGGGTTGTCTCGTCTCATTTACACCCCTAGTCCTGTTCATGATTACATGATAGGGTTGTTGGAGTTTATAGTAGAAACTCTAAGTTTGCTTCAAAAGAATATGAAGAGTCATTTTTACCTTTTGTCCTACATTGAAAGAATATAAGGGAAGAGTAAGGTTTATAACCATTACTTTTCCTCTACCCTTTGAGTTGAGTAGCAATGAGGCTTTTAGTGGGTAAATGGTGATGTGTGGTTGCCACACGCGGGCCGCCGCCCGGACCGGGCCAGGGCCATGGGCCTTGGGCCTTGGGGAATTAACTTAACTATGGTTTTGGGTCAGAAATCTGTTAGTATTTTATGACCGTTTTTTATCATTCTTAAGATGCCGTTTTCTCCCCTAATCTTTCTCCTGATTTACGGCCATTAAACTTCAACTTAGGGCAGTGATCTTCTCACGCCACGGTTATCAGATAAGTTTGTTTTAGTTGTTACCAGTTTACGTTCCTACATTCTAAAGTTGAATTTTATTTTGTAACTGTTTTACGGAACTATGGCTGGTGAAATTCCTGATGAATCTGTGCGTATTCTAAATGTTGTCCCTATTACCAATCCCTTTGTCCCTGATATGTCTAAGTTAGATCCGTTTGATGGAAAAAATTATAAGATATGGTCTGATAAGATGGATTTTTGGGTCAAATTGGGGTCGATTATTGTTTGTTTGCTGTTGTTGCTCCTGAGAATTCTGTTAGGGATTTTGTGAAAGACAATAAGACCTGTCGTGGGATGTTACTACATTATATGACTTCTGCCCTTTACATGATTTATAGTAAGTCCAAAAATGCTAAGGATATTTGGGATGCTTTGAATGCTAAGTATGGTACTGATGATTTTAGGACTAAGAAATATGCTTGTACTCGTTGGTTGAAGTTTACTATGTCTGATGATAAACCTGTGCTAGATCAAGTTCATGAGTATGAACATTTGTGTCTCGATATTGTGGGCGAGGGTATGGCCATTCCTGATATGTTCCAAGCCAACTGTTTACTTGAGAAATTACCTCCTTCCTGGGAAAATTTTGTTCATTCCTTGAAACATAGGCAGAAGGACTTTACCCTTCAAGAATTAGTTTTTCACATTAAGATTGAGGAGCAGAACCGTATCCAAATCAAAGGGAAATCAGCTGATCATTCTTCCTCTTCTGCTAATCTTGTGGAAAATAAAGCTGCTGCAGGTAAAGGACCAAAAGGTAAGGGTCCAAATCAGTTTCATGGTACAAGGCAGAACTATAACAACTTCAAGGGAAAAGGTCAGTTCAAGGGAAGTTGCTTCGTTTGTGGTAACTATGGGCATGCTGCCAAGGATTGTCGTTAAAGAAAGGAAGCTCCAAACAAAGCAAAAGACAACAAAGCTCAAGCCAACCTTCTTTGAAGATGACATCATTCTTTGTTGTGGTGTCCGAGGTAGATATGGTAAGCAATGTTTCTGAATGGATCGTGGATACTGGTGCAACCCGTCACATCTGCGCCAACAAGGAGATGTTCCAGTACTACAACAAAGTTTCAGAAGGAGAATGTGTCTTCATGGGCAACTCAAGCACTGTGAGTGTTCTAGGCAAAGGAAAGGTTTTCCTGAAATTAACTTCCGGGAAAACCATTGCTTTGCAGAATGTTTTGCATGTTCCCGACATCCGCAGAAACCTCATTTCTGGTTCTCTTTTAAACAAAGCTGGGATTAAGTTAGCTTTTGAATCTGATAAACTTGTATTAACCAGAAATGGTGTTTTTATGGGTAAAGGCTTTTGTAATGCTGGACTTTTTGTTTTGGATGTTGTTATTGATAATAAGAACTATCCCGCTTCGTTTATATTCTTGAGTCTGTTTCTTTATGGCATTCTAGACTAGGTCATGTGAATGTTGCATCTGTTAAAAGGCTAAAACAACTTAGTCTTATTCCCGACTTTAGCAATACATCTTTTGAGAAATGTGAAGTATGTGTAGAAGCTAAGCACCCTAAGAAAGCATTCAACAAAAATGTATCCCGTTCCTCTACTTTATTAGAGTTAGTCCATAGTGACTTAGGTGACTTTAAGAATTCCATGAGTAGGGGAGGAAAGAAGTATTATATTACATTTGTTGATGACTTCTCACGTTATACTAAGGTATATTTATTGAGTTCTAAGGATGAGGCTGAAGAAAAATTTCTAATTTATAAAGCCGAAGTTGAGAACCAATTGGACATTAAGATTAAGAGGGTGAGATCAGATAGGGGTGGAGAATATGATGGACTTCCCTTAGGAAATTTTGTGAGTCTAATGGAATTATTCATGAGGTTACAGCTCCTTATACCCCAGAACAAAATGGAATAGCTGAGCGGAAAAATAGGACTCTTAAGGATATGATGAATGCAATGCTTATAAGTTTTGGTATGCCTACTAACATATGGGTGAGGCTATTCTTTCTGCTTGCTATGTTCTTAACCGAGTTCCCCATAAAAAGTTAGATAAGACTCCCTATGAATTGTGGAAAGGCTTCAAGCCTAATTTGGGTTACCTCAAAGTGTGGGGGTGTTTGGGTAAAATAGGGCTTCATGACTTTCAAAGGAGTTAGATTGGACCTAAGACTGTAGATGGTATCTTTATTGGTTATGCTTCTAACAGTGCTGCATATAGAATCATACTTAAGGATGCTTCTGGTTTTGGTCCTATTAGAGAGTCAAGGGATGTTGAATTTTTTGAGCATGTTTTTCCTATGAAAGTTAGTGTACCATCATGCTTACCTGCTGCATCTTCTTCTACTTTGCATCATGACATTGCATCATCTAGTGAGACTTTAGAACCTAGAAGGAGTAAGAGAGCTAGAATTGAGTCTAGTTTCGGACCTGATTTTTTTTACTACCTTTCTAGCTGAGAAAGAGTGTTTAGATGAGCAAGATGTTAATGCATTTGTATTGGAAGAGAACCCGAGAACCTATGCTGAGGCCATGAGATCTGTAGACTCAAGTTTTTGGTTAGAGGCTATTAACAGTGAAATATAGTCTATTATGAGTAATAATACTTGGATTTTGTCAGGCCTTCCTAGAGGTTGTAAGGCCCTAAGTAGTAGATGGATCTTTACAAAGAAATGCAAGCCTGATGGGTCTTTAGACAAGTATAAGGCTAGACTTGTAGTTGGAGGGCATCGCCAAAAACATGGTCTAGACTTCTTTGATACCTATTCTCCTGTGACTAAGGTAGCCACCATTAGAGCATTAATTGCACTTGCATCTATTCATGATTTGATTGGGCATCAAATGGATGTGAAAACTGCATTTTTGAATGGTGAGTTAAATGAGGAGATCTATATGAAGCAACCTGAAGGATGTGAGGTTCCTGGTCAAGAGGACAAGGTATGCAAGCTTATTAGATCTTTGTATGGTTTAAAACAAGCACCAAAACAATGGTATGATAAATTTCATCAAACTATTACTTCAAATGGTTTTTTGGTAAATGATTCTGATGCTTGTGTTTATTCCAAATTTGATGAGCTTGGTTGCATTTTCATATGTCTATATGTGGATGATATGTTAAACTTTGGGACCAATATAGACGTAGTAAATGCAACTAAGAGTTTCCTAAATTCTTGTTTTGAGATGAAGGATTTAGGAGAGGCTGATGTTATTCTTGGAATAAAGATTACTAGAACGTCCTATGGGATATCTTTAAATCAATCTCATTATGTTGAGAAAATATTAAAGAAGTTTGATCAATTTGAATGCATTCCTGTGAAAACCCCATATGATTCTAGTATTCATGTGAAAAAGAATAAGGGTGATAGTATATCTCAAGAACAATATGCAAAAATAATTGGCAGTGTAATGTTCTTGATGAATTATACTAGACCTGATATAGCTTATGTTGTTAGTAGATTGAGCAGGTATACTCACAATCCAAATCGAGAGCATTGGGTTGCCTTGTTTAGATTGTTGGAGTATCTAAAAGGCACTATCAATTGGGGTCTGCATTATCAAAGGACACCTTGTGTCCTTGAAGGAATTTGTGATGCCAATTGGGTGTCGGATAATGATGAAATTCAATCTACTAGTGGTTATATTTTTACTATTGCTGGTGGAGCTATATCATGGAAATCATCAAAACAAACATGTATTGCCAAATCTACAATGGAATCTGAGTTTATTGCTTTAGAATTGGCAGGTCAAGAAGCTGAATGGATAAGGAGTTTGCTTGCTGATATTCCATTATGGGGGAGGCCAGCTCCATCAGTTTCTATGCGGTGTAACTCGCAAGCAGCAATTGGGGTAGCGAATAATCAAGCCTATAATGGAAAGAGAAGGCATATTCGCTTAAGGCATGCCATAGTTAGAAATTTAGTTAAAAGTAATGTGTTGTCACTCGAGTATGTAAAGTCAGAGAGGAATATTGTTGATCCTCTCACCAAAGGCTTTTGTAGAAAAATGGTGCTGGAGTCAGCACATGGAATGGGTTTAAAGCCTATTGTGGAGTGAATTGTGATGGATACCCTTCTTAGGAATTTCTAAGTTCAAAGGGTCAAACGAAATCACAAAAGAAATCAAGTTGTTGATACTACTACCATTCCTATTAATAAAGTGATGTAGTATTTTGTTTCATTATACTGTTATATGTGGAAGGTTGAGCTTTTAGCTCTTAATAAGTTCATAGCCTTACTTAAGGTGGTTTGTGACAGTACAAACTTGATGAACTTACCTATGTGAATGTGGGGGTTACGCCCAATCCCCTATGAGAGTCAAAAGGCTTAGGCTCTTTAGAGCATTCATGAGAATCTAGGTTAATTGTGGGGCACCGATATTACAATTGCGAGAACGTTTCTTGATTTGAAAAAGGTTGAGTGCGCATCTATGGTTTGCTAACCTCGTGAAAGGTACGGTTCAAAGAGAAATCTACCTATTACGACAGTAAGACATATTTGTATGCACTGAGTGTCAATTCAAGTCCATAAGACATGGATACTTCAAAACCTAGTATCTATTGCCCAGATCATCTTTTTCAGCCCCGTTTCTTTCTGTTTTCTTCTTTTGAATCATGTGGGGGATTGTTGGAGTTTATAGTAGAAACTCTAAGTTTGCTTCAAAAGAATATGAAGAGTCATTTTTACCTTTTGTCCCACATTGAAAGAATATAAGGGAAGAGTAAGGTTTATAACCATTACTTTTCCTCTACCCTTTGAGTTGAGTAGCAATGAGGCTTTTAGTGGGTAAGTGGTGATGTGTGGTTGCCACACGCGCGCCGCCGCCGCCCGCCCGGGCCAGGACCTTGGGCCTTGGGCCTTGGGCCTTGGGCCTTGGGCCTTGGGGAATAAACTTATCTTAACTATAGTTTTGGGTCAGAAATCTGTTAGTATTTTATGACCATTTTTTATCATTCTTAAGTTTGTTTTGGTTTTCTACTCCCTATATATATCGGTGTTCTAAGATTCTCTGAGGGACAGAAACACATAAACACAATTACATCTTCTCTCTTTCTTTCTCTTCTCCATTATTCTGGGCAATATTCAAGATCGTTTTCAATCTGCTTTTCTGTCAACACCGGAAACGCAGAAACCGTGTATACCTGGAGGTTGATTGCTAAGAGTCTGTGTGTTGTTGCGGGGCAAATTCAACTTTAGGGCAGTGATCTTCTCACGCCACGGTTATCAGATAAGTTTGTTTTAGTTGTTACCAGTTTACGTTCCTACAAGGGTTACTTATCTTGCTCCGATCCTCGCCCACCCAAAGTCAAGTTCCAACATTTGGGGCATCATCAGCCACCCTCACAAGGCTCAAAATCCTCAGGTTAGTTTGCTAAATCATGGATAGTTGATTATACACCTTATATAGTTATATTATACTCCCTTTGTCGTACCCATAGGACTTAACAGAAAAACAGCTAAAAACATTTGTCATCAACAGTTTCTTGCATCAATAACTTTGATTATGCAAAAGTAAAAATTTATAAAAGTTGATTTTTTGAAAATATTTATTAAAATGAATTTAACAAAATTCTACATAGTTTTTTTGCCCTTTATGTAAAGATAATAGAAAAAGGTAAAATTGAAAAATCAAGTACATAGCCAGCGAATTGCTCTCCAAATATAAGTCTATTAAAAATGTTGTTACTCAATTCAAGCATGCTGAAACATCTATTGCTTTATTTAAAATTATGCTACAGGACACATTATAGACCTCGCTCTTGGTCTCTTGGAGCTAGAACTTTCTTCATTTTTCAACCAATTTCAAACTTAATTACTCATTATTAGATGTAGGCAGAGTTAGCATGGGCCGGGACAACACAAGGTCTAGCACCACTCAAAACGAGCCCGCTATTAGCTCGTCTTGCTTGAGAGACATATTAGTGTTAGGAATATGTATCGTAGGCGCTAACAAATCGAACAATAAAGTATAATATACGGAGGAATTAAGAAATAAAGCAATAAAGAACACACGAAGATTTAACGTGGAAACCCTTGAATAGGGAGAAAACCACGAACACTGCACTAGGACTTTTAATATGAGATGATGATACAAAAAGAAATCTTTAATCTCTCTAGACTCTCTAACCTCTTGCTAGGTTCTCTAGTCTCTCTAGATTTAAGAATAATCTCTCTCTTCACACAATCTTAGAGTAATTAATAGAAATAAACTCTAAAACCTATTTATATGATGATGAGATATTAGGAAACCTAATAGAAGAAGTAGAATTCCTAAGCATCACAAAGCAGCGTACAAAACATAACACCCAGCCAAGCCCACGAAATTTGGCCCAGCTGCTGCAATTAATCACGCGAGCGCGAGATCCCGCGGGCGCGAGAACGAACTCCGCGGGCTGGCAGACTCTTCGACCTCGTTGGCTCGCACAAACCTGCGGGCGCGGGTTTTGACGAGCTTGAAACCTGCGGGCTGCTCGCTAGTGCTTCTAGGCTTTGTTGCTTCTCACACAACAACATACACACACTCCTACTTCATCATCCGATTACCGTTCTCCACACCCCAATACCCAAAAATCTCCCACCTGGAGATCGGTATAAGTGAAGACACTCTCATCATCAAATATATAGCCACAATCTCAACTTGTCATCATCACTCTCCATACATCACGTAGTGCGAAACCACTTCCTTCTCACAGAGGAAGCAACATTGAGGTCTCACTCGACCCCGAGTTTTTATCACAACACGAACCATAAGGACTCTTCATAGCTCTACGAGCATCCCGACAATGCTCCCACCCGAACAAAACATCCTTCTCAAGGCTCGACTTCTCACGCACCACACTCATGTGTGACTTCTTCACCTTGTTCGTTCCACGATCCACTTTAGCCGAAGAGACACCGACTTTACCACCACGGTTCTTCCTCACATGCCTACTGTATAGAGACTTTTGATCGAACGACACTCTTCGTGAAGTTTTCTTCATCCTTCCATAACTACCTTTGTCGTGTTCCCCATGGTGTACATTATTCCGCTTCTTTCCCCTCGAGCTACTACCATAGCACCCTTCGCAACTTTCCAGGAACCACCCTCGAACACTACCTTGTAGTCGGACTTGTCAAGTTGACTAATTGATATCAAGTTTTTCTTCAAATCAGGGATGAACTTGACATCCTTCAACTCAAACACATCCCCACTTGCAAGCTTCACGCTCACATCTCCCTTGCCTTCAACCTCTAATGGTCTATCATCTGCAAGGTACACTCTCCCGAGTTTCTCAAATTTCAGATTTTGAAACAACTCCTTACAGGGCGAAGAATGAAACGAAGAACCCGAATCCAAGATCCATGAACCAGTTGAGCTCTCTGCACTGCTTACCACCAAAGCATCAGAAATATACTTCGTTACAGAGTTCGTCGAAGCATCACTCTCTTCATCGCCGAGTACTCCCACTTGTTAGGAATATGTATCGTAGGCGCTAACAAATCGAACAATAAAGTATAATATACGGAGGAATTAAGAAATAAAGCAATAAAGAACACACGAAAATTTAAAGTGGAAACCCTTGAATAGGGAGAAAACCACGAACACTGCACTAGGACTTTTAATATGAGATGATGATACAAGGAGAAATCTTTAATCTCTCTAGACTCTCTAACCTCTCTCTAGGTTCTCTAGTCTCTCTAGATCTAAGAATAATCTCTCTCTTCACACAATCTTAGAGTAATTAATAGAAATAAACTCTAAAACCTATTTATATGATGATGAGATATTAGGAAACCTAATAGAAGAAGTAGAATTCCTAAGCATTACAAAGCAGCGTACAAAACATAACACACAGCCAAGCCCACGAAATTTGGCCCAGCTGCTGCAATTTATCACGCAGGCACGAGATCCTGCGGGCGCAGGAACGAACCTGCGGGCGCAGGAACGAACCTGCGGGCTGGCAGGCTCTTCGACCTCGTTGGCTCGCACAAACCTACGGGCACAAACCTACGACCTACTCGCTAGTGCTGCTAGGCTTCGTTGCTTCTCATACAACAACATACACACACTCCTACTTCATCATCCGAATACCGTTCTCCATACCCCAATACCCAACAATTAGTGCGTGTGCCTTGGGTCATCTACAAACATAATTTTTTAAATTCGGTACAAGCACATTGTGCCTATCATCCTGTCGGCCCTCTCATTTTCAACTAGAATGAAATTGCATAAAATTCTTAAAGGGTCAGGTTCGTATGACATATGAGTTGAACAGTGTGCATGGCCCTCTCTTTGAATAATATTCGGCACAACCTGTGTAGTAGTACTTCGAGTCTTTACACATTTTATAATAATATTATGGGAAAATTTCATAAAACTACCTTTTATAATTATTTTTTTTCAAAAAACTACCTTTTAAAAATTTTCTTTCAGAAATCTACCTTATATAACAAATTTGTTTCAATATACTACCATTTTACCATAAATAGGGTTTAATCACTTATAATTGAGTCACCGTAAATTGCTATTCTTTCCTCCCCTATCGTTTCTCTCTTCTTTTCTCGCTACTCCATCGGCAGCAACACCTAGGGCGATTGTCATTTATTGATTAGTATTAAATATAAACGTAACATGGTAGTATATTGAAAGGAATATGTTATATAAGGTAGTTTTTTGAAAAAAAAAATTAAAAGGTAGTTTTTTGAAAAAAGTTGGTTATAAAAGGTAGTTTTTTGAAATTTTTCCTAATATTATTAATGCTAATTACTCAATATTACTATTACCATTGTTATTATTGACTTATTGTTGCTGCCGGGGGTAGATGAGGGTGTACAAGCCGCCAAACAACACAGGGCTCCAAAAGTATAAGGGCCCTAAAATATATTTTATTTTTAAAAAATTTACTTCATATTTGAGTAAATCACCCTTGTTTTCCACCCTTAATAAATTTCTCAATGATCAATCTTTAAATTTTTAACTTTCCATCTTTAATATACCAACCTTACGTCTTAATTTTTAAAAAATTTGGGGGCCTAATTTTCATGTTAAAACAGGGGCCCCCAAATCTTCAAGACGGGGCCCTAGTTGGTGCCATGTTTCAAAAATGATAATCGATCTAGGGTGAATTCTTTTTACCTTATTTTTCTAAACTAAATTTATCAGAATATGTTGTAATTTATTAGAACTTATTGGAGCTTAGTTTATGAGGTACTAAAAGTTATCAAAACTTGTTGAAACATATTAGAACTCATCTAAACTTATTATAAATGTATTCTTCCTATCTCACATTAGTATTTACACTTTATTTTTGATTTGTCGCAGATTATTTAGAGTCACACATGTTCTTTATATCGTGAAGAAAATTATCTTAAATCACATCCAATTGAGACATGTTGCTCCAAATAATCCTATCATATATACATGTTCAACAAAATGATGACTAAATAAAAAAATTTGTCATTTAAAAATACATATTCGAATAAATGTAAAATTAATATGGAATGGAGAGAATATAATATCATATTAAAAGTATGCTACAAGCATAACACCTAAATGATTTTATGTTATAAAAATTGAGATGGTAATACTTCAATGTTTACAAATGATTTCACGTAAATAATACCGACATCTAAATTATCAAAAAAATAATAATAATATTCATCTATCAAGCAAGGACACCACAACAACAACAGAGTGTACGCATAATCTTACAGCTTACTAATGTTCAAAATACGATTGGAAAATTTTAAAATACAAATAGAGTACGACTTTACATGTCAAGATAAAGGAGGATGATTCTTCAGTGATCGTACCAAAATTATGACCACCGAAGTCAACGGAAGTCAAAGGGGCTATGCGCCACACGTTTTGCCAACTCAGCAAGCCATTTTCTTTTTCATTTCTTTTACTAAAATCAGAAATATGTATGATAAATACTTAAAATAATTTTGTAAATTCCAAAAAATTAATAAGAAAATCCTAAAAATTTAATATTTCATTTTTCTGAAATTAATTATTTTGACCAAAAAAAAATTTACCTATCTTTTTTTTCTCTCTCCTCTTTTTCCCCCTGAACCCCGATGAACTACTTCCTTCCATGCGTTCTCTCTCCACCCATCTTATCTACTTCCTCGACCATTTTCGATCAATTAACTGCTCTTTTGTTACTCTACTCTTCACGCATAAGTGAATCTTCTTCACGCAAACACTAAGGGTGGAAGTGTGCTTTTAGGGAAAGCTCGATTTCAGTCTTCTTTACATATCTAGGGTTTTGGTTTTGGTTTTGGGGAAAGTTCGATTTCAGTTGTCTTGATTTGTTTGATTTAGGTCTATACTCCATTTCGCATGAACAAAACCCTCATGTTCTTCAATCTCGATTTCCGTTTAATTGATTTCGGGGTTCTTTCAGTGTTTTATCAGATTCAACAGGGCCTGACTGTTGGCTGTTTCAATTTTGGGGGGTTCTTGGGTGATGACCCAACTATGGGGCTTTCGGTGATGACCCAACTATGGGGATTTGGGTGATGACCCAACTTTATGTATTTGGGTGATGACCCAACTATGGGGCTTTGGGTGATGACCCAACTATTATGTTCCAATAACAAAGAAAGATTTAACTATCATGTTGATCCAGCCAACTTAGATTAAATGAACAATGATGTATAATCATGTTTTAGGAAGAATTAAAATTAATGACAAACATTAGATAACATTGCTAGTATTAATTTTGAAAAAACTGTCATGTTTAGGATCATAATATCATTAGTAACAATATCTGGTTAATAATAATTCAAAATAATAATTCAATGGTATAAACATCTTTAGGTAGACGTTTGCACCGCGGAACAAACGTTTAAGAAGGCATATGGGCCTTGGCCCAAACGTGCCCTAAAAGCGTCTGTCATGGATCAAACATCTTTTATTGACTTTTGTGTACAAACACGTTTGTCATGGATCAAAATGTTTAAAGAGAAATCTGTCATATTTGTATTAAAGATATCATTTTATGTGGTTAATAATAATTCTAAATAACGTAGAAATGGGCACAAATAGATAATAAAAAAAATAATATAATGATCTAATAAAATCTTACGCTGCCCAAAATAAAATTACAAAAAAGGCCAAACACTGCTCGCCTATGAAAGGATTCGATCCCGCGCCGCATAGATGCAAGAGATTTTCATATCAGGGCTAGTGACCACGGAGACGGGGGTATCAGCACGACACATGTTTGTCCCCAGTTGTTTATGTATTATGGTGCGCAAAAGAAAGACAAAAATAAGATACGCGTATGTTTACATTTGCTGATAGGAAAACAGTTTTGACACAGATTAAATGTTTAACTTAGAATGTAGGGTAGCTAAAACACGCTTTCTAATTTCTATTACGAAATAAAGATTAGTGTTTATTAAATACTACCTCCGTATTTTTTAAGTAAGTTGCACCATTTGCTTTTTGGCACTATTCATCAACCAATTTTATTGATCATTTATCTCAATTGTTATTTCCGAATAATATATAGACATTGGCACTATTCATCCCTCGTACCTTATCGGCTTATTATCCCATGGTGAGCCACTATGGTCCGGGGGTTTCATCCATACCGAGACGCAAGACCCATAGTGTTGCGTAGAATGTCTTGTCTCCTATATATGAATCAATAGCCATTGTGTTGGTCGCTATTATTTAAAGACATGACCCTAAATATCTTAGGACATGACCCTAAGGAAATCTACCTATTTTAAGCCAAAAGTGTTGGGTCATGTGCTTAAATCGACCAATGCAATAATGTCGTGTATTCATTCCTATTTAAGAAACACCAATGGTGATTATTGGACGTTTTCTCATTCAAAGTAGTGGTTAGAGGGTTTCGTCCCTTGTACCAAATATGCCCAAGATACAGAGCGTCGGAGGGTTTATTGATCGATCGTTTGTCTCAATTGTTCTCTCCGAATAAATCATTCCAAGAAATACAATAACGTCATCCCTCGTACCTTATCGGCTTATTATCCCATGGTGAGCCACTATGGTCCGGGGGCTTCATCCATACCGAGACGCAAGAGCCATTGTGTTGTGTAGAATGTATTGTCTCCTATATATGAATCAATAGTCATTGTGTTAATTGGTCGCTATAAAGACATGACCCTAAGGAAATCTACCTATTATTTGATTTCCACATTACTAAGAAGCGTTAGGATGATTATTCAATGGTTACAACAAGAGTAACCAGTTCATGATGTAGTACAACAATATTGTATTGGAGTATATGATAGGCGTCTCTCTACGGGACCATTTGGTGTCAGAGATTGGTTGTGTGCTCGAATCACTGATGCTTGTCTTAAATGGCTAAAGTTGGGTCGTGTCCTAAATGGCTGCTAAAACTGGGTCGGGTCCTAAATGGCTAAAGCTGGGTCGTGTCCTAAATGGCTAAAGCTGGGTCGTTTCTTAAATGGCTATCCTAGAAAATCGAGTAAATCGACCAACGTAAAATATTTGGGTCGTGACCTAAAATATATAGCATGACATGAAGGTTGTGGCATGCCCTAATTACTAAAATTCTGGGTATGTCCTAGAAATCGACCAAGTGCTAAAGGTTGGGTCTTCACCTAAAATATATGGCAGGACATAAAGTTTGGGGTCATGTCCTGATTTTTTTCTTTCTTATTCTGTAGGAGAAATCTGATATCAGTTTGTCGCCGATAACATATCTCGAGCTACAATCTAAAATTTCTGGTGCAAAAATCCCAGTCGAGGTGGAGGTCAGCGTTGCCAGCGCAAGGGTTTGATTCCGGGCATATAGGGTTACGGGAAGGGAATGGCAGACTACAAAACGACGCCGAGAAATCTACTTCCACGAATATCAGTCATCGTCGCCGGCCGAGCATCAATCATCGTCGCTGGCCTAGCATCATTCATCGATGCCGGCACAAAGCTAAGAGATTATTTCCATGGGATAGGAGAATTCACAATTGTGAAAGAGGAACCGCTGGAAGTCGAACGAAGAAGAGAGAGAAAATACCCCCAAAAGTTTTAAAAAAATATTCCAGAAAATTAATTTTTCGGAATAATTTTTTATTTCGGAAATTTTTTTGGTATTTTTTTTTATTATTTTTGGTATTTTTTGGGATTTTCAGAAATTAATTTAAGGCATTTTCATAAATATTACTCCCTCTGTCCCAAAATACTCTTTACACTTTCCTTTTTCATCTGTCCCATAATACTCTTTACACTTCTATTTATGGAAATGACCCACTATTATTTTAATCATTCTACCTTTTAACCATTGGCCCACATTCTCTCTCCTCCAAATAAAATAATACCACTCATACTACCTACCAACTCTAATTATTGGCCCACCCACTCTCTCCACCAAATAAAATAATACTTCCTCCGTTCCAAAATAAGTGAAACACTTCTCTCATTTATGTAAGAGTTTTTTGAGACAAGTGTTTCACTTATTTTGGAACGGAGGAAGTACTACTTTTACTACTTACTAACTCCTGTCACATCTACCTTTTCAATAAGATAATAATTGATAACCAAACAATAACTTATCATCTAAAACTACGTGTCTTGATAAGTGTCAAGAGTATTCTGGGACGGAGGGAGTAGAAATGTTTTTGATGAAAAGAAAATACAAGTGGGCCATGTTGAATGTGTGGCTCATATTCATTCTGACCCCACATTTTCAGTGATCATATTTTCAATATGATCACCTTAGAATTTTCGAGATAAAGGAAGCCAAAATTGCCACAAGGTTATTTTGGGAATGCAAATTTCCTTCTACGTAAAACACTTTGGTATGATGCGAGTAAAGTTCATCAAACATTAAAAAAAAGGGTGACACTGAGTATTTCAGTCACATCCAGATGAAAATGCTCTCCTTCGTGGGCCTTTTTACATGTCCAAACTTGGCAATAAATTCTTGGGCCGGACTGCCTTTCACAGAAGTAGATTTTGGATGGGGTGACCTAGAATTTACAACCATTAGTGGGATCAAATATGAAGAGCAGGCATACCTTATGAGAAGCCAAAATGGAGATGGTGGCTTTCCCATTTTTTTTTATCAGGAAAGATAATTAGCCCAAAAACCAACCTCTGCAAGGCTATTAGCAGGTAGGGCTGTGCAAAGACTAGGGTCGGACCGAAATCTTCGGTAGAAAATCCCGATTCCAGGTTTTCGGTTCGGTCCGGTCCAAACCCAGAAAATACCTGTTCGGACAGGTGGACCAGAATTTTTGTTTTTTTAAGTAAAAAGAAAGTTTATATGTTAAAAAAAGTTAGAAAGTTAAAAACCTACTATTTATTATCTTTAGGATTATTGTTATTAAAATTATTAAATATTAATGTATCTAATTTATAAATATCTTTTAATCAAATAAATAAATTTTTTTTAAAAAAATATAGATTTCGGTCCAACAGGTCCAAAACCGAATCGGACCGGAATTTTTTCCGTTCCGGTCCCGGTCCAAAAAAATCTCAGATTCCGGTCCACCGGTAGCAAGTAGGGCACACCAGCTCAAAGGTTGGGTACAAGGCTAAATAGACCAGAAGACAACAGGCCAGAAGGCCTATTGCCACCACAAGATTAATCCCCAATATATTGTTGGGATGAGGATTCGAATCCTGGGAAATGCCCTGGAATTCGGGATGATACTCCACTCAACTACCACATCTCCCTTGATGGTGGCTTTTCTATGGTCATTATTGAACTATTTTACTCGCACATGGATCTTTTCAAAAAGTATTCTACAGCTTTGATAATTCACCTTTTGCCTCTATTTAGACAACAATTAACTTCAATTTCACGTAACGTATAAGTTAAAATAATATATATAATGTAATTGTGTAACATTATTATTCATTAGGTTTTGATTACTGTTTATGTATGTCTTACATAAAAGGAAAACATGAAATTCTGACTAAATTACAGTAATATGATCCTAATTTGATCGCGGATTTTCATATCAAGAGCATCTTGGACTTGGTGACGATTAATGAAGTACTCCCTCTGTTATTTTATCAATTTCACTTTCTTGCACTACAAGAAAGGTGGTAATTAACGACGGCTAAAAGCCGTCGGTGATCAAAAGAAAACCGTCGCTAAATTATCAACGACGGCTAGCAGTCGTTGAAATGCAGTCGGTGGAAAGGTGGTCACTGATATTGGAATCAACGACGCCTAAGCCGTCGGTAAAAATTTTAACGACGGTTCCCTCGCTTCATCGCCGACCGTTTTCCAAAACCGACGTTGGCTCCAAGCCAACGACTGTTTTAAACAGACGGTAAATTAGCGACGGTTTTTAACCGTCGCTGATTTACCGACCGTGTTAAACCGTCGGTGTATCACCGTCGGTTACAAACCGTCGTTGATTGCGCTAATTCAACGTCTGTTAAAAACCGTCGCTATTGTATAAAAGCAGTCGTTGATGTGTAAGTCCTTGGATGCATAGAGTACCTTACAGCGACTGCCTAGCCGTCGTTGATTTAATGTTTAGCCTCGTTGTTGTTTTAAAATAATATTATTTAGAATATTATTGTTCTTAATAATAATTAAACCTGTACCTGCACAGCTGCATGCTTGTGGACCACACTAAAGCTGTTCCTCCATCGCATTCAATTTTTTCAATTACAAAAATATGCAATTTTGATATATATTACAATTTGCATAGATACTTGTATAATTACATGAAATAGATTACAATTATGTACACAAAATAGATCCCGATGTCGGGAAATAAAGTAGAAGTCGGTGTTTACAAAAAATATATATCGACAAAGCTAGAAACTAATAAGCTAGATGCCGATAAATATAGACACTAAATGTCTATAGTTAGACAAACTACCTAGATTAAATATATGTACGCAAAATAGATCCCGGTGTCGAGAAATAAAGTAGAAGTCGGGTTCCAAAAAAAATAACCCGACACATCTAGAAACAAAGCGAGATGCTGATAAATATTGACACAAAATGCATATAGTTAGACTAACTATATCCAATTATAAGTTAGTTACCTAGTTGCCAAAACCAAAAAAACTACACTCGTCAAGGGGTGTCTCAGTAGCACTACCGCCACCACCAAACCCCGGGTCATCGTCCGGGTCTCGCGTTGTGGAGGGGGGCCTAGGGTTGCAACCCGAGGACATGTGGCCGAAACTAGACATGTTCCTCATCATTTCCTCAACGATGGCCCGACTTGACGCTTCCACCCGTGCTGCGACCATTGCCTCCACCTCTTCCATCCGCGCAACGACCTTTGCCTCCACCTGCGCCTCAATCTGAGAAAAAATGGACGGCTCATATGGTTGTGAAGAGCCGCCATCTCCTCGCCCTGATGAAGACTTGTAGTACAAATGATCTCCCTGACCCAACCCCTGAACTTTTCCTCTGTTCCTCCCCCCAACTGTCTCCCAATACAACAGATCAGGGTTCGGCTGTGACCCCTGAGTGGTACAATGATCCAGCTTCTTATTGTACGTCTCCTGCATTTGGTTAAATATACTCATATTCAAGTAATATAAAGTGGGCAAAATGGCGTACATTTGGTTCTAACTTGCCTATATTGTGTATTTTCAATAAAAACAACTTATAAATACATTAAACTAACTATATATATGATGTTTGAGTTGTTTATAACTTAAACTAACATCAAAGTACTCGTATTCATTCATTTTCAAGTAAAATGGCCTAAAATGGCCTATATTAGCCTATATTTCCTATATTGTGTATTTTCAATCAAAACAACTTACAGTTATATTAAAGTAACTATATATATGATGTTTGAGGTGTTTATAACTTAAACTAGCATCAAACAACTCGTATTCATTCATTTTCAAGTAAAATGGCCTAAAATGGCCTATATTTGCCTAGATTTGGTTCTAACTTTCCTACTTTGTGTATTTTCAATCAAAACAACTTATAAATACATTAAACTAACTATATATATGATGTTTGAGTTGTTTATAACTTAAACTAACATCAAAGTACTCGTATTCATTCATTTTCAAGTAAAATGGCCTAAAATGGCCTATATTTGGTTCTAACTTTCCTACTTTGTGTATTTTCAATCAAAACAACTTATAAATACATTAAACTAACTATATATATGATGTTTGAGGTGTTTATAACTTAAACTAGCATCAAACTACTCGTATTCATTCATTTTCAAGTAAAATGGCCTAAAATGGCCTATATTAGCCTATATTTGGTTCTAACTTTCCTACTTTGTGTATTTTCAATCAAAACAACATATAAATACATTAAACTAACTATATATATGATGTTTGAGGTGTTTATAACTTAAACTAGCATCAAACTACTCGTATTCATTCATTTTCAAGTAAAATGGCCTAAAATGACCTATATTAGCCTATATTTGGTTCTAACTTTCCTACTTTGTGTATTTTTCAATCAAAACAACTAATAAATACATTAAACTAACTATATATATGATGTTTGAGTTGTTTATAACTTAAACTAACATCAAAGTACTCGTATTCATTCATTTTCAAGTAAAATGGCCTATATTAGCCTATATTTGGTTCTAACTTTCCTATATTGTGTATTTTCAATCAAAACAACTTACAATTATATTAAAGTAACTATATATATGATGTTTGAGGTGTTTATAACTTAAACTAGCATCAAACAACTCGTATTCATTCATTTTCAAGTAAAATGGCCTAAAATGGCCTATATTTGCCTAGATTTGGTTCTAACTTTCCTACTTTGTGTATTTTCAATCAAAACAACTTATAAATACATTAAACTAACTATATATATGATGTTTGAGTTGTTTATAACTTAAACTAACATCAAAGTACTCGTATTCATTCATTTTCAAGTAAAATGGTCTAAAATGGCCTATATTTGGTTCTAACTTTCCTACTTTGTGTATTTTCAATCAAAACAACTTATAAATACATTAAACTAACTATATATATGATGTTTGAGGTGTTTATAACTTAAACTAGCATCAAACTACTCGTATTCATTCATTTTCAAGTAATATGGCCTAAAATGGCCTATATTAGCCTATATTTGGTTCTAACTTTCCTACTTTGTGTATTTTCAATCAAAACAACTTATAAATACATTAAACTAACTATATATATGATGTTTGAGGTGTTTATAACTTAAACTAGCATCAAACTACTCGTATTCATTCATTTTCAAGTAAAATGGCCTAAAATGACCTATATTAGCCTATATCTGGTTCTAACTTTCCTACTTTGTGTATTTTCAATCAAAACAACTTATAAATACATTAAACTAACTATATATATGATGTTTGAGTTGTTTATAACTTAAACTAACATCAAAGTACTCGTATTCATTCATTTTCAAGTAAAATGGCCTAAAATGGCCTATATTAGCCTATATTTGGTTCTAACTTTCCTATATTGTGTATTTTCAATCAAAACAACTTACAATTATATTAAAGTAACTATATATATGATGTTTGAGGTTTTTATAACTTAAACTAGCATCAAACTAGTCGTATTCATTCATTTTCAAGTAAAATGGCCTATTTTTGCCTAGATTGGGTTCTAACTTTCCTACTTTGTGTATTTTCAATCAAAACAACTTATAAATACATTAAACTAACTATATATATGATGTTTGAGTTGTTTATAACTTAAACTAACATCAAAGTACTCGTATTCATTCATTTTCAAGTAAAATGGCCTAAAATGACCTATATTAGCCTATATTTGGTTCTAACTTTCCTACTTTGTGTATTTTCAATCAAAACAACTTATAAATACATTAAATTAACTATATATATGATTTTTGAGGTGTTTATAACTTAAACTAGCATCAAACTACTCGTATTCATTCATTTTCAAGTAAAATGGCCTAAAATGGCCTATATTAGCCTATATTTGGTTCTAACTTTCCTACTTTGTGTATTTTCAATCAAAACAACTTATAAATACATTAAACTAACTATATGTATGATGTTTGAGGTGTTTATAACTTAAACTAGCATCAAACTACTCGTATTCATTCAATTTCAAGTAAAATGGCCTAAAATGGCCTATATTAGCCTACATTTGGTTCTAACTTTCCTACTTTGTGTATTTTCAATCAAAACAACTTATCAATACATTAAACTAACTATATATATGATGTTTGAGGTGTTTATAACTTAAACTAGCATCAAACTACTCGTATTCATTCATTTTCAAGTAAAATGGCCTAAAATGGCCTATATTTGATTCTAACTTAAACTAGCATCAAACTTTTCAATCATATTTGCCTATAAATATATGTTTAGAAGTATGTACCGAGATTTGCTTTGCTTTCTTGTTTGCTGGAATTTCTCCTTTTCCAGGAACAGTCTTAAAATGAGTCTTCAAGAACAACTCGGGAGCAGTAGGAAGTCGAAGTCAACCGGAGCATCAATCACAGACCTTGCCTTTGTCCTAAACACAGCCCACCATTGAGCACGATCTCTTTTCAAGCTTGGGTACGGTGCGAAATATACTTGGCTAACCTGGTATGATAGCACAAAGGGATCAAACTTGGGGTATTTCTTGGTGTGGTTGACTTCAACTAGCTTGTATTGATCGATGTTCATTCCCCTCACATTGTCCATCCAATTGCACTTGAACAAAACAGTGCTATATTGACTACGGGCACCAGTAAACTTCAATTCTATAACATCATCTAGAATCCCAAAGAAATCACTCCCTCCATCATTAGACACACACACTCCATAATTCATTAGACACACACACTCCATAAGTATGAAATTATTAACAAAAATTGAGTCTGAAATAGATATTAGGAAACAATCCATATTTTCACCATTCATTCAATAAAAACCATTGAACAAAAGCATCACAACTTCAACATGTATCAAACAAATTTCACACACCCAAATTAGAAGAAACATAAAGCAAATGTGGGCATACAATCAACTAACCCAAAAACAGAAAGTTAACAATTTTACTGAATTTTGCACTACAAATCAAGCAATGAACCCAGTCACCCACCCTTAGAGAAAACCAAAACACAATTCACATAAGCATTTCTTCAAACAGATAAGAAGCACAAACAAGAACACTTCTTTTGCAACGGTTTTACAATATGAGCATAGAATTATCTGACCAACAATCATATTTTAACCAAAAATTAATGTAACAAACGAAACAGAATAACTGACATTGCAATTTTAAAGGCAAAGATAAAAGTGAGAGGGAATTTTACCAAGTTCAAAGGTAGTGTAGAGGAGAGCTGAAGCCTGAAAATTGGATAATGGAGGAGAAAGATTTTCCGGCGGCTTACGGTGGTTTTGGCCACCTATATCCCAAAAACCCAATTTTTAGGGTTTGGTTTGATGAGTTAAAAAAAATTAAAAAAAAGACAAGAAAATGAAGCAGTACTAACCGGCGGCAACGGCAGGTGGAGGTGGTGTCGCCGGTGGAAACGTCAGGTGGCGGTGGTGTCGCCGGCGGCAACGGCAGGTGGAGGTGGTGTCGCGTTCGTCGGCTTCTTCAATTCGCCTCCTAACTTCTCTCTCATAAATCGTTGAAATAAACCCGACTGAAAGAGACAATTTCATTTTTAACCCCCTCGACATCGCCGACGGCTTAAGACCGTCGCCTAAGGTAAAAAAAAATTCAGATTTACATTAACCTCAACAACGACGGCTCAAGACCGTCGCTATTAATCACCGATGGTTAAACCGTCGTTCTATACATTATAAACAGTCGGTGACCACCGACTGCTTTAAGCCGTCACTATATTTTACATCACCGACCGTTTTATTGACCGTCGCTGTGAAGCGGTCGTTATTTCAGCTTTTTCTTGTAGTGTTGTGCACGTCTCACAGTGCACATCTTTGAACTTAAATATCTTTCATTATATATTATTAAAAATTATAACGATTGGATATTCATAAAGTACTAATTGAGGCGAATCAAAGAAGACCCCACTGTCCCACATGACAATATTTTTTCCTATAAATTGAGAAGATTCTCTCTAAAAATAAATAGTGTTAAGATTTCAAATGACAAAGATAAAAAAAAAACCAGAGGGAGTACCTTATGTAAATACTCTCTTCGTTTCAAAATGCTATTTTTGTTTGCTTATCGCACAATTTACAATGCACATTTTGATAATCAATATCTTTAATAATTATGTATAGAAAATATGATATTCCAAGAATACATATTGGTATTTAATCCAACAAGCAGACGCGACTTTATTTTTTTTCTTATACCCCTATATTTATGAGAATTTAAGGTTAAAATTTGATTCAATTATTGAAATATTCCAAATAGGGAAAAATACAAACGGAATAGTAGGTAGTAAATGGAGAAGAAAACAAATACTTCTTCCGTTTCTTTTCAGATACGACAATTTCTAAAAAGAAGTGTTTCAAATCAAATGCATCACTTTCTTTTTTGGGAGATAAATCCTCACCATCTCGCTCCTATCACATGGGTCCCTATTTTTCTGTCTCTCTATCTCCCTCCTCTTCAAAAATTGTCTAGGAGCCCGCAATTTCAAAAGGTGTAGCATCTAAAAAAGAAACGGAGGAAGTAGGTATATGCTGTATTGTTGTCGACATCTTTCGTTCAATCAATGTTCCTCCTCCTCCCATAGTACTTCTATCAACCATTCAACCTTTCCAATTGCTTCACGCAATTGAATATTGATACAGCAAAATCTTACGCCTTCGAGAACATTAGTTGCTAAACGTTAATATCATAAAAGACTAAGAATGACTAGTGACTACACATTAATTCTCACTAGAAAAGTCTTCCATGTTTAAAATGACACCATATTGAGAGTTTTGTGACCAGCCATTGTTCATTTATGTCATTTATAAGCCATCTTCACTTTACAAGTAAGAGACAATGGAGTGGGTCCCACTAACCCCTCAACAAAAATATTTTAAATAGTAAAATAGATAGAGAAATAAATGTCAGAAATCAAATGTGTCCTTATCATCCAATAATCTCTACCTAATTATTTTGTGGTAGGACCACTTCGCTAAATTTTCGAACCTTTTTTCGTATCATTACTTTCAATAATTTTTAGGTTAAATGGTTGTATTATATATATATACTTCTACTGTAGTTCTACATAATGGTATTATTCTAGAAAGCAAGTGGATTTTCAAGACCAAAAGTGGGGAAGATAAAGACATTATGAGACGTTAATTTATCTCTGTTATCAACTTATCATGATAGTTTTGATGATTTTCTTGTAAATTTTATCAAACTTCAACAACTAAATTATAATGATAGTATATGTTTCTTTTTTTTCCAATGTAAGGAGAATTCCCTTACAAAAAGGAACAAAAATTGAGGATCTTTCTTAGGGTCTGTTCTTTTCGGCATAAAACAACTGAACTGAACTGAATTAAATTATAACTAATAGTAATGAATAAATTTAGGAATTGAACTGAATTGAACAGAACTGAACTGAACTGAATTGAGCTGAACTGAACTTAACTTAACTGAAAATAAGCTGGGGAGAACAGTTAGAAGGGAAGAGAATCAAACCATTGTCAAATTGATTTTAAATGTATATGTATAAATAGACTAGAATATGATCAAATACTCTTTAGACATTTAGATTGTTCCCGATTGTATAAACTCTTTCGCATGCCAACATTACAATATATAAACACTATAATTGTTCCCAATCGAATAACATCACAATTCAACAATAATAAAGATGTAAATTTATTGATAAATGTATCTTTCAGTTCAAGCAAAAAAATTGTAAAATAAGGTCACTCGAATCAAAGAAGAGGGGGAGAGACACGTCTTCACATATATTGAAAAGTTCTAAGGTTTTAGAAGGCTCTGCATACCTATTCCTCCAGTTTTTATAATCTTAGATTGATGATGACAACTATGTTATAAAACGAAAACTCACATGTAGACACATAATCGTATTTCCCCATTTAGCACCTAATGATGAGACATATTGTCGTCCTAATTGGCCTGGTCCAAAGGAAGAGCAATCTGAAAAACTAAGCCTAAAATCGTTTTTAGAACATAAAGTTTGTTTATTTATTCTAAGCCCATTCCCATAAAACAGATGCACCAAACACATGAAGCTTGCGTCACACGCAATGCAGTGTGCGCCTGACGCATCACCCTGCTTGGCGTGCAATCTTCTTGCATTAGGCGCAAGTTGGTTATGGAAAGAAGGCCGGGGAGTGGTAGAGTTTGGTTGGATCGGACCCTTGATAGCAGTTGTTAGGGTTGTTGTGTATCCTCCACACTTTTTTTATCAGTAGAGCTTGGTTAAACATGTTGATGTTTCGTATTCCTAGACCTCCCATACCATGGGGCATGTGTAGAATCTCCTTTTTCCTCCAGTGTGTCCCCCTATTTTGTTCAGCCTAGAAAAATATTGCTATCAAAAAATCATTTTTATTGGCAATAGTTGTCGGTATTGGAAAACGAAGAGTATGTTTGTAATGGAGGCGATGAGTATCGAGTTGATTAGGACGAGCTTCACTTTTTGTGAAATTGGTCGTTGGTTCCATTGTGAAATTTTGTCCAAGAGAAAAGTCAAATGTCTTACTTTAGCATCTTGGATATCCATCGAGAACCCTTGGTAGGTTCTGTAATAATATGAAATCCTCCTTGGGAGGCTTAGTGAACATATTCACAATATATACCAAAGTCCATACAAACCCTACTTACCATAATTACATGATTCTAAATAGGGAGACTAAATATATTAACATATATTTACACTAATACACCCCCACAGTGGGAGCAGGAGGAGGGCGAATGCTCAAACTGGATCGAAAATCCATAAACAAGGGTTGAGGGAGACCCTTGGTGAAGATATCGACAAACTGCGAAGAAGAAGGCACATGAAGAACACGAATATGACCAAGGGCAACCTTCTCACGAACGAAATGAATGTCCATCTCCACATGCTTAGTGCGTTGATGTTGCACTGGGTTATGAGACATATAAACAGCACTAATATTATCACAATACACCACAGTAGCGCACTTCAGTGGACAATGGAGCTCAAGCAAGAGATTACGGATCGAAGCAGTCTCAGCGACAACATTAGCCACACCTCGATACTCGGCCTCGGTACTAGAACGAGACAAAGTCGCTTGTCTTTTCGAAGACCAGGAAATAAGATTATCACCCAAAAACACACAATAACCCGAAGTAGAACGGCGAGTATCAGGACACCCACCCCAGTCAGCATCTGTGTAGGAGACAAGACCTGTAGCAGGGACCGAGGACAAGTGCATGCTATAGTCAAGAGTGCCCTTAAGATATCGAATGATACGCTTAAGAGCATGAAAGTGAGAATCTCGCGGCGCATGCATAAACAAACACACCTGCTGAACAGCATAGGAAATATCCGGACGAGTGAAAGTAAGATACTGAAGAGCACCAGTCAACTAACGATAAAAAGTAGGATCCGCAATGGGCTTCCCACTAGAAGCACTAAGCTTAGACTTAGTATCAACAGGAGTAGCAGCAGACTTACAAGAGGACATATCAGCACGCGCAAGAATCTCCATAGCATATTTCCGCTGGCAAAGGAACATGCTATCCTTGGTACGAGAGACAGAGATACCAAGGAAATAAGATAAAGGACCAAGATCCTTCATCGTAAACTCCGAACTAAGAAGAGAAATTATACGAGTTCGGAGAGCATCAGACGAGCATGTAAGGATGATGTCATCAACATAAAGAAGAAGATAAGCAGTATCTGAGCCTCGTCTGAAAATAAAGAGAGATGTATCACACTTGCCGTTTCGAAACCCAAAGAGTGTATATAAGTGGCAAACCGTTGATACCAAGCACCTGGGGCCCGCTGAGACCATAAAGAGACTTCCGAAGAAGACACACATGTTTAGGTTTGTCAGGATGAACAAACCCGGGAGGCTGATGCATGTAAACCGTCTCCTGAAGATCACCATGAAGAAATGCATTCTTCACATCCAACTGATGTATAGACCAGTGGCGAGAGACAGCCAAACTCAACACAGTACGGATAGTAGTAGGGCGCACCACCGGACTAAATGTCTCACCACAATCCACCCCAACCTCCTGACTCTTACCATTAGCCACTAAACGGGCCTTATTGCGTTCAAAAGTACCATCCAATTTCTCCTTGTGAGTAAAGACCCATAAGCAACGAACAATATTAGCATCCACAAGACACGGAACCAAATCCCAAGTATGAGTGTCAATCATAGCATTATATTCATCACACATGGCGTTATACCAGTTAGGGTCATCAATGGCACGTAAATGAGAACGAGGAAGAGGAGAAATTTGAGGATGGGAGGAAGTGACAAGAGCAAGGCTAGCATACTTAGAATTGGGTTTGAAAATGCCGGATTGGGCACGAGTGCGCATAGAGTGGACTGGTTGAGTGTGCTGGACAGGAGACAAGGAAGATAAGGGAGAAGAAATAGGGCCCAGATCAGCAGCAGTGGGCCTCGGTGATGATGGGCCAGGGGAGTGCTGCGCTGAAGACCGAACCAAAGATGAGGGAGAGAAAGGGCCCTGCTGAGCCGAGACAAGAGAAGGGCCAGCAGCGCTAACCCCCACATCAAGAGGCACGAAGTTCGAGGCCCGCTGACATGGCCCAGTAGGAGGAGAGCTGGTGTTTGGGCTTGGAGGGAGAGAAGTGGTGGTTGGGCTATGAGAAGGAATGGACACAGAAGAAGATGAGGTCCGAAGAATAGGAGGAGGAGAATTAGACTCAAAATCTGTGAACAAAAACTCATAGTCGGATTGTTTAGGAGTGTAATGGGTGGAATTAGGAAATGTGAATTCATCAAAAATAACATGGCGCGAAAGAATTACTTTATTCGTCGCAAGGTTAAGACACCGATAACCACGATGAGAAGGAGGATAACCAAGAAAAATGCACGGAGTAGAGCGAGGGCTCATTTTATGTGGAGAAGTAGAAGAAAGATTAGGATAGCAAAGACAACCAAAAGTACGAATGTGATCATACGAA
Organism: Beta corolliflora; assembly: GCA_947648045.1. Classification (NCBI taxonomy): domain Eukaryota; kingdom Viridiplantae; phylum Streptophyta; class Magnoliopsida; order Caryophyllales; family Amaranthaceae; genus Beta; species Beta corolliflora. Next base: position 728,037 of record CANSZD010001593.1, read on the forward strand.
GGCGTTTTGTTAAAAAGAATGTGCACTAGAGTGAGGTTATCAAGAACACTAGTGGGACGAATATTAAGTAAATATGTAATCATATGCAAGGATTCAACTCAATAAGAGGGAGGAAGAGAAGCATGAAAGAGAAGACAACGACAAATATTATTAATGGTCCTAATCATACGTTCGGCTTTGCCATTTTGGGGAGACGTATTAGGACACGAATGTCGCCAAATCATGCCATGGGTGAGAGAGAAAGAAGTGAAAGGGTGATTATCATACTCACGGCCATTATCGCATTGGAGGGCTTTAATAGGGAGCCCAAATTGAGTGCGAACATAGGCATGAAAACGAACAAAAGTAGGAAACACATCCGATTTATTTTTGAGAGGAAACACCCATAAATAATGAGAATAGTCATCAAGAAAAAGTAAATAATAACGAAAACCTGTATGACTATTAAGAGGATAGGTATATAAATCGGTATGAATAATATCAAAAGGAGCATAAGTCTTAGTACATGAAACTGAAAAAGGGAGACGACAATGTTTCCCTAATTGACAACCATGACAAACAGAGAGACTTTTGCTATTATTACATTGAATGAAATTATTGTGCTTAAGAAAACTAAGAACATGATCGCCAGGATGTCCCAATCTATTGTGCCAAACTTCAAATGAAAGAGCAGAAAAAGCAGATGGAGAGGAGGATGACTGAGACGGAGAAGATAACACTGGATAAAGAGTGCCCACACTATTGCACCTGGTCAAGACTATCCCCGTCTGTAGGTCCTTCACAGAAAAACCAAAAGGATCAAATTCAACAGAGACACAGTTATCAGTAGTGAATTGGCGAACAGAGATGAGATTTTTAATGATTTTGGGAGCATAGAGAATATTTTTGAGAGTGAGGGGAGGAGTGGTGTTAGGAAGAAAAGATGTGCCGGAACCCTTAACTGGTATTTTAGAACCATCACCAACCAAAATGTGAGAATTAAAAATGCGCCAATTAACAACTGAAGGATTAATACCGAATTGTTCATAAGATGAGACGTTGCGCCGCATCCATATACCGGTTGGAGTCCGGTGGTTGAAGAGATAAACTCGTTGAAAAATGTGGGAAGTTCGGTGTGGGCCGGAAGCCGCCGAGAGCAAGAAAAGCCTGCTGGGCCGCTTGTTGTTGTGGGCGTGGAGCTGAGCCCAACACCCCCTGCTGCTGCGGTGTGCTCATGGGCGAAACAGGCCTCCACATCTGCTGGGTGGGATAAGGACAAGGAGGATAGAGGGCCTGTTGGGCCCAAGAAGTAGCCCAAGGTGAATAAAACACGGGCTGGGCAACAGTCGGATTGTGATGTTGCTGCTGGTTATTGTTGTGGCCCCCATGATTCTTCCCCTTATATTTCCCTTTTTGCTTACCATTATTTCTCCCATAACCAGTCCGGTGGCCATTAGAACCACTATTTGCCGACGGAGCAGAAGGAGTAGCACCGGTCAACAGTACCGTATCCGACGAGGATGACGTCGGCTCCGATTTTTCGCGACTAACACGATCAAGTTCAAGCATCGAACAAGCTTTATCAAAACCCGGAAGAGGAGTAGATTGTTGAATAAGAGTAGACACCATACGATAGTCGGAAGTTAATTTGCCGACTAATTGAAGAACAAGACGTTCCTCAGATATAGGATGGTCTATAGCAGCCAACTGAGATGATATAGTTTTTAAAGCTTGACAATAATCACCAAGAGAAGAGAATTGAGATAGATGTATATTACCGAATTGGTTCTCAAGATGCACCACCCGAGTGCCTTTATTATCTTGAAAAATGTTATGAAGACGTTCCCATGCCGTCATCGCCGTGGATTTGTCATCCAGAATTTTAAGGAGAAGATCGGTGGTGATCGTGCCATACATCCATTGGCACACAATTGCGTCTAACCGACCCCAGAGAGCATCATCGACATCTTTTGGCTTGGTTACCGACGAGTCGATGTGGTCCAAGACATTGTAAGCCTTGGCAGTGTTGCGGAATAATGTGGCCCATGGTGTGTACTGTCCTTTCTCAACATCCAACACCAAAGGAAGCAAAGCTTTGACGTTGGTAACACTCAAAGCAGGATGGTAGGCATGACTTTCCGACGTGGGAGGTGGAGGAGAAGCGTCGGGTGCCATGAATGGATAGAAGAAAAATGCAGAATTTTTAAGAAGAAGAAGAAAGATACACGGCCAAGAAGAAAGGGTCTGATACCATGTAATAATATGAAATCCTCCTTGGGAGGCTTAGTGAACATATTCACAATATATACCAAAGTCCATACAAACCCTACTTACCATAATTACATGATTCTAAATAGGGAGACTAAATATATTAACATATATTTACACTAATAGGTTCCAAGTTGCAGTTTTATCGGGTTATTAGGATTGAAATAAATAAAAAAAGGATTGATAAAAAATAAAGTCCTTTTATCTCATACTATTATTTACCTACGTTAGTGGTAACTATAGGCATTGAGGCACATACTATTAAGCATGATGAAGTATTTTGTCTCTTTTGCTATAATTATTGCATGCCTTGGGATGGGTTTTTATAAAACGGTTGATTCCTAGTTTTATCCAAATAATCTAGTTAAGAAATAGAAGCGCATTTTGTTGTTGAACTTTTGTATATATCTAAAACCCAAGACAAACAAATGTCATGCTGCCACATGTATCCACACAATCAGATGATACATTAAACAATAAAAACGTGTGTTTCAAGATTCGAACATATGATCTCTTATTTGATATGCTAATGCACTAACCAACTACACTATAATACTCATGTTGGTCTTTGTGGGGGAAAAATCATTTAAAGACAAGATATTATTTATATTTTTGAAGACTTCAAATACACGGTTGTAAATAATCCGGGGCATTCGCCCGGGACAAGAACTAGTTATATATATCAAAAAGTATTGGATAAATCGCATATGTGACAAAATTAGACCAAATATTTGTATTCATGTCGTTTATTTTAACCGTGCTATAGTATTGTTTGTCAGATATTGCCGGCAACGGCTAAACAATAAACATGCATTACTTTTTCTTTTGAGGGATATAAACAATATACATGCATTACTTTGGGCTGCAAAGTACCTGCAAATTCAAGTTCGTTCGATCTATATTTTGTTAGACTTTATTGATAATTAATAGCCTAAAAGAAAACTTCTACTCTCACACAATTTGAAAATTCAACATAGAAGAATATGAAGATTGAAGGATAGATGAAAGCACGTGTAGTTGGAATGGAACCTTCCCTCATTCATGTTTGCTATTAATGTTGACTCTGCCTCAATTATTCTTGTAATTATTGATCATTCAATGTTGTTCATGATGCCTCAGCCTCTTTCACGTCAACCCTAAAAATTAATCTAACAAGTATAAGTAAATAATATGACTTACTCCTAAGTACTGCTAGTATTTATAAATTATCTACTGATTAGCTAGTCCTACTACTTGAAATTAGCTATACTTAGCTTGGTGGGTTATTAGGTTACTCTTTTTTTTTCTCTTTTTGAAAGTAGATTAATAGTCTTTTAAGCTGAGGTGTAACCATGACAGGATTAGTTATTATATTTGATAATCTTGAGTACGTACATATATGATATATGCTATTGCCTTAAATTAACAACAATTCAACAAACGAAGTCACCCACTCATCTCCTAATAACAACAACTCAACAAACGAAGTCACCCACTCATCTTTAATAAACTACTACAATTTTGCATTTTTCTTCTAATTATATATACTTCTTCCGTTTTTTTTTACTTGCAATGTTTTGACTTTCACTCTTGCCGATATACAACTTTGACCATTAATAAATCTAATTATATATGTGTAAAAATTATTTAAAAAATTGTGACTTCTTACTCTAGCTGTGGAAAGACTTTCCGCTAAATGTTGTAAGTATATATTGAGGTAAATCCATCAACACCTTACATGCTAATTTTATATTGTATATTATTTACAAAAAAATTTTGTCTAAGTAATTGCATGAATAGTGCAAAATAATAAAAAAAAAACAAAGAAAGTATATATTTTGATTCAAAAGTTTATATGGTCATTTTTTTTAGCAACCACTATAACATTATACTCGCAAATCGCACTATGATTTATTTTTCTTGACTTGCTTTTCTTATAAACACTATTTTCTTCTTTATGCAAGTCGTATTAGATAAATAAAATCAATTATCTACCTAGCTTCCACCCTTTTTTTAATTTATATTCTTTGTTTCTTCGCACAATTCGTATACTTTAACTTGAGCAATAGATTTTACTTTATATATGAAGAAGATATAACAATCATACTGAACCTTTAGATTTTCTCAATATATATAATTTAAAAATATTAACTTTCTATATTTTTACATATAAAGATGGTAATTTAAGTACTGATGGTCAAAGTTTTATGTTGACAAGTATGAAAATTAAACTGTGTTAATTTTTCAAGAAATATAGGTAGTAGTATATATCAAGGATAATAATGTGGCCTATGTCGTCAAAAATAAAAGGAACTATAATGTGTGATTCTCCGAAATATCAACGGAAACTTCCATAGTTTTTTAATTCCTTCTGTTTATATTGCAAATGACAGAAAAAGAGTCCTTAGAGGAATATCTTGGTTGCCCCATTTTCTCTTCAAAGGTAATCAAAAAAACTTTTGCTAAAATTACTCAGTCAGTTTCTCATCAACTCCCTAAGTGGAAAGCTAACTCCCTGTCTCAAGCAGGAAGGAGTGTCCTCATTAATGCTAATCTTGCCACCAAGACAAACTATCAAATAATGTAGAGTTTTTTGCTCCCTAAATTTACTCTGACTCTTCTTGATAGAATATATAGGAATTCTTTTTTGAACAAAAATCATGATAACAGAAGCCCTAATCTTATTGGTTAGGACAAATTTTGCCTTCCTAAAGATAGGGGTGGTCTTGGTTTTCACTTTTCAGAAGGCTAGTATCAATAGTAAAGCACTCCAAATGAGACTATTCTGGAAGCTTATCTCCAATCCGTCAAACTTGTGGGTTTAGGTTGTCTAAGAATCTGGACATTTTAAAAGCCAAAATCCCTGCCTCGGCTGCCTGGCAATTGAAGAAGCTTATGTCTCTTATATCTGAGTTTGCTAAGGGGATTCGATGGATTGTTGGGAATGGTTCTCAGATAGACTTTTGGGAGGATAGTTGGGTATTTCCCCATCCCATTAGCAAAATCTTCAACCCTCTTGCTAGTCTAGTAAACCTTAAAGTTTATGGTGTTATCTTAACAATGGTTGGAACCTTCAATTCCTCAATTCTTTTCTCCCCCCACCTCTTCAATTGTTTCTAGTATCACGTGCATTTATATCCCTACTTATTCCAGTCCACACAAAAGGATTTGGGGCCTTGCTCCTGATGGAAGTTACTATATTAAATCGGGTGCCCGTCTTCTTCAGAGCATGGGCCAATTGGAAAAGGTGGCGTTTAATTGGATTTGGAAATTAAATGTTCCTCCAAAAGTTAGCTCCTTTATTTTAGAAAATTTACATCGATGGTCTTCCTACCAAAGATAGACTTGAAAGGAGTCATGTGTTTACCCCTCAACCGTGTGTGTTGTGTGATGCTGCTAGGGAAACTCTCTCTCAATTATTATTTGTTAGTTGCAACTATACGTGTGATTCCTTCTCCTCTCTTCATTCTATGGGTTGTTGGCCTAACCTCCCCCATTTCCCCGGAGACTCCTTTTACATATTGTATGTTAGTGATTAAGGCCTCTATTAATTCAGAGAATGTTGTTAAAATTGCCATTTTTTGGTGGTATATCTTGTTTACTATAAATCAATGTATTTTTGTAGATGTCCGTTCCACGGCTGTGGCGACAGCAAATTGCATTGCGACTTTCTTTCTTGAATGGTCTAGTGCTCAGTCTATATTGAAAAAAATCTAGTTCCCCCCAATATGATTGATAAGCACTCCCCCTCTACCTACTCCTAAGGTTATTTCTTGGTCCCCCCGCCCCCCGCCCCGTTTGTGTTAGTCAATTTTGATGGTTCAAAGAGAAATTATGGTAGTGCTGCCATTGGTTTCTTTATTCGAGATCATCAAGGTGAGGTCATTTGTGCAGGAGCTCACGCTCTTAATCCGTCTCTTTCGATCCTTCAAATTGAGGCTTGGGCGGCTAAGTGCTCTTAGCCTCAATTTTGCTAATATATCATAGTGGAAGGGGATAACAACCAGGTTATTTTAGTTCTGTCTAATAACAAAAGGGTGCCTTGGTGTATTAATACGATTAATTATGATGTAGGTAAGGATATTGCTGGCTTTTCGAAAGTGCATTTTCGCCACATAAGGGATATTCCTATAACTCTCCTACTTACTTCTTCCCCCTATTTGATGTTGATTTTTCCCTCCTGGCCGGAAAGGACATTTTAGATTGGCCCCCGTGCTAGGGATTCGGCCTAGTTATTTCTTTCTTGGTAAAACAAAATTCCTTCTGGTTATAGGATACCATGCTAAATATCTTCCTTAAACCTTAATCGCTTCAAGTTGAAATAATAATTGCAACGTAAAACAATTTTAATTAATCAAAATCATATTTATTAGTAAGTTTTCTCAACAAATAAGTGGTGCTAAGAGGTTAAACCAATAAAACCTAGTTATATTCACAAGGATAGCTAGGAATTAGTAATGAATACTCTAATTAGAAAATAATATTTTGATCATCATAAAATAATTTCAAACAACAAAAACAGTTTACTATTAGTACAAACGGTTTCAATCCAATGAAACTTATCAAATTAAACTATAAAGAAGATCCTTATGCCCTATTATTTTGAAATTGATTTACAATATTATGATAACATCAATTTTAGGAATGATCAATTTTAATAAGTAGAACAATAGAAACGAGTTCTAATTAGGAAAAAAAAGTTTTAATTAGGAAGAATCAATTTTGAATTTTGAAAATATAGTAAATTGAGTTTAAGAAAGCACTAGAAAATCAATAAAAAAAGACTGTTAAAATAAGTCGAACTCACCTTTATTAGTAACATTTATCGATTTTAGCTGAATAGAATGGGGCCTTACAGGAGAATAAACAAAGGCTCTACAACTCAACTTTAACTTAAGGAAAACAAATTAATGTGCATTAAATAATTTTTTCCATTTTGATGTTTAATTTTCATCTAGCTTGCATGACTTCTGGTATGAAAACTGTTATTAGCATGAATACGAGTTTGTCAAATTGATTAATATATTTCCTTTAATGCAATTGTTAGTGTGTGTGCTCATAGGCACACATCAGAAATCCCCTATTAGCATAACCACATAATTAAAATCTTTTGCTCTTCTTGATTTCGTCCGTTAATACTAGATCCTACTGTTTTTCATGGAAAAGGTATTTTGGACATGTTTGTTGTTTATATTTTAGTACACATTTCCTAATCCAACCTAACTAGTGATAATCAAGTTTTACTTAATGACAATCAACTATTATATATTAACATGGTTTTGGAGACAAAATATTGATCATTGGTGATGGTGAATATTAAAGGAGTTGTTTTTAGTTAGAGGTGTTCTCAAGAAATAATTAACCACCTTTATCTTAATATAATTAATTATATTTCTTTCGCAAATTTTTGTATTTCATTATCAGTTATAGCTCAGAATTATCATTGACTTGCTACTCCTTGCAATTAATAAGTAAATCTAGAAAAACAATAAAAAGAAGTGAAGAATATCCACAACTTGGTGAAAAGTAAGCATCTTCTCTATTATTAGTGAATAGTGATAGATCATTGCATGCAAGAGCATAGTACGTACGTTTACATGAATCATGAATGAGACATACCAATATATATACCAACTTTGAATTTCATTAACATTTGTGGTAATAATAATAATAATAATAATAATAATAATAATAATAATAATAATAATAATAATAATAATAATAATAATAATAATAATAATAATAATAATAATAATAATATACTCTTCTACTTTTGTATTGTATGTCAATGGTAACAAGACTAAGAGAAGGTGGTGTAAGGTTGTAGTAGTAAAATCTGTAGTTTCTTTGAAATGTTTGTTGAAGGAACGAGTACATCAAATGGATGAGAAGTGTGAGTATGGTTCGAGGCGATGTTCATTATTCATGGTTGGACTTTGTGTTTTCCGGTTTCATAAACCGGAGGTGTGTTCGAGAGCTCACCATGTTTAGCTCTCCTTTTCGCTTGGCAATGATCTTAATGGTCTTTGCCTTGAAAATTTCAAATCTGCAGGCGGCACTCCAGTTTCATCTGGTGGATTTCAGCACGCTCCGTTTCTCCTACTTTACGGAGAAACATGAAATACTCTCGAGAGAGAGTCATGAGTCACCTAGGAATGTGACTCTTCCACAGATCATGAGCCAAGAATCCCACGCGTCAGAAGTTCGTTGGGATTGCTCATGCGACGAGATGCGAATCTTGCCTTTGGTTCGTTGTCCGGATCGTGATCGACATTTGCTTCTCCTACCACATCCATCAGTCATCAGAGTTTTGACTCCACCAGCACATTCATCGACCAGCGGCGCGCTACTTAATAGGCGACTCTTTATCGGCTTTGCTTATTTTTGTTTTTTAGGGCATGTAAGAGCTCATAAAGCTCTTTTAGGTTTTCCTTTGTTTTCTGTGTGGTTGTATTAGTAATAGGGTGTACTTCGTTATTTAATCAATGCACGTTTTCTCGATGTAAAAAAAAAAAAGACTAACGACGTAAATTTATGAGCAGAAAAGAACTATTAATCACAAGATAAACAATGCATGGACTAATAATAATTGTCACGTGGGAAGGACCATTAACATATAGCCACCTTTGATTTACAAGTCAGAGTAATTATATTTTTTTTAGAAAAATAATTCATACAATGTTCATCCAATGGTGTGTAAAGCGTAGTAGACTTTGCCTTGTAGCTAAGATCGGACAAAATAAGGTGGTTGGCAATATTCCATCATTGACGATAAGCTACCGTAATAGTCATTTAAACAATAATTGCAATTTGGAGATTATGCTGTATTGTTCTCTAATACTTCATTTTTTTCACCTCATTCTAGTAATAAACTAATACTTCAGTACTCTTTCATAAAAAAAAAAACAGCTAATAGTACCCCTAATATACCAGTTCTCAGGTATAATGCGAAAATTCGAAGGTACGCACGGAAGTATGGGGCTCCCGCAAAAAATAAATAAATTTAAATTAAAAAATTTTTTTTAAAAAAAAAAATAAAAAAATTAAAAAAAAAATAAAATATAAAAAAAATTTTAAATTATAAAAAAATAAAAAAAAAAAAAAAAAAAAAAAAAAAAATAAAAAATAAAAAAAAATAAAAATATTAAAAATTTAAAAATAAAAATTTATTTATTTTAATAAATATTATAAATAATTTTTTGGTATAATGCATGTTCGGAGACTCGTAAAAAAGGGTTAGGAATGTTTTGTAAGTAACGGAATGTTGAAGAGTAAGAAGCACGATATATATAGACTTTTTTTTTTTAGGGGTAAAGTCAAAAGTGAAGCACGATAAAGTTATAAAAAGAAACGATAACTTTTTATTGTCACCCAAAGATTTGTTGTTTGCTGTGAAAATATATTTCTATAGTTCTATATGTTGGAAACGTTAATACTGTATTAAGTCATTTGCATAAACAGATTCTACTTAGTTAAATTCTCCCCCACACCGCCCTCCCCCAAAAGATTTAGATTCCCAAAAACTATACAACTAGGCTGGCTGGGGCACCTAATATTTATTTTTGAGTTTTCTTGATAACACTTGTAATTGTATATTACTCCAATACACCCTCTATGTAAGAACTACTCCCTCTGGTCTTTATTAGTTTACCCGTATATCATTTTAGGATGTCCCTTATTAGTTTACTCATTTATTTTGTTTCTATTTTTGAAATGTGACCACTAACTTTACATCACACATACCTTCAACTTTACAATAAAATAATAGTTTCTCTTTCTTTCTATGTCCCACAACATCATTTCTCCTAAAACTCTGTGCAAAAGAAACGGGTAAACTAATAAAGACCGGAGGGAGTATATCGAAATATATAAATATACTAGTTTTGAAGCCCGTGCGTTGCACGGATTCTTGTTTATTTTATTCTTTGCAAATTTTTTGTTAACATTGTTGGTTTTTTGTTGTTGTGAAATGATATTTTTCAACTCCATTGTATTTACATACTTCCTCCGTTCTTTTTCTATTGCAACATTTACCACTTTGGGTAGTTCATCTATTGGAACCAATCCATTATACTTTTGTTATAAAAAACAACTATAATTGACAATATTATCTTTACTTTATGTTAATAAAACCATCATTAATTACTCAAATTGCCTCATAAAAGTTGCGTTTACTTTGTTAAGGATTTACTTATCCCCTACTCTAGTTAATTCACGGGGTACCTCTATGCTTAATTGTCCATTTTTTATTTTCTTAAAAACCATGCCCAAATCCATTATTGCAGTAGAAAAAGAACGGAGAAAGTATTTGTCATTATACTCTAATTTCTAAATTTGTTATTGCAATATATAAATTTTATATTTTTAATATTCAATTGAATATTGTAGCTAAGTCTATTATTAAATGGTATCCCATTAATTGGTATGACTAAGAATAGCTAACACAATTTTAACATAAAAAATACCCAAATGATACCTTAAGAAAATATAAGGTAATAAATTAATAGATGCACGACCTAAAGAATAGAGAAAAACATGAACACTAATGCATATAGAATGGAAGATGAGAAAGCCAAAAAGAAGATAATAATGATGGTATCATGAATAAAATTAATTAAATATAAAACTAACCTCTACTATAATCGAAATACTATTTAATTAAGAGAAAAAATACATCTTCATCAATCATGACCATATCAAGACTTATCAAACTTCCCCCTTTTTAATGATCCGTGACCTCAAATAATCTAGAAACGGGAATCTTGATTTCCCAATCAGTTTTAGTACAATTAAGTTAATGGAGAGAAGAATAAGATCCGACATATAGATATATGAAAAAGAAAAACATAAATGATTATGTATACAATAAATATTTTAAGAATAAAATAATCAGTTAATTGCATATATAATAGGAGTACCTCTGCAATGTCGTTGACAAACTTTTATTTGATTTTTCATGTAATTCCATCATGGTATGCTATATGTTTCAAAACTATAGATATATATTTTTTCTTTTTCTTATAACTCATTTTTTAAAAGTATGATTTTGAGAGATATAATTGCTATTGTCACATATAATATGTTGCTTTTATAGTTATTCTTATATGTACTTAAAATAAAGAATAAATAATATGTTATTGTTCATCTAAATAAATATATTTTCATAAGCTGTAAAACTATATTGTATATGAAACTTATTTCAAAGCATATTTCAAGCACTCTCCGATGGTTATAAAAATTATAATATTGCGGATTATGTAGCAAAAGTTGTATTCAATTTACATAGTATAATAATTTAAGTTGTTTATTTAAAATCAGACTATAATCTTCACTTATTCAAAACACCTTATATGTATTTATATCTTTGGTGAACACTTTTTTATTTAAAAAAATTAAAAATTAAAAAGAATGACATGACATGCTTAGTTGGATATCTATATAATATTCTAAGGTTGTTTTTTAAAATCAAACTCTAATTTTTTCATCATCCAAAACTCTAATATATATGTAACTTTATCGCTATATAGATTTTAGTTTTTGTTGTAACAACAAAGTTTCCTTAATAAATTTTGTTGGAATACTAAATTGTTTTGGTTCGTTGAGTAAGGCTGAGGTTTTGAAAAATAATATGTTTGATCCTGTAAATCGGACCTATGGTCAAATGCTATAATCATATATATATATAGTTTACTATACTTATAGCTATTATTATATTTATCTAAAAGAAAGACTAAATAATGCCTTACAATTCATCTAATTAAATATATTTACATGAGTTGTAAAACTATAAAGCATATTACAAACACTCGCCAATGGTAAAAAAAAATATAATGTTTCGAATTAGGTAGCAAAAGTTATATTTAATTTACATAATATAATAATTTAGGTTATTTGTTCAAAATGAAACACTAATTTCTCCCTATCCAAAACTCCTTTTATGTATTTAACTATATGCAGAACTCTATTTTAAAAAAATATTAAAGATAAAAATTAATGACATGGCAATCCTACGTGACACTCTCTATTTCATAAGTTGTAGAACTATATTGTAAATGGATCTTATTTCGAAGCATATTTCGGGCACTATCCAATGGTACAAAAATTATATTATTTCGAATTACGTAGCAAAAGTTATATATAATTTACATAATATAATAATTTAGCCTGTTCATTCAAAACCAAACTCTAATTTTCCCTTATCTAAAACTCATTATATGTATTTTAATCTATGTAGAACTCTATTTTTTTAAATGATAAAAATAAAAATGTGTGACATGGCAATCCTACATGGCACTCTCTATTTCATAAGTTATAGAACTATATTGTAAATGTATCTTATTTCGAAGCATATTTCGAGCACTCTCCAATGGTACAAAAATCATAATATTCCGAATTACGTAGCAAAAGTTATACACAGTTTACCTAATATGATAATTTTGGTTGTTGAGTCAGAATCAAACTCTAATTTTCGCTTATCTAAAATTCTATATATGTATTTAAATCTATGGAGAAGTCTATTTTTATAAAAAAAAATATAAATCGATGACGTGGCGATCCTACGTGGCGCACTCTATGAGCTCGAAATCTTGAGGAGCTCTCTATGCTCCCAAAAAGTTCTTCTTTATATATATATATATATATATATATATATATATATATATATATATATTGATTATTGAGAGACATGGAAGGTTAATTAATACCTATTACATTCCAAATTCAGATAAATGTTAACAGAAGCAATAGGCCGCCTATCTGATTAATAAGATCCGATAGAGGTGGTAGTGGTGGGTTGGACCGAATTGAAGTAACGGACCTGGGACCACACACAAAGTGACATAGGTGAGCCATGTGCCATGTTAGGTCATGGGTCGGGTAGGGTTAGTTAAGGTGTATCAAATTTGTTATTTTTTTTAATTTTGTATTTGGAAAAATTGGCTTAGATTAACAAAGGTTGGATTAGGGCTAGTCGAGTCGATTAGAGTAGGTAGGAATTTTAGAATCTCGACACCAACTTTATTCACTGGCTTGATTGAACCTTGTATCGTGTGACCAGAGCCCGTGCCGGGTCGGATGGGATAGTGTAGACTCGATCCACTAACCACCTTTAATCATAGACATGTTCAAGGTTGTCAAAATCGCGATTCTACTTTAAATCGGAAGGGCCTGTCAGAATCGGATCGTAAAGTCGAATCGTAAAATCGTAAGATTCTACGAATTTTGGGGGAATAAGATTCTATGATAAAATATGTAAACTATTTACCTATTTTTTCAATGAACAACACTAAAAATTCAATTTTATCTGTAATGATAACTAGGAATGTGACCATGATAACTTGCAACATAACAAGAAGAATGAAATAATTAGCTCACTTGATTGAAATATTAGTGAAACATAATAGTACACAACACGCTTCATATCGCAAAGGACACAGAAGATCACCCCAATAGGAACTTCTGGCATACCACAAAATTCGTTATGAACTCCTTATACCCAGATCTGTAAACGAGCTCAAGTCCCGTATATATGTCTGTGAATGGGTTGGCTATTCAAACTCTTAACCACCTCCAATCACGGTTTATCTACGACTATAAGAGAACTTTTGGAAAGGTGACCAACAAATAAAACAGGATGTTTAAACTGGATAAATTCAAAATTTCTTCTACCATACAGCTTAATATACATATCAGGCTGCTGCAACTTACCTTTGTAGGATCACCATCTGCCTCTGTACCGTGCTCCCATCCAGGGTCTGATCTATTACCAGCAGCATTTTTTCTCTTTTTCCTAGAACTTGAAGCAGAGCTTGACATGTTTCTATAAATGATTCAATAAAAGGAAGTTCAATACTTCACACTTCACTACTCAAAATAATCGAAAATTACCAAAAAAATCGAAAACTAAATTACCAATTAAAACAACAATTGATGAGATTATTGATTTGGAGATCGAAAGAAAGAAATAATACGCAGCAAAAAACGAAAATAATTACCTGGGGGATGGGGATGGGGCTGGTAGCTAGATCTGAAGATTTGAAGAACCAAAGAACTGAAGAAGAAAAAAAGAAGAACCGAAGGAGAGATAAAGAAGAACCAGCTAGTGAGCAGCGTGCGTGTTGCATCAATTAGGTATTGTGAGGGTGACAGAAAATGGGCCTGGCCCTTTTTTTTCTAATCCCCAGCTACACGATTCAGTATAATGGGCCAAAAAGAGAATCGGTAAAATCGGTTAAAATCGTACGATTCTACATGCGATTTTACGATTTTACCGATTTTGACCGATTCTACATGCGATTTTTTTCAAAAGCGATTCTAAGTGCGATTTAGATCGTTTAGCGAAAATTGGATCGTAAAATCGTACGATTTTACGATTCAAATCGCGATTTTAATAACCTTGGACATGTTTATATTGAGTGTATATTATTAAATGGAGACAAAATGAAGAAAAGTTAAAGGGAAATTCCCACTGGTAGGCTCTTATTCTTGAGAATTTATAATGGTAGATTCAACTTTTTTTTCTTCCCATTGCTTGGCCTTAATTTTCCTAATTTACCCAAATGTAGCATTAATGAGGCTTAAATGTTAATTTCATGTTTAATTGTAATACTTCTGTTAAGTTTTTCTTAAGCCCTGCTAACCATGATTTATTTAGGTCAAAGAGTAGGTCAATATTAATCTTTTGTAAAAGGTTACACCCAGCTGATCCGGTTCCACCAAGAAACCGGATCAGTAAGTCTGCCCTGAATTTTTTAAAAATTAATTTCTTACTTAACTGATCCGGTTATAGCAGAAAATCGGATCAGTTAGCTGCACTTACTGATCCGGTTTTCAGCTATAATCGGATCAGTCAATCACTCTTAGCTGCTGCGAGCCCACCCGATCCGGACCAAAACCGGATCGATAAGCCCGATTTTTACCGGATCGGATGGGCTTTTTTCCACTAGTGTATTAAGGGACTCCTACATGTATGTATAAATCGGTCGGTAAAACACAAAGAATGGTTGGTAAAACAAATACCAACCGCTAAACGGTCAGTGTGGACTGGTTGATATACACATAGTCGGTAATTTCAGAGACTATTAGGGCCAACAAAGTATGGCTGAGTTGATAGCATCACTTCATCTCATTTTCCCCAAGCATAGATTCGAAGGTTGGCATGGACACTTTGAGGGTGAGATTCTCTTACCCTCTACTCGCTCTCAAGTCTCAAGGCGCCTACAAGTTAGTTGGGTTATGAGTATTCTAGCAATAGCCAGTAGACCCTTGACCCGATCCCCGCTTTTATTAAAAAGAAAATTCAAGATTGATTAGGAGATTTAAATAGAACTAGAATCCATTTTGTCTACTCCCATAAATGATTGCAGGATCTGCACATATTATAAGCGTCTTAACATTGTCTTGTTGTGTAAAATTGACCTTAGTTCAGCTTCTGGCGTTTTCCCATGCTTTTTGTATTTACCCTTTGATAAGGTCAAATGATTTTACTAAATGATTTTTAAATATTTTGTGTATAACATTTTGTTAAAGAAAATATTTGCTAGTATTTTACCCTTTGATGACCTCGAATAATTTTTCTTTCCAACAACAAAGTAATTGGTTTGTTACAACTTCTATTCTCAAAACCTTAGGGCCCGTTCGTTATCGTTTTTTGTTTTCAATTTTCAGTTTTTTTGAAAACTAAAAATCAAAAACAGGAAACCAGAAAAAGTGGTTTTCACTTTTTAGTTGTCAGTTTTCAAAATCATCATGTTCCCAATAAATTTGACTAATTTTTTATTTATTATAGGACTATATCATATGACTTTGAAAATTAAAAAACCAAAAAACAGAAAACCACAGTAATACCGAACGAAAAACATTGTATTTTCCGAAATACATACTAATTAATTAGTCGCATAAACATTGTCTCAACAGACTATGGGTTGATCCACCACTAGAGGAATCATATCATGTAGGTCATGCGGATAGGTGAAAGGGAAAGAACCTCTGCACTAAGATACTTCATTTGAGAATACATTTGCATTGGCTTCATTTGAAGTGATCGATTTGACTGATGGCACTGAATACACCCTCCATTGTTTAGTTACAAATTTGACTTTCGCATTGTCAATATACAACGTTGACAATCGACATATTTTTTCTAATATATAAGTTTTGGTTTGGTGAGGATTCAAGGTACTTGTGATTGAAGGAAAGAGAGAGTGTACCATATACAAACGACCAATAGTTGATCAAGTTCGAGCTAGCCAAATGTTAAATGAGCCAAGTTTGTACAAGAAATCCAGATCCTCAAGAAAATCACTCGGATTATATAAAGAACAAAAATTATTGCTTTTATGTTGAACTTGTAATCTTCATGAGCCATTTATATATTCAAGTTATAACAAGAATCAATTTCAACCTTCATTAAACCTTGTCCGACCTCGACTTTGAGATGCAAATGAGCAAGCTTGCGGTTTAACTTCGAACAAGCCAATTAGATCTAAATGCTCATTCAAGCACGAGATACACTCGAACAATTATAATTATTAAGCTCAACTCGAACAAGCTAACTTAACTCAAATCAGCTCTTTCTAATCTTAGGAGGGAAAGCTATCAGTATTATGTGCACTGGGTGCACAATAAATTTATTGTGTGACCACTTTACTTGTAGCCAAAATAGGCAACTTTTTTAAGTCAAATTGGTCACTTTTAATTCAAAAGGGGCAACTTTTAAAGAAAGGGTAACCTTTTACCTTAGATGTCTCATTTCTATATAAGTGAAACAACCCCCATTTAAAATTTTGATAGGTAACTTTTTACCTTAAAGGCGTCACTTTTACATAACTATATAAAGTGATTCATTTAGGGCAAAAAGTCACCACGTCTCATAAAAAAAAATTATTGTGCACTTGTCTTCTTCAAGAATTTATCGAAACACTATTAAGTATACGTTTCACTAACCCAACACCCAATAGAGAAGAGTTGAAATGGGAAAATATTGACATGGTAAAATGCACGCACATAAGAAAACTTCACCACCAATGAAAATCATGTAGCAATACCGCGATATGTGCAAAGAGCCATTAAATGAAGTCCCCTTAACCTCAACTACTATAGTACATGACATAAGCGTATAAAACAACTAATACACCCTCGCTCATCACATGAACATGTTGATTAATTCAATCCTTATTTTATTCTATCTTCTAATAACAAATCATTAAACCCAAATCAACATATTCATTTTAATATCGCACCTCGCAAGTTGTAGATCCCAAATTCAAAAATAAATACTAATACAGGAGTCGTATTTTTTTAATTGTTTTTAACTTTCATAACCAAACCCACGAGACCACGACGTTCCACGCTAAACAAGAGTAAACATAGCTTAGGTTAGAATTATTCTTCTTAACTTTAATTTTTTTGTTGGCACCATTATTCTCCCAAAACTTTAAGTTCCCGAATTCATAAAGGATTACCCTTATGCAAGTATTACCCCACATAAAAGGGTGGACCACCAATGATTCTCGTCCCTCTCCATTAGTACTCCACAACCAAGAAATAAGCATAAGGGCATATGCAGATAGTCCTATTTGGACTCCTCCCACAACC
This sequence comes from Beta corolliflora, assembly GCA_947648045.1. NCBI lineage: Eukaryota > Viridiplantae > Streptophyta > Magnoliopsida > Caryophyllales > Amaranthaceae > Beta > Beta corolliflora. The sequence goes on from CANSZD010001593.1 coordinate 745,857, forward strand.
CAGGCTGAGCAACAGCAGCCTCAAACGCGTGTCTCTTTCTTCTCTACTTTTCTTTTCTCTCTCTTCTCCGACACAAAACAGCAAACACAACGAAACTTACCATACCCATTGTCGGTCCAACCCCAGATCCACATAAAACTTCTTCCTCCATTCATCTACAGATCTTTTTCTCTCTCCTCCAAAACTGTTACTTACTCATTGCACTTTCATATTAACTAACAGAAACAGATAATGGATGTTAGGAAGCGAAAACGGTTACTTAAAACTCCATTATCTTTAACACAGTATTTCTCAGCTAGATATCTCATGCTATGTTTCTGTTGCTTTCTTTTCTTAATCTTCATATCCAGAGGTTTTAATTTTGGATCGGGCCCGTTTCGGCCCGCTCCGATTGTCCCCAAAATCTCGATTTTAGCTACTTCAGTCAGCAATTCAGTTCAGGATCTTTCTACCCACCAGAAAGTTGAGAGTGGGACTAGTATTAGTCATAGTAATAGCAGTAATAATAGCAACAATAGTACTGGTGATGGTGATGCTGATGCCGATGCTGATGCCGATGCTGATGTGACGGGGTTCAGCATAGAGAGCAGAGTATTGTTCAATGATCATGTGTTGGTGATTCTATCAGCCAATAGCAAGTCCCCACATCTGCAATTTGCAGAGAGAATTGACTGTGTTTACCACAGAGAATTGGGTGGTAATAGTTCTGTGGAGGGTGGGGAGGAGAGAGAAGAAACCGTCTCCTATCCGATGTTGTCTTCGGATGATTACGGGATTGGAAGGTGGATAGTCCGGTGCCCGATGCCACCAGCGGATTATTCGGCGGTGGTGGGGTTGCGGGTGCGACAAGACGAGGTGGGAGGAAATGAGTGGGTGGTGGGGAAGGGAGAGAATCAGAGCGTTCAATTATGGGATATGGTGGCATATGAGGCGGCGTTTGATGGGGAAGATATAGCTGTTGTTTTTGTGAAGGGTTTGCAGCTCAAGTCAGACAGAGAATCAGACCCACATCCATTTAGGTGTCAATTTAGGAAGAAGGGTGAGGATTATGCACTTACCACAAAGGCAATCACAGCAGCACAGGAGGTGATCAGGTGCCCTTTGCCTCCTGAACTGAAGGCAAATCCATGGAATGATGAGGAAGTCCAAATTACAGTTGAGATGAATACCAAAGTACCTGGAAGGTCCCATTTGAAAGGTATCCCACGCCAACTAGTACCATCAATAGCAAAATTGTACAAGAGTAATAACAAGAATAACAGAAAAAGTAGTAGTCATAAATATAAGCTCTGTGCTTGTACTATGGTTTGGAACCAAGCTGCATTTATTAGGGAGTGGGTAATGTACCATGCTTGGCTTGGGGTTGAAAGGTGGTTTGTTTATGATAATAATAGTGATGATGGATTAAAGGAGGTGATCGATGGGCTCAATGAAGAGAATTATAACGTTACTAAGCACGCTTGGCCGTGGGTTAAGTCTCAGGAGGCAGGGTTCTCACACTGTGTGTTGAGGGCGAGGGATCAGTGTAAATGGGTTGCATTCTTTGATGTTGATGAGTTCTTTAACTTCCCACCTCCAAAACCCAGGCAAAACTCAAGCATCATTTATCGGGGACCAAACGCACTTCAGGCTGTTGTGGGGAATGTTTCCTCGCAATCAGTGGGTGAACTTCGAACAGACTGTCATAACTTTGGACCTTCAGGGCTGAAGAAAAGCCCGAAAGAGGGATTGATATTAGGGTATACCTGCCGGCTTAAGAGCACTGAGAGACACAAGTCGATAGTAAGGCCTGATGCTGTTGATGATAGTCTCCTGAATCAAGTTCATCATTTTAAGCTGAAAAAGGAGTTCAGACGGGTGAATTTTCGTCGGGCTGTGATTAACCACTACAAGTACCAAGTCTGGGATAATTTTAAAGCAAAATTCTACAGACGGGTTTCAACATATGTTGCCGACTGGCAAGAAAATCAGAATGAAAATTCGAGAGATAGAGCACCTGGGTTGGGGACAGAAGCCATCGAACCACCCAATTGGCACCTGAGATTCTGTGAGGTTTGGGATACCAGGTTAAGGGACTTTGTTATGACAAACCTGGCTGATCATAATACAGGGTTGCTTCCATGGCAGAGGTCTGCTTAATGATCAAGATTGAGGTATCTGCAGCTCATCTACACTTGTAAAACATGAAACAACACAAATTTTTTCCCCCTTTTTTTATTGAAACTATTTCTTGTGCATCTTTTGTAGAAAAGCCATATATTAGCTACAATTTTTACCTAGGTGAATTAGAGAGACAAACAAATACCTCTCTTTTTCTTTTTCTCAAGGTTTTTTTTTCTTCCTCACCTGCTCATGTATGTACTCTTCTGAAATTTACTGGATTCATTTGTTATACAATGCAAAGCCTTTTGAGTCCTAGAGAATGATTCATTTATCTTCTGAAATTCGTCGAATCTTAATAACAGCAAACTGTTTTGACTTTTGAGCATTATGTTAAAATTACTGCATACTAATTGCACTCCTAATATCTAGCAGTTAAGAAACATAGTTCTCCATGGACTGGTGACTTTGCTAGTTCAGTTACAAGTGTACATGAAGCAAACTACTTTCTGATACAGATACTAGACATGGGAATCACTTCATTATTCTTAATTCCCATCTGACTATATATATGTGGGAAAACTCGAGTAAATTTATAGAATATAAATCAATGCAAACATCAAGACAAAAATTTCTAAAAAGGAATAGATATAACATCATACTTGGAAGTGGCTCTGTATTCTATTTTTTAGTCACTGGAGAAATAAAACAGTGTGGAAGACCACGTACACAAGATTCAGAAACTTATAATAAAGTGGTAAGGTACAAAGAAAATTGGATGAACAATATGATTCAGGTTCTTTATCTTTGAGACAAGTACTTCTACTACTGACAAACACGACATTTACCATCACAGTCAATATAATGTACTAGAAACATTCAGTTTAGTCAAGAATATCTGGGCCAGCAAAGTTGTTATCTTGTTCTCTACACGAGTTGATGAAAATGGAGGTAGCCAGTTGAGCACTGGGAAAGCAGACAAAGGATCCACATCCCCTGCTTTCATGTCAAAATCCTATCTAGACCAACTTAAAATCTGGCAAACTTCCTACTTTCGTTTTACAGAAATCAAAAGCTACAGCACACTGGCAAATCATTTCTTTCTGTTAATTCTGTTCTTGCACACTAATGATAAGGGCCTCCTTCGTTCAACATGTCTACAGATTCCACATTTATCTGCAAAGTGGAAGTTTGAGGGTTGAAGGTTGCGTTTAAAACATGCAAACTGAACACACTGTTGATCCCTCTGATCTTCTTATATGGAAACACATAATTATTGAGATGAAATATGAAATTCTTGTCAAGTGCATATTGTACACCCCTAGACGTGCTCCCAAAAGGAAAGGAATAATGGAAAATTGGTTTCTGACCGATGTTTGTTTGGGGTCTTTTCTATCTCGGAGACATCCCTAGATGTGCTTTGAGCCGTCTAATGAAAAATTACCTGTTCTTATGAGCTTCAGCGACTATCATCTGTACTAGATATCAAGAATCATCACGGATTTGCATTATCGACCTGTATCCCGAGTCTGGTGAATTCCTAGTCACTGACTTTGTCAATGTAGCGTCCAGCTTGTCACCAATCAATGATATCCATGCCTACAACCAGCAAGAGGAACTGTTGACTTGAGGATATTAAATTTATTATACTATAAGCTGGAAGCAAGATTAAAATATCAATAACAGATGTCAAGTTATCAACTACAACTGACAGGGACAAATAAAGCATTATTAACACTGAATGATCGCTTGGGCATATTGTGAATGTGAGTTGGATGGTGACAAGGAGTAGATAATTTCAATCATTACATCAGTTTATAAGCTAAATGCCATATGAATGAATATAGCCTCCAAAATAGCAACTTCTATATCAGTAAATTTGAAAGGAAAAACCAGACAGTAGTTGAACTGTAAAATGAAGAAAAAAATATTCCTATGATAAGTTATGCAACAGTCAATCCCATGAACTGAACATCAGGAATTATCCTAAGATGTTACGTGTTCAAAATATTTTGAAAGATAAGATTGACAACAAATTACCTACGTATCTATGAACTTGTACATGACAAGACATAGAACAAGTGAAATTTTCAATGTAAAACACTATGGCTCTGTTTGGTTCAATGTAAAACATTTTCAATGTAAAATGATTTTTCATGTAAAACATTTAACAATGGAAAATTCAATTGCAAAGCTAATTTTCCTTTGTTTGGTTCAAAGTAAAAAAAGTTATGAAAAAAGAAAAATGGAAGGGGAAGGGAGAGGATGGATAAGAGGAGAGTAAAAGGTTGCTAAGGAGGAGGGAAGAAAATGTGTTTTCCCTTCTTTTTTAAAGGAAAATGATTTTCACCTGTACAAGAGATCTTTCTCCTTGATAGAAAACTTGTTTTACACCCCCTACCAAACCAAACAACGGAAAATGAGAGGAAAAGAAAAACTCAATTTCTTGGAAAACATTTTGTACCCTACCAAACGGAGCCAATATGTACGAACGTTTATGAAAAAGACATTCATGTATAACATGATCTGGTAACTAATAGTTTTTATGTAAACATTTCCTAAGCTTTCTACTGATCATAAATGCATGACTGCCTTGTGGAAATCACTTCCTCCTCTCTACACTATCCATAGTTGTTGTCTTCTTGAGTCTGCTATTAAACAAGTGGAACACTTGTTATTTTTATTTCTAATTTGTATACCGTGCCAAGGAAGGAAGTGTTAAGGTTTTTCGCCCCCAATTTAACATATTGTTTCAACCCCATAATAGTTGAAGTACATATAACTGAAACATTGAAATTCCACCCACATAAGAAACATGTCCAAAAAGGCAAAAACGCCTCCTCTGTCTAGGACAACCATAAATGCCCACTATTGGTCAAAGATAATCCAAAACCACTTGCGAGAGGGAACTTAAGCTTTGCTCTATTCTCTTTAAAATATTAAGTTTGGGGAAAATAAGTTTGAATCAGGGGAACTAAGTTCGTTTCACAACTGACAATAAGTTCAGATTAGTTCAAAGAAGGGACAATAAGTTCGGATAATGGGATTCACATCAAAAGAACATAGTAACATGTACTCAGAGATGCATGCAGTCACCATCATCTGTGTCAGGCTTCCTACAAAAGCCACTTAGTAACAATTCTGCTTTTTGTTTCTACCCTATACATGTCAAGCTGTCCAAACACTTACTGATGATTCTCCCATTTGCAAGTTTGTGGATAGTCTAATGTACCCTGGTGCTTTATCATATCCGAAGTAGAACACCAACAAGAAACTTAAGAGCTTGTGTATCATAAGAATGCATACCTGGTCAGCAGTGGAAAACCCCCTTATTGTGTCACCACCAATAACTGCAATTCCCTTGTCTCCCAGAGGCTGCAGGATGACGGCCTGTTCAGCTGAAACAGTTAGATGGAATTCGTTCCCAAAGATAATATCTAGAATACACACTAACAAATTAGGACTAGCTTCCTTCACAATCAATGTAAGATGTATCTAAGGGGGGTGAAAAACAACATGATTGCAATGCAATATTAGCATAGCAACCAGATCTCAGCATTGATTAATCAGAAAACATTATAATAATTGTTTATAGCCCAGATGCCAATGCACAACAGATCTTCTCAGGCATGAGGGAAGACAAAATCCACCACTTGACCACATCTAATGTCAATCAGCAGCTGAACCAATTCATCCATCAAGAGCTTATTAGATTTTACGAATTTGATATGAAGAAGTGTGAATTACGCATAGCAATTGTCCAGCATATGAGAAATCATTGCTTTGGGTAAATCAACTTCTTTTTCTCACAAAGAAAAACCAAAAATAGCATCAACAAAGATAATTTGTACAGGCATGTTTTTATAATTAGCTGATTCAATGCCAGAGAGAGAGAGAACATTAGACATATGCAATTAGAAAGGGAAAGGAATGTTGGAAAAAATTGTAGCAAGATGTAAAGGGAAAGGAATGTTAGAAAAAAATTGTAGCAAGAAAAGATGGAAAGAGAGGGAGACTGCGCCGAGAAAGTCTAGGCGCAAGTGGAAGGATCAAAGGGAGTAATGATATCAATGAAATAGCTAAGCATTTTGTGTTAAGACCATGGTTAAAAAGAAATAGGTTTTGATCTAAGGTCATGGCATTAAAACAAGGTCCTTCGATTCTGTAATTATCGTTTTGTAATGGATTATGAACTTGCCATTCCGCAAATTGCCCATTCCATTACGTGTGATTTAAAATCGCATGGCGAGTCTGTGAAACACTTATCAAAAATTGACCCAACCCGAGACGGGACCTTAGTGGGTTTTTGACACTCCATTGTATCCAAACCCAAGCAACCAAGAAATCCTTGAGTCAAAACAAACGTGGATTGTCTTTGAACCAACCAACCCGGAAACCATTACAATATGTAACAATTATATACTTCCTCCGTTCTTTTTCTATTGCAACGATGAGATTTTTACACTATTCACTCACCACCCTTTCACTATCTCTTGTGATTTTTACGTAAGGAAAAATATAGTCAAGTGGGATCTTGTTAGATTCGTCTTGATTTATACTTTCAAAATATAAAATTTGTATAATTTTTACTAAAAAGTACTTAATGATATTAATAGTTAAAGTTGTGCATTGGCAAGCGTGAAAACTCTATTGTTGCAATAGAAAAAGAACGTAGGTAGTACCAATTTTAGCATGATTTTTGTTGGACTTACAGATCATTTGTATGGTAAGATTTGATTATGAATTATTATGTTCATTATGATTTGTTATTTGCAACGTAAATTGTATATATTTTGTTATATAAATAGCAAAAAAAGTTGAAATAGAGTTAGCATGTTCAAATCCCTTAACATGTTCGGTCAATACGTCAATCCAAACTCGAATGTTTTGGGTTTTAAACAAACATTTGTATGATTTGAACCCGGAATCAACATATTTCAAACCTATATTGATTGACTATTTATGTAAACCTGATTTGTATGTTGGGTCACTCGAATGTTTTATATTCACTATTTAACTCATCTGATATAGACCAATAACCATAGTCGTTACGAACGACGCGGTGGAAACAAACATGATTTTTATCGTGGCATTATGTAATCGCATTTCAAAGAATGACAAGTTCAAAAGACGTTACAGAACCGCCATTAAATTAAGATATAGACGACCTTTGATTCCATGCTTCTCTACATATTGACGGACTTGTATGTGACAATGGATTTTCAGGTCACTAAGATGAGATAGGACACCCAAAGTCAACATCTTTGAGAAAGAATGTACTTAGAGTTGCTTTTTCATATCATACTAGTCACCTCAAGAAACCAAGGAAACAAAATCACTAGATTTTATACTCCTTTGCTTGTCCTACACTCCCAATGGAGAAATCTTACTATAAACCTTTCTCTTATGCATTCCCTGTAGTCATGTCTCCAATAGAGGAAGTCCTTCGTTCTAAAGTTGCTGAAACTTCTTGCGCTGCTCACATATTCTTTAGAGAAATCTGTTAGATTGCGAAGTTTCAATTCTTTGATTGTGTCAGGAACACTAATCTGTTAGTAACTTTCAGAGGACGCTCTGGAAACTGTTTAGCATACATCTAAAATTTTCTTCAAACTAGGTATTATGCTTCGGTGAGTTGTCAAAAAGAAATTACTTCAAACTTCATATTACCTACTGCTGCATTTGCATATAATGGTGTCACACTTTTACTTCTAGGTCCCCAAATAAGAGTGCGTTTGAGTACGTCCATGATTCCATGATATGAGACCACAACTTCCTATAAATATTGTACCATTGCTAAATGCTAATTGACTCGCAACCTACTGACTTGCTGAAACATTTGCACAACACATTCATGTTTTGGAATGCCAATGTTTAATGAAATTGCACTAAGTAATGCAAACTATAAACTAGCTGTCAAATTGTATCTGATGAAGTTAATGGTTTGTCAAGGTGATATCTGAATTTGTCTTGAACTTGGACTCTTATTCTGATTTGTTCGACTTAGCTATGAGCTATCTAATAATCCTATTTCCAAAACCACAACTTAACTCCTTATTGAGGAACTTTTGATTAAGCTCTATTCTACTGAACTTATTCTGAGGACTTGATTTAGTTTTGCTGAACTTATTTTTGCAGAAGTAAACTTATTTTGCTGAAGTTAACTTACGTTTGTTGAGCTTAGCTTATTTTTATTTTCTCTGGACTTACCTAATTAGCTAAATTGAATATTTTTCACCGAGTTGAACTTATTTTTTGATGAATGGAACTTTTTTATTTTGCTGAAGTTAACTTATCTTCATTGAAAGTTTGAAACCTATTTTCATAAGTCAAGAAGAACATGCAAGGAATCAAAATGAGCCTACTGCTAGGCCTCTAATTACCTACATCAGGAGGGGAAAAAGGGGCACTCACATCACACCTTGCCACGTCACAGTTAGTTATCTGCAAAAAAAGGATATTCTCTGATATTTGCTGCCATCTCTGACAGTTGGTTATTGTAAATATATGTGAAGAAGGCTATAAATAAGAGGGGAAAAGGGAGAAGAGGGATATCTGAATTTTGTAGTGGAGAGAATATTTTCCTTGGAGAGACCTCACCTCTCGAAAAGTGAGGGTTGTAATTGATATTTACTACTCTGGTTTTATCAATACAACTACTATCCTTTGGTTCCATTTGTTTTTCTTGTTAATTTCTTGCTGTGAGTTGTTGGTTTCCAGCAGAACATGATATGTTCTTTTCACCTTATGATTACATATAATTATTAAAATCAAACCACATTAGATCATACCACACAAAATAGAACCTATCTGAGAAGGACAGTTTGCTAGTCATGAGTCATGACTCATGATCACAACTAATGCACAAGAATAATTGCACCAACAATATTCATGCATAACCGACAGGGGCGGAGCCAGGATTTTCAATCAGGGGTAGCATAAAAAAACTACACATTAGCGGTTCATAAATCATAATACTTAAATATAACTCACGTTAAACACTTATAACCCTTTTTTAAAAAATATGGTGTGATATTATTATAGGAAATTATTTCCCATGACTTGAATTCGGTCCATTTACAACTTTAACGCCTTAGATTTAACATTTTTTTTCAATTGTACTTGGATGTTTGAGCTACTCGAAATGGGTTATTTGGTGCTAATTATTCTCTAGTCATACCAATTATATAAATTTTTATATTAATTCATAAGTTGTGTTCGATTGGTATAGAAAGTGGTGGAATTTGTACTACTGATGGTAAGGAAATGTGCTCTTATGTTACTAACTTCAATAAAGTATCAAATTTTCAAAACAGTTACTAGTATATTTTTAGATACATTAATAGTTAAAATTGTGTATTGACAAATATGAAAAGTTTTTTTATTAGTAAAAAGAGGGAGTTTTACATATTTCAACAACTTTATGTAAGAGGACAATATTTGGTGTAATATGCTACTTAGAATTTACAAGTGTGTTTGAGACTTTGATGAAGATGGGAAAGATATGAGGAAAAAAAAAGGTGAAAAAGGGAGGAAAAAAAAAGGTGAAAAAGGGGGAAAAAAAGAAACAAAAAAAATAACAACAAAAACTAACATGGTAGCTAAGCGGGAATCGAACTTGGGTGGTGGGAATTTCATTAAAAGACATTCAACCACTCCAACACGCGAAGTCATCAGTATACATTACTAGTTGTTTGTTATATATCAGTTTCCTAATTTTTTTTCCCAGTCAAATTTTTTTATTTTTTTTTTTTAGGGGTAGCATATGCTACCCCTTGTTACTTCATAGATCTGCCCATGATAACCGATATCATCATTAGCTAAAGAAAAAGAGCAAACCTGTGTATTTGGTGGTAGAAATGGCAGCTCAGACTTGCCTGGATATAGAGAGAGATTTGCCAAGTAGCTCTCTACAGACAGGAGTGAAAGAGTTACTTTCATTGTAAGTCAAGGCAGATTTATCCGTCAAAAAATTACAGCTATTTAGCAATCCGTTTAACTATCATACGTGATCCAGATTTCATAATGCCTCTATATAGTGTCCCTTGAATCAATTTCGCAGCATCCACAATCTCTGCTTCACCACCTATAGAGGATTCAGCTCCCACACCAATTTGACAGATACAACTGTCCTCATAAATGATGACCAGGGATCTGCAGCATGTGACAGCTGAGATAGATTGCCAGAACCTGCAGAAACAGAGCCCAATCCTGATTAAGCAACAAATCAGGGCCACCTACACTCAAAGTTTTTATCCACCATAATACAGTAGCAAGAATTAAACAGTTTATCTACATCATCTGAATTACACTCAATGCGACAACAAAGGTTAAAAGATATTTCTATAAAGATCTTCGCAGGTTTTTGAATGTACGAAGTTTTCTGACAACTACAATGGAACAATATCTTCAAGAACACAAGAAAATCAAAGCCAATCAAAAGACCAGTAAAGAGGAAAATGGTAGGGAATATTGCATAGATACAGAACCACTCCAACTCAGAAACAGCAGAATTAGGGAGGTTAGGAGATATCCGGCGACATTCCACACCTTCAGGATCCACCTGAAATGAAAGGAGAATGTTGAACTAATTTTTATATGCAATTCAGGTAGTCAAATGAAACCCTCATTTCAAGAAAACATGACAAGAAAGGTATGCAAGTAAGGATCAGGTTTTATTATATGAAAAGGAGTTCCAGACCTTAGAGATAGATTTGGGTCTAATTGACAGCCATACAAGGCCAGCTAAGATATTCGTAACAGCCAATCCAAGAGCTAGCAGATCTGCCCTTGATTGTGAACTGCAAACAGACACATTTCATAAGAATACAATTAGGTCACAAGACAAAGCATACAAGTTAGATAACATCCCAAATTAAAACATTTTTTCATCATCTCAGACATCACAAAGAACTAGCATCTTGCTTCATAATGCTACCCTCGTGTGACTCAAAACATCACAGTTATAATTGGAGATGAGGTAAACAAGTTACTACAGAATTAAAGCAGACATTGTGACACGAATTTCCATAATAGTAAGTGAGATCTTGCATATGGGTCAGAGCTTGGAAAATAAAAAAAGTTAACTCTCTCAAATCAGCCTAATTCTGTGGCGTCTTCTAAACTTTGATCAATGTAGATATGAGATGTCCAGTCTGGTATGTGTTACAAAAGGGAAAAGAGGAACGCCATCAGTCCATATCCCTTGCAAACAAAGATCTTTATCAGCATTTCAGGAAGCAACAATTGACAGTTAACAACAAACTTGGTGTAGATGGAAGTCTCTATGGCGTCACTATCGCATGCCATTCATAAATCAGGATATCCTTGTAAATAGCAGATACTATCCTTCCAAATATTCAATCAAACTAAGAGATATAAAAATGCAGATTAACAGAAAGATCTACAATATCTTGTCATATTAAAACTACCAGAATTTTATAAACTACATAGTCTGAAGATGCTTATTTCTGGAATTAAGATGGATGAAGAGGCACTCAAGCTTGGAAGTCAGTCGTCCGAAAATTCACTCATATTTCATTTATAGCATTAGTTTGTCCCTTTTTCATCACTTCAAATAACATCTAAGACTCCAAAATCAATATGCACAATTTTCTAACCTAACTCACACCATTTTTAACAACCTTTGCAATACCAAATGTCTTCAATTATCACCTATATTGCCAAGCGCTTACAATTCACTGATTCTATCAATTAAAGCACAACATGCTTAATCCATGCAATCAACAAACATCAGCCACACCAGTTTCACGCGATTTTACACCGTTTTTTTCCGGTAACATATCTCAAGTGGAAATTGTAGTAGCGACAAGAAATCCAGTTAAAAATTGATCATCTCAATTTTACCAATTAAAGTAATAAAAAATCAAAACCTTACAAAATCAATGAGATGAACAATATAATCAAGCATGAAAACGACAATAAAAAGTTCAAAAGAACTGACCTACCGGCGTCGGCAACGGGAGCAATGCCGGAAACAGCACGATTGAGGAGTACGGCGAGGAGAGAGAAACCGCCGACATATATCGGCAAACTTCGAGCGACATTGTCGTTGTTAGAGACCCAATCAGCGACAAAATTTCGCGACGGTTTCGGTCCTTTGTATCCGTCCGACTACATTGGAGTGAGATGAAACAGGTTGAACTCCAAAATTGTAGAGAAAAAGAGGAGAGAGAAAATGGATTATACCTGGAAAGAGTTTGAGATTGAGGAGTTGATGATGAAGCGCGGGAAAGTAGGAGACGAAGAACTAAAGTGTCGGAGAGGTCGTTTGGGGGTGCACCAAGTAGAAATGGGGGAATGGTGGAGAATTCCCGCTTCCATGGTTAAAGTTTGTTATGGTACCGTACTACTGTGGTACGCATAGATGGTGCACACGTTCACTATAGATAGGACAGTGTGTACGGATCAGTCTAGTGCTGTCAATTCGGTTAACCAGTTCAATTCTGGTTCAAATCAAACAGTTCAGTTGATTTCAGTTCACTTAACTCAGTTCGCTTTTTCCAACTAAATTGATTCAGTTTAAATTTTTTCGGTTTCAGTTTCAATCCATACGAGTTAATTCAATTTTCGTCCGTTTGCTTCGGTTTACATTTGTCTTTTGGTTTGATCCGTATAGTTTCAGTTTAAACAGTTGACTATTTTCCTATTACTATCAGTTAACAGTTATTTTCAGTTCGGATTCAGTTAATTTCGGTTTCTTAAGGAAATCTGCATCAACTCAAGTGAAACTTTATATCGGTTATGCCATGTAAACTTTTTCAGACCGCGCTTCGGGTCAAAGCATTATTCATTGCATATAATTCAACTCGGTTGGACTTTTGTCATATCGGTTAAACTTATAGAAAACAAGTGCCATCAAGAGACGTGTTTAAGTTATGAGATTAATGAACGGACCAATGTAAGTCGATAAACTAATTCAAGATAACAATCATTTATTTAAGTTTAAATAGTCTTTATATATGTTAAATTCATTTCATAACTTAAACATCTAATTCAATTGATGCAAGTTGTCATGGGATGAGATAAATGAATGTACCATCAATCAGTGACTTCTGATAAGTTGATAGAATCATAAAAAGTATCAATCTTGCATTCAAGTTAATAGTATTTAAGTTAAATCAATTTCGAAATTGTAAACATGTTATTGAATTAGATTAATATGTGTCAATGTAAGTCGATAAGTTTGTTCAGGATAATAATACTCCATTCCAGTTAATTGTCATTAAGCTATATTCACTTTGAAACTCAAAACATCTACTTGAATCAAAACTATTTGTTATCCAATAAGAACAATGAAAGACTTATAACTATACACTTATATCATATAATAATAATCTTTGATGTATTCTCTTAACTTTCTACACATGTGAGTATAAACAAGTTATTTTATCAGTGGGCTTTATATACAGATTACTACAATGAAACAACTCTTCGATCATATGTTCTAATATTATAACCAACGACAATAACAAAGAGTAGATATTATCAAAAAAAAACAAAGAGTAGACGACCATTTCCAAGGTTTATATAAATGACGATCTATTATTACAAGCATTATAATTGATATATAAGTTTGTGAATAGCTATGATGATAATGAGAACAATAAAAATAATAAACATAAATTATAAGAAGACATTGTCAACTCAATGAAATTCATACAAGTTATATCGTTACACTATAAGTTCACTTAAGTAGATATAATCTAACTATTACATAATTGAATGATAGTTGTATACGTAACACTATAAGAAGTATAGCTTAATGAGTAAATAACCATAGAGCTGTAGAGCTAGTAACTTAACAAGAGACATTGAATCTAATTATTTCAATAACATTGAAAAAGAGGAGAAAGTAGATGTGACATGTTACCAAAAATTGAAAAACACAACAGTGTATAGATTAAAAAGAAACATACTATAAAGGAAAGTGTGTAGATTAAAAAGAAACAGAGGGAGTAATTTGTTATAACATATAGGGAGGTTTGTGATAGTGTGGTACTAAGTACTAAGTAGTGAGTTAGTAACTAGTTAATTACTAACTAGTAAGTACAAAAATACTGAAATACAAATACTAAATAACAAATAACTGATAAAGTGATAACATGTTTTGATGTTCATAACTTTGCATATTGCCATATTTAAAAATTAATAATGAAGTTTATAATAATAAGTTATCTAAAATTAATATTACATGAATTTCAAAAGTTATTAATTTATAACTTTACGTTAATTTTTAACGAAAAGTCAATAATACTATTTATTAAAGTTAATTTAGAAAATAGAAATTTAGAATTCTCAAATGAAAATAGTATGAAAATTAAAGGCCATTGATTTGAGAAAGATGAAAATTCAACCAACCATTGATCAAAATAGCAATGTAAGCAATCCATGTGTTTGGTCAAACTCAATGCTCATTGGTCTAAATATGAATGTCATGGATCCCCCCTTGAATGAGGAAATCTCATCCCTTCATTAGTGAAAGAGCAAATCTCAACCGTTGTAAAAGCACGAAAATTTGATGAAAACTAAAGCGGGATTTCTTCCCGGGTTAGACAAAAATGCTAACTCAAAACCTAAAGAAGGTCCATAAGTTTCGCAGCCCCATATCTGGTTCTACCATCACAAGAGACATCTTTCTCAATTCTAGTAAGGCTCTTCTCTCTCATGTTCTAAAGAGATTCATCTGAGAAAAATGTGTTTTCTTTTGGTTGCTATGGGTTTTAATGGAATACTTGAGGGAGTTGAAGAAGGCCAAGAAGAATAATGGGCAGTTCTTGCCATTAACGAGGTAACAAGCTCTTCGAATTTGCACCCTTTTGGAAACAATGTACTTTGCCCTTCAAAATCATTGATTCAATCATTCACTTAATTAACTATCTAATTGAGCATAACCCATCTATTAGAAACATCAAAACTTTGTCTTCTTCTTAGATCTATAGAGGTTGAATATCACTTTGTGCAAGTTGAAAACCTTCTTCAAGTTTTGCCTTTGGAAGTTTAAAGGTTTGTTCTTTCCTTCATTTTTTTAGTAAGTGCTTTCAAATGTTTGACTGGATTGTCCAATTATGACTAGCATTGTACAAAAGAGCGGTTAATTTGGAGATTATGAATGGATGATGGATTGTTTTTCATATTTGGAACTCTAAGCTGAGAGCAAAAATGTGGAAGATTTAAGCTCGCTTAAAAGGGGTTTACATTTCAACTGTGTTTTTTTAATCTTTTTTTCTATTTGGATGTGATTCTGGAAAATTGGTTGAAGTTTCGTGCTTTTGTTATTTACTAATTTAGAATTTTGGGCTGATTTTATGGCTCTAATTTGACCCAATTCAGCCCCAAGGGTGTTCTTTTCTTTTGCAACGAGTTGTGAGCTTAAAATAGGAATCATATGCTTGCTTCGTGTCGTGAGTTTATGGCTCTAATCACATGCAGGTAGTCGATGAATATTAGAGCATCAGATCAGCATAGTTGTTGAGGGCTCAACTTGGACATTGGTTGAATTCTCCATCTAATTGTAGCTTGTAATACTTTAGGCATACTACGGTTTATATGAGGCCTAAGTGATTATAACGAGGATTCATATGTTGTACAATAATAATAAACAAAACAACAGTTTATATAAATGAGTAAAGTTACTAAACTAATTAGATTATTGGCTAATGGCTAATGGCTTATTGCATTTATGTATTACTCTAACAAAACAATATACATTAAAGTCACTAATGATCAATCATCAAATGATTAAGTCAAATCAACTTGTGTGAACATTCAGTTATAAGTTTATCTTACTAAAATCCCAACTTCTTCGGTTCATTTTAAAACAATTTTATACAGTTCAATTGAAAACAGTTTGATTCAGTTCAGTTAAAAACAGTTTGATTCAGTTCAGTTAAAAACAGTTTGAAACAGTTTTCAGTTAAATTCAGTTCATTTTCAGTTCAGTTCAGTTTAAATCGGTTTTCCGTGCAGTTAATTTCAGTTTAGTTTGTTTTCGGTTGAGTTTCAGTTCAGTTTCAGTTCAGTAATTGCAGTTTACTTTAATCTGATTGACTTATCGGTTTTTGACTTTCCAGTTTTGGGTCAATTCAGTTTAGTTTATTCAGTTCAGTTAGTCATCAGTTTGCAGTTTAACCATCGATTTTCAACCAAACTGACAGTACTAGATCGGTCCACACGTATAATAAGAATCAAGGTTGGCCTAATCACCATTGTGACAAGGATTTGATTTTTGCTCTGTTCTTTTTTAATTGCAACATTTTGACTTTTCCACTATTCACATTTCATCCTTTAACCTTGTATGACTATAATGATCTATAAGTAAGGAAAAACATACTCATATGGGATTTTATTTGATTCGTCTCAATGTGTGTTTTCTATATATCTTATTAGCATAATCTTTACAAATATTTAACTAAAGATATTAATGGTTAAAATTATGTCTCGTCAAGTGTGAAAACACATATGTTGCAATAAAAGAAACATCTTTAATCAAACTTAATGGAATTTTAATTTTTCATAATATTCATTTCAAAACAATGGTATGTTCTTCCAATAAAAATATATCATTTTAAATCATAAATAATGGCGCCTAAATTTAATACTTCCTCTGTTGCTTATTAATGTTCCTACTTGGTATCTTGGCACTAGTTATAATTACATAGAATCTTCTAAATTTTTCCCAATATGTAAGATAAAACATAGTCATGTAGAGGTTTTATTTGATTCCTCTTTATGAGTACTTTAACAATATCAAATCTTTATAATTTTTACTAATACTTAATTACATATATTAATAGTCATAGATGTGCATTGGCAAATATGTAAGTAAAACTAGGAACATCAATAAGGAATGTAGGGAGGGAGTATTCTTTTTAATTCTTCGAAATGTTCATTTCAAAACAACTTATGTTCATCTTTTATATAGCATTATGTTCGAACAATAAAAAAATATTTTGAAATTTTTTCATTTAACACATGGCTATTTTTGTAAATTATTAAAGGATCATTTTATTATTTACAAAAGGGTATTTTTTATAATTTTACACACCCTACACCCTAAACCCTAAAGCCTTAAATTTACCCTAAGCCCTATACCCTAATCCCTAAATCCTAATACCCTATACCCAAGTCCCTAAACTAGAGCTGATCAAAGTGAGAAGACTTACGAGAAGTTGAATGGCAATTATGAGAGAGTTCACTAGGATAAGCTCATCTGTATAGGATCTCTCTGCCGAAGCATAGAATAATAGGATGGCTTGTCATGCACCAGAGGCTCAGAACAACTGATAGATTGGTGCAAATAGGCATTGCAAATTGTGATTAGTGTATGTTGTGTGGATATGGTAAAGAATCTCATCAACATCTCTTCTTCCAATGTGACTATGCTGGTAAATGTCTCCAGAGGGTAAAGAATTGGCTTAAGCTCAACTCCACACAAAATTCCTTCCAAACAATGACTTTCTTTGCTTAACATAACCAAGAGATCACATTTTCATAAAAAGACCACGGTGATGTCTTTGGCGGGGTTAGTGTACTTACTGTGGTGGGTTAGGAATGAAGCAGTGTGGAATCAACTTGTTTAGCTGCTGTTTATGCCGATTTTCGTACTAGGTACTAAAAAGGTATTTTGGGAGCCAACAACAAGAGCAATATACTAACTATGTTATATAGCAAATAAAAAGCAGTAAAAACGTAAATGAATTAAGTAAAGAACACAAACGGATGGTGACGCAGAAAACCCAAAAGAAGGGAAAAATCGCATGTGATTCTTGTGACCACCAATCCACTAAGTTAACGTCGCCGTCAATACAAGTGTTCAACAACCAAATTACAATGGAGTCGTCAAGGAGTTTCTATGGAGAAGAAATGTGATTAGAGAGAGAGAGAGTGCTATATGAGTTACGGTATTAGTAGTGAAGGAGTATTTGAATGAATGAAACTAGGGTACAATGATTTTCTATTTATATTTGACCTAGGAGTCCTTATTGGAGCCGTTGTCAACCTACCCCCCAAATAGGACGTGCTAATACTTCCTCCAATCGCTTCTCGATTTCTCTCAACCACCTGGTTGTGGGCCCATACAACACGTTTCATCCTTATCACGTGATAAGCGCAGCCACGTATCTCCTAAATTCAAAATATCATTCTTGCCGCCAATGAGGTAAATACCGAGGCAAGCAATTGCCCCTAATTGATGATTACTGTACAACGGCCTTCGGAAGTGGCATCAATTACACTCCCCGAAGTTTTTCTCATTTCCTACACGCTTCCTCTTATAAAAATCCCCCCCATCATTTCTTCCTCCTGTCACTTCAAATTCTCTCTCAGAAAAAGTTCTCCTTCTCCGAGAAGCAAAACTCACCTTACAGTTTGTTTTCTCCGCCGCTTTTGCAATTTGCTTCCCGTGTTTTTTTTTGTTCCTTTCTCCTTAAATTCGTCTTTTTAACCTCCATGGCTCCCAAAGAACTTCCAAAGATTAGGAAATCTAAGAGACCCACTAAACCAATCTAGGATAAAAATAAAGTCGTGGTGATTAATCTCAGGTATAATATGGGGTCCCAGTGTGTCTAGCGAGTTCTTAGAGGACCAAATTGATGATAATCCCGGAGAAAGCGGGTTTACCTTTTTGCACAAAAGCTAGAATTCCCAAAAAAGATGAACGCCCGACGATCGCCCTCTAGGTTGGGTTGTTTTATATGAATATTCGTTCAAGATAGGGTATAGCTTTCCCCTCAACCACACGATGACTGAATTACTTGAAACATTGCAAGTCGGTCCTGCCCAAATTATGCCGTTGGCATGGAGAATTATTCATGTAATAGACGTTTTGGCACGAGGTAGGACTTTGGGTTGGCTAATTTGTTGTATGTGTATGAGGTAAAAAGGGTGGAAAACACAAGGTATACTCTATTCTTGAAATCTAAGCGGCATTCTTTAGTGGGAAATGTCCAGGGCTAATGACAAAGTGTGGAAGAAGAAATATATTTTTGTAGATAAAGCTTCAATAGGGAAAGCTTACGAATTTTTATGCGAAGGGTTGGAATGCGAGAAGGTACCTTTCTTTCCTTTTCACATTGCTTAGATTGAATTGAGATGTTGACTCTTTCTAATTTCTTCCCCCTTTCGGAGGTTCCGCCCTTGCCCGTCGGAGAAAGCGAATACGATGGTGGGAAAGTGAATAGGCTCTTGAAAACATACTCTGCGGAAGAGCGAATGTTTAGAAACAACTTTAATCTGGTACCAGCTGACGCTGCAAACCTACCTCAACACCCCGACGAACCAACAAACGAATCGTCTCCTTCCATGGCATCAAGTACCACACTAACTGAATTAACGCTGTCATTTTTATTCCGTCTCGCTTTTCCTATGTCTGACTTCGTCCCTCATGTGCTAGAAAATACCATGTCCACAGGTCCAAGACCCTGGCGTTGCACTCTCGAAGGCGAGATGTTAGAGAGGATGAGAAAGAGGAAAAAGCCTCAAGGCGAGAAGATGCCAACACCGTCTTCCACAATCACCCCGGAAAATGTTAAGACCTTCAAAGCTATCGAAGACGCTTGTCAAAACCACGAGAATGCCGTCCTCGAAGGAGAAACGTTCACCATCACCCTTCCCAAGAACTTTATGGAATTGGCGTCCTCCACCATCTGGCCGGCTGTCGAGAAACTTGCTTTTCCAGCGCTGCAACGCCGCCTTGCCAGTCTACCTCTGAGTCATGTTGCAGGCGAAGGGTTGGCCCTGCAGATTCACGTAAGTGTTTTGTACTTAAATGACTCTTTAATTTGAGTACCCCTTTCCCGATTGCTTTACGTCTCTATGTCTAGTGCATCCCAAAACTCTCGGCTCTCCATGGTCTTTGTACTCACACTTGAAAAGGAGTGCAAGACGCTCCGAGATAAATTGGAATGATCCATAGCTTTCAAGCCAAGTTCTTGAAAATAAGTTGAAGGTGGTGACGGTTTGAGATGATGATTTGAAGGAAACGTCCGAGGTGCAGGCGGCATAGATGGATTCCAAATTGACGGCGTTGCGGGAAGAACTTTTCGATGCCGCCAATTTCTATACATGGAGGACCAAGGCCAGGTTGATGAAGCGAGTCACGGAAGGCAAGGCGCCGTCATGGACCCCTAAATCCGACGTCGGGACTTTTTCGGGAGGACATAGGGATTGCTAAGGATTTGCTCCCGAGGGTGCCCTCTGCTAGAGATGGCGACCACTGTAGAATATGTGCCTACTAGGTCGACCCGTCGAACGTTGGGAACACAAACGAAGCAAATTAAGTTTTAATGTTGTGCATTGTTTAGTCGATCTCCATAAACAATATGTTTTAGTTTTTTCTAGCGTTAGTTTTTGGGTGATGTGTCACCAATTAAGACAATATATGCGCTTTTGGGTCTTGGTTTTAAAACAATGTTGGTTTATCAATTTGAATTTGATGTTTGATACTCATGTTAATTCCTTTGCGACAAACGTCATTGTGATGCATTTACTGGAGTTCGCATTTTCATACGGTTATTTCACCATATACCCTAAGACAAATCACGAAATTCACCATATATCCTCAATGTTTGAAATTCACCATATACCCCGAGTTCCGAAAACGTTCCCCAAATACCCTTTTTCTAACGGACGTTAACTCGCCTTTTGCGTTATTTACAATTTTACCACAATTAACCTAATTAACCCCTCCCTCCCCCTAACCCCTAATCCTAATGCCTAATTAACCTAACTCCCTAACCCTAATGCCCTAACCCTAACCCCATCCACCACCACCTCCCCTCTCCCCCCGCACTCCACATCCACACCCACATCCACACCCACACCCACACCACATGCCTCCCCCACCACCATTTACAGCGCAGCCCCCCCCTTCCCCCCACCCCGTAGGCCCCCCGTCGGCCCCCACCCTTCCCCCACCCCTCGTAGGCCTCTCTACCACCCTCTCCCTCTCCCCCTTCCTCTCCTCGCCTCTCCCCCTCTCCTGCTCCCTCGTCGAGAAGTCGCCACTCCCCCTTCTCCAATAACCGCCATTGTTGAGTTGAGGGTTTAAGCTTCGAATTTCTTTGTTGCAAGTTTTTGAAGCTTTTGAATTTTCCGGATCCAGGTGTTTAGGGCTCGATGCCATGTTCGGTTTTCGCCAAGGATGGTCAGGATGAAGGTTCAAGTTGTGGTGGCGTGGGTTGCGGGGGAGTGGGAGAGGGGGTCCTGCGGGAGGGGAGAGAGAGGGTGCATGGGGGAGGGGGGAGAAGAGGGCGAGGGGGCTGCGGGGGTGGAGGGAACGGGGGTGGGGGTGTGGCGGCTGGGTGGGGTGGAGGAGGGAGGGGGAGGGGGGAGGGTGGGGAGGCTGGTGGGGTGGGGTGGATGGGAGGGGGGAGAGGGTGGAGGGGCAAGGTGGGGTGGAGGGGAGGGTGGGTTAGGGTTAGGGGTTAGGATTAGGGTTTAGGGGGTCGGGGATTAGGAGTTAAGGTTAGTGGTTAATAATGGCAAAATTATAAATTAAGCAAACGTCAACTTAACGTCCCGGTTAGAAAAGGGCATTTGGTGAACGTTTAGAGCTCGAGGGGTATATGGTGAATATTCAAACATTGAGGGTATATGGTGAATTTCGTGATTTGTCGGGGGTATTTGGTGAAATAACCGTTTTTCATATATGATTGTGTGTGTTTGTAAATGTAAATGTTTGTACGTATGTGCGTAGTAGGTACCTTTGATGTTGAAGCCATTTTGGTACTAATTGCTATGAAGGGCTAAATTGCCTCTTCTAATTAGTTACGCATGGCGCATTGTGCGTTCATTGTTGTGATGATGTCTAAGGTGTATTAACCTTCTGTGTACTGATGTCAGCCTGTACTAGTTTTGATGTTGCCATTCTAGTGCCACTGACTATAATTCATCAAACCAATGTTAGCGTCAAAACCAATGTTAGCGTCAAAACCAATGTCGGCATCAAAATCTTGTGAACGTTGTTGCAACTAGATGCTTTGTCGTTAAATGTCAGTATACTCCCATTCCTTACACCTGTCTTCACAAAGAAAGGTGAGATGCGCCAACGGCCCTCCGATGCTCAAGTCAGTACAACATAAAAAATAATGTTCAGGAAAGAAAATTAAGTATGTTGGGAACAAAATGAAATGAAGCAACCTTACTTAAATTGTTAATGTAACACCCCAAATTCTCTCTCTTCTAAAAACATATTTTAATATAAAACTCTTGAGAAACTTGAGAGTGTTATTGCACGTGATAACGTTAAAGGCTTTAATACTAACTACTAACTGAACTTGAAACTAATGCAGCGGAAATAACTTAAATAACTCCTCTTTATTAATATCTATAAACTTTATTGTACAACTATGACGACAATAATAAAAATAAAGAAAATAAAATAACAAGTCCTTGACTAGTTATGATTCTCACTAGGCTCCCCCATATGAGTATGCATCATATCAACCTTGTAAATTTGCTCGCCAAAATAGGGTCATCACAAGGGACAAAGCCATAAAACAAAACAAAACAAAACAAAAATAAATGCGTGTCAGTAAAAATACTGAGTACATGTATATGTGGAATATTAAACACCTTATTTAATTGCATATTTGAAATATTTAATTTCGAAAAGCCTTCCTTGGATACTTGTAATACTTATATAATATAGAGTATATAACTTTAATAAAAAAATCCTTTTTCCTTACCTAGGTACCTTTCCTAAAGTGTGCACACCTCCCAAGTTTAGTATTCCTTAATGAGTCTATGACGAGGGGTTACTACCTTGTCCACATGACTTATACAAAAAGTACATGGGTAAATAATATAATGGCTATCGTTCTTGCTAATAAATAACAAGCCGTTGCCTGGGTAAATAATGTTAATAGCTACCGTTCTTGCTAATAAATAACAAGTCGTTGCCTCTTTATTATTGCGATCATAAAAGATCATATATCTAATAAAAATCCTTCTGAAATAATCCTCCTTTAAAAAGAATAGTACTACTTATAAATTTAGCCATATAAAGGCATAAATAAAATAACTTGCTTAAGAGGTAACTTTTGAAAAATAATAATAATTCAAAAACACTCCTTTTTAAATATTTAAACATGCATTTAAATATCAAACTCCTTGTAAATTATATGAATACAGATTCAAAGATCAAACTTTATAATAATATTGAACTAAAGACATAATTCAAGTGCATAATAAAATTAATAAACATTCAAACATGTTCATACAAAACACATGTAGTTCATAATAAAACTTATAAAAACATGACTTCAATCCAAAATATTTTCCTAAAAACATGGTACTAAGGTTGCAAAAATAATTATTAAAGATCTACATATACACGCACCTTGAAAATTAATAACTACTAGGGAAGAAGAGAAAGGGTAGGCTAAGAGGGAGAGAGAGTTTAAACTTGAGAAAAGAGATGTATTTCTCAAATTTGGTGTGAAGAATATGATGGGTGGAGACCCATATTTATACTAGTTGGACAAGTAGAGTCGTACTAGAACTCGGAACTAAAAGATGGGTTTTTGAGAGAAGATAAATAAATTTAGCTAAAATCCAACTACTTTTACGATCATCTAACTAGGACCGGGGACATATATAAATTATCCTCTAAGATAAATAATCTAGAATCTTATATGAAGAAAAAGATAAAAATGAGAAAAAAACCAAAACTTACCTACGGCGGTGAGTTGTCTTGCTGCCGGAAAATTTGTTTTTGTTTTTTTTTTTTTTTTTTTTCTTTTTGTAAATCTTTTTGTTTTTTTGAAATTTCTTTAAATCTTTTTCCTTTTTTTTTTGTAAATCTTTTATGATTTTCTTTAAGAAATATCTTCAACTACTAAACTAATTACTTGGATTATAATTTGTAAACTTAGGCCCAATATATAATTTGGGCTAGAATTTATTTGAAAACCCCATAATATATCATAAAAGCCTATTAAAAACCTTTATAATAATAATAAACCTCTTTAATAATTAAAATCCTTTTAAAAAATTAGAATTAATAACTTACGAAAAATACGGAGTATTACAGTTAACTACTTACCTGTATTGGTGTCCTTTTTGTTGTCAACATAATTCGTTTAAAAATGATAGAGTTTTAAATGGACTGCGTTCCAACTCCGTGGAACATGCTTACCATCCTTTGTGCACAACCTGTAGGTGTCGTTTCCTACCACTTTGTGTATTTGATAGGGTCCTTCCCATGCGGACACTAACTTACCTGCATTAAGCTCTTTAGTATTTTGGAACACTTCTCTAAGTACCCAGTCACCTACCTTAAATGTTTTTGCTTTGACGTTCTTGTTAAACTTCGCGCAACTATCTACTGTTGTGACGCCATTCGTACGAGGGCTGTTTCTCTCAATTCTTCGCTGGTGTCAAGGTCATGACTCAGTTCCTCCTCATTTCTCTCTGGCGTCAGCTCTAGTAAAAAATTGTCAATTTGCGTCGACTTATTTGCGTCGCACCCTCGAAGAACTGACGAAAAAGTTCTGGAAGAGCCTATTTGCATCGGACATCAGAAAACATGCGACGCAAACAATCACAGCAGATGAGTGGAAGGGTCATTTGCGTCGCATCATAATGAGGACGCGACGCAAATGACGAACACGATTTGCGTCGCACGTAGCTCATGTGCGTCGCACATGTTGGGATCCGGATATTTGCGTCACGTGTTGAGAAGATGCGACGCACATAGCTGCATCTATCCACACCTTGGATACTCCCCTATCTGCATCGCATGTTTCTTTAGTGCGATGCAAAAGTTATTTGCGTCGGGTTTGTATAGCCCATCCGAGCCTTGGATGATTTGGGCTGATAAGGTAACCTAAAAAATTGTCAAGTGCGTGTGCGACGCAGATAAGCTTCTCATATACAAAGCCCATTTAACTCCCATTTCCTCTCAGCCGTTTCTCTCACCTTCTCACTCTTCCATCCCTAACCTAGATCTGTTTCATCTTGAAACCTCGAAAAAGTACAACGATGGCGAGAAATTCGTAGCTTCTCCGACGAGATAATCAACGACGTTGTTTCCATCGTCGAAGGAGAAAGAGGAGAAGCAGAAGCGATCGTTTCGGCGTAAGATGTAAGCAGTTAGGAAAGTGCAAATCAGCTTCAGCGATGATCGGAGTTCCTTCTCCAGCAACTTGAATGCTTCTTTTTTTCGCTCCGTTTTCGCTGCTGTCCGACAAATCTCCCTCTCCCTCTCGTTTCTTTGCAGCGAAGCACAACCACCGGTGCTCCCTCTCCTCTCGTTTACTGGTGTTCAGTGTTGTCTGTGGTCGACGAAGATGGAGAACAAGGAAAACTCAAAGTTGAAGATAGCAATCATACATCCAGATCTTTGTATAGGTAATTTTTCTACTTCATATTTTTTCTGGTAAAATTTTAATTTTGTGGATGATTATATGATTTTGTGGATGATTTGGTTGAATTATTGTAGATTAAAGTGTCAAATGTGTTGTTAGCAATATATTTAGTGAGAAAACTGCCGAATTCTTGCCTATTTTGTTTGTTTACGCAATAATGATGGATTTAGATGTGAGTTTTGGCCGATTAATGGTGGAAGTAATTGAATTTCAGCGAACCGTGTGTTTCGCTTTAGTTCTTTCCGGTGGGTGTGACTACTGCAACATACATTTTAACCTTATTTGCTGTAAGTTTTGTTTATGGAGTATTGATTTATTTATCTGGAGAATGAGATGACCTCATATACTTTATTTATCTGATGATCTACGAAAATTGTGGTTACTTGCTCATCGCTGAAATGGAGTGCCGAATAGGATAGGTTTTGGTTACTTGCTCATCGCTGAAAATTGTGGTTACTTTGTGTATTTGATAGGGTCCTTCCCATGCTGACACTAACTTACCTGCATTAAGCTCTTTAGTATTTTGGAACACTTCTCTAAGTACCCAGTCACCTACCTTAAATGTTTTTGCTTTGACGTTCTTGTTAAAACTTCGCGCAACTATCTACTGTTGTGACGCCATTCGTACGAGGGTTGTTTCTCTCAATTCTTCGCTGGTGTCAAGGTCATGACTCAGTTCCTCCTCATTTCTCTCTGGCGTCAGCAGCAATCCATATCTTGTCGTCGGGATTTGCACTTTTGGGGGTAAGACAGCCTCACAACCATATACTAAAGAGAACGACGCCTGCTCCGTCACTGTCTTGGGCGTCGTTCTGATTGCCCAAAGGATTGACGGGAGTTCTTCCGCCCATTTGCCTTTGGCAGCTTTTAGTCGCCTTTTGATAACTTTTATGATTGACTTGTTGCTTGATTCAGCCTGTCCATTTGTCTGCGCATATCTTGGTGTCGCCGTATTTAATTGTATGTTCCACTTTGCTAGGAAGCTTCGTGTGGGCTGACTAATGAATTGTGACCCATTGTCACAGATTATCTCTGACGGGACGCCAAACCTGCAAATTATGTTTCTCCATATAAAAGTGATAACCTCTTTGTCACGTACCTGGGTAAATGAGTCAGCCTCAATCCATTTGGAAAAATAATCTGTCAATGCTAACATGAACACTTTTTGCCCCGGCGCAGGGGGTAATTTCCTGACAATGTCCATCCCCCACCTCATGAAAGGCCATGGGGTGATGGTTGGGTGTAATTTCTTAGCTGGTTTGTGGGACATGGCAGCGTGTCGTTGACAAGCATCACATTTCTTAACGTATTGGTTGGCGTCATGACGCATTGTCGGCCAGTAATAGCCCATCCTCAAGGTCATGTTAGACAAGCTGTGTCCGCCTGAGTGGTTACCACAACTACCGTCGTGCATTTCTTGAAGTATTTGGTGTAGACACCAAATTTTGAACCCCTTTTTCGGATAAATAAAGGTTTTGAAAAATAAAAATAACAAAATCATCATGCATCGTGGAGCGCGCGCCCCGGAGCGCAAGTTTCATTCCGTCGTACGATTTTCCATTTTTGCGTATTAATCATACAGTTTCGGCTTAGAAGTATAATTTTCGTGAGTCGTAGTCAATACTACCACCACCGTTTTAATAAAATGATTCGTAGTATAATCATGCTCGTCTTTATTAATTTGACGAGTTTTTTTGTCTTAAGTTAGTCTTTCGGAAAAATGAAAAAAAAACGAGTCACGATTAGGCGTCGGGATTTTAGTCGTATCCCAAAACCGGTATTAATCAGTTTTCTTGATGGTCAAGTCATTGTTCATTGGATAAAGAATAAGAATATGTTCTTTATCCACTAAACACATCCTTTATCCATTAGTTAGAGAATAAGAATCATGAAAAGATGTGAGAATAAGAATCAAATCCCATGTGTAAGAGGGGTAAATCCGGATTTTTTCCGGAAAGGTCCGGATTTAATATTTTTCCTATGAAGTGCAATATGTTTCCAGAAACTAGGCTTTGGAATTTCTAAAAAACGAATTTTGTGTAAATAATTAAAAATCATACAACTTTGTTGTGCAAAACTGATTTTGTTCAAGACCACCTAAGCTTGTTCTATATATAAAGTTTAAAATAAAATCATTTAAATAAAACTGAAAACATCAAGTTTGAAGAAAACATCAGTAGCTTTTCAAAAATATAAAAATCATGTTCATATGAATTTTATACAATTTTAAATAGTTTTTACAAAACCATTCATGTAAATCACTAAATTCCAGAAAATTAATTTTCCTTTCAGTTAAGGAAATAAATAAAAAAAAGGTCTTCAAAGTGTCAAATTCAAGTAAAAATTTCCAGTCTATTCTTTCAAAATGTCTAGAATGTTCATACCAAATTTCACTTCAAAATAAGTTCAATAAGTTAGATCTAAAAGAACAAATTGAATTAAGGTCATGTTTTGACCAGTTTTGACATAAAATTCACCATAATTCAAGTGGTCACTAAAAACTTGTGAAATTTTGATACAACATAAAAGACTCACTGATCTATCCATAGATGTATCATATGCTTAGTTTAACGCTTTGTACAGAAAGTTATGATTTTTGTAAGTCAGTACAAGAACAAAAATTCAATCTGGAAAATGAAATAAAGTAATTAACTCAACTTTCATAAAAAAAAATATTTTCTTCATACGAAAATGTGAATAAAAAAAAACATGAAATCTTAAGT
Source organism: Beta corolliflora (assembly GCA_947648045.1). Classification (NCBI taxonomy): domain Eukaryota; kingdom Viridiplantae; phylum Streptophyta; class Magnoliopsida; order Caryophyllales; family Amaranthaceae; genus Beta; species Beta corolliflora. The sequence continues at coordinate 774,070 of CANSZD010001593.1, forward strand.
TTATCTTAAAATTACTCATTTTATTATATAAATAATAATCAATAAAAATTGTCATATAAATTCAAAATCAAAGAAGTTAATTAATCTTTAACTTTCACAAATTCACAAATAAACATGAATTCCAAAGCCCATTCAAGGAGATGAAGATCAAGGAGCATCATGGTGAAGATCAAGATTGAAGATTTGTATAGATGATAGATTTTGTACATATTGTTGTAATAATAGTTTCATTGTAAATAATTATTGCATCACTCAATTAATAAAAAAAACATGGAGATGTTTATGCATAATTTTCATAAATAATTCCACAACTCTTTTTAATAAAATGAGTAACCAATGCTACAAATATTGCATGTAGGGCCAATATATCATAGTATATGAATCAAATGACCCAATCTCAATTAAGAGGAAAAATTGCAAATCTAACTAAGTTGAATTGTATGATGATCCATCTTACATTTTAAAAATGTGTTCTCCATATTCAAATGGATTAATCATATAATTTGACATAATAAGATTGGTAATTATGATCTCCGAATTGATTTTAGGCCGTTTCACGTGTCTCGCTTTAAATGGCCAAATTCCAATTAGCCAAACACAAATCTCTAAATTCAATCTCAAATTGATCATTTCTCTCCAAATGACTTTATAATCTTCAATAAAGATTATTTCCCAAAAGCCTTCAATTAGGAAGCAAACCTTCTAAGACCTCTTGAAAATCATAAACGTAATCACTAATTAAGGTGGTTATTTCAATCCTCGATTAATCGCTAATTAGAGCGGTTAACTCAAACTTCTTTTAATCACTAATTAGGGTGATTATCTCCCATCATTATTTAATCACTAATTAGAGTGATTATCTCAAACCCTAATAATCGTTAATTAGGACGATTATTCTTCTCATTTAATCACTAATCAGAGTGATTATCTAAAACCTTAATAATCGTTAATTAGGATGATTATTTTTCTCATTTAATCACTAATTAGAGTGATTATTTTAAACCTTGAATAATCATCAATTAGGGTGATTACTTCTTAACCGTCATTGTTAATCACTAATCAAGGTGATTATCTTTCCTCTTAAATTTAGTCACTAATTAAGGTGATTATCTTAATCCTTCATCTTTAATCACTAATTAAAGTGATAATCATAACCCCATTTTAATCACTAATTGGAGTGATTACCTCATTTCAAATAGATTTGTTTAATTCTAAAAGTAAGTTATTCATAATCTATTCCCCCCTCTTCTTTCCCCAGTGGAATTGACCATTTAGGGTGAGACATAAGCTCGAACTACGACGGTTTTGATCCATGAGTGGATTCCAATCCCGCAATGATTGGTACGTAGTGCAACTTCAGTGCTCAAACCTACCATGTACAAATGATATATTGGTCCTAAATAAAAATGGTTAATGTGTATATGTGCAAATTATGTGATTTTCTTTCTTTTTAATAGCCATGATTACTTTAAAATGGAAAATAACGCATTTAGTAAGAGCCCGTTCTTTAGAACGGAAGAGGAGACGAGTTCCAGACGTTCGCACCTCTTAACCTAAAGCCCGAACCCTATCTCATGGTATGAAAGACCAATCTTCAAAAAAGCCTCATCCATATGAAGTCATCATCGTTTTAAATGATTTTTCTTGAAATTGATTTTAAAACGATTTATTAAATAAATCTGTCCCTATTCAGATATTAATAGGGTGGCGACTTCCAAGTCTAAAACTCAAAGTCCAATGAGAGACTTTCGTGGGATTCAGACCGTTAATTAAGACAGTAAAAAATCGGATACCACAGGCTGGCGACTCCACTGGGGACAGTACTTCCACTTGAAGTATAAGAGGTTTAAACCTGAACAATGTGTTATTTTCCATATGTATATATAATAAAGAAAATTAATCATGGCTATTCACAATTTAATTTTTGTATATAGCATGCTTATGTGAAAATTACGTGTGCTTGGTAGTTTATCGATCCATACACGTGCACTTTTTTTAACCATTTTCTTATTAGGTCTGATACCTCTGTCTATTGGCAAGGATCATAATTTTAGAATGATAAATTAATGAATTAAGGGCGTAAAACCTGCATCCGCAAGCTATTGCGACCGGCTCTGTCAGGAGCGTCCACCCTCGATGGACACAATGGAAGTGACTCGAGGCCACTTTAACATAATCTCTCCCTAAATGAATCACCTTTTAGTTGACTTTTAGGACACAAGGATCAATGCACAAATGTCCTTTTTTTATTTCGGTTATTGAATAATGTGAAAAAAAATTTAAAAAAATTCCTCGATCCGTTTTCGCCGACAATATTTCAATTAAGTGTAGGTTGAATTCTTGCCGAAATGATTTTTGAAATATTAAGAGTATTCTTGTTTATTTATCACAAGTGTCATAAAAAAAATGTGTGCTCACCCTTTTTCAAAAGAAAAACTCACATTTACTTCATAATTCTTTTTTTCAAAGACAAAATTGATTTTTAAAAAAGAAAAAATCCTATTTTGAAAATATGATCCCAAAACAAAAACAAAAAAAATGAAAAATGAAAAATGAAAAATGAAAAAGAGTCATAATCACAAGTTCAAAACGTGTCATGTTTAGGAATTAGAATGTAATTAAAACTGTATGGTTTAAAACACGAAAAGTCTAGTCTAAAAGAAAAAATTGACTAAAAAAAAATTGTGTCAAAAGGGATAATTATTTCAAAAAAAAAAGGGAAATTCTTCCATTTCCTGCTAAAAACACATATAAAGAAAAATTCATCAGTCATTGACTAACATTGTTAATGTGTACATTTCAGGTACTTCAAATTAGTCTAATCCTAAGAGGTGGAACAAATGTATTCAAACAGGAGAATACATGGCCTGGCGCCTAGCAAACTAAAATCGGAAAAAGGTTGAGAAAAATACGAGTACTTCACATTAGTCTAATCCTAAGAGGTGGAACAGACATATTCAAACAGGAGAATACATGGCTTGGCGCCCGACAAACTGAAGTCTGAAAAGTTTGAGAAGTACCTGATTCGTTTAATCGCCTTTATGTTATATTTTGTAGGTAGAGCTACGTGCGGCTTGATCCCCTAAAAAAAAAATCTAATGTTGTATGCATCTATCTTAGTTTATCTACTATGTAATGTACTAAAAGAGGTACGTAGGCAACTCATTTTCCAAGTGCAGCTGTAAAAACAAAAAAAAATTATGTTAAATTTCATTTCACATATCAGAACTACGTTGAGCCTGATTCTCCATTCAAAAAAAAATCATCACCGGAAAAATTTCTCCCCCAAATCCAAATCCAAATACACTCATGGAGATACGTAGGCAACCTTCGGGTGCGGCCCCTTTTGCATCTAATATTTTCTTTTGTGGTTTCAGCGCTTAGAAGCAATCAATGCATGCGGATCACCACAAAGAAGAACGATATCTGGGGGCGCTATAATTTGCCAAAATGAGGACACAAGTTTCGAAAATTTTTCTCTTATTTCTATAGTAGCAGGAAATGGAAGGATATTATCAAATTGATTTTGAAAATGTTTGTGTATTATCCCAAATCAAATGAGTCCAAGAGTGGCAGTTTAAAATGTAAATAAAAAGTCCAAGTCTAAAAAAACAGAGAATAACAAGTCAAAGAAACCTAATGAAAAATCCAAAACAAATGATAAAGTCAAGGTTTCACACCTTTTGATAAATAATAACTGAAATGGGGGTTAAAAGAAAAAAAAATTTCAAAGATATCATTTCTTCATTCCCTGCAAAAACAAAAAAAAAGAGAGAAGAAAAAAAGAAAAGAAACAAAGTCTGGACAAACTTCCGTGTTAACTTTTCATCTCATTTCACAGGAACTTTGCCTGGGCCTGCTCATGATCTAGGCTGATTCGCGGAAGTTCGACCATTGTGAACGTTCTCTGTCGATATCTTGTCATCCTTGTCTACACCAGTTGTATTCTCCGCTACACGTCTCAACAACATGCGAAATTCCGAACAACGAGCACCAACGGAACTCTACCCCTCCACGATCCAATGAGGCGAGCTTCGAGGACTTGTCCGAGCCATGCTTGACCATTGGATAATATTGAGCAAAGCTGTGTTGGGCATAATGCGTCAAAGCGCCCGGATGCCTCCTCCTCCTCCTCCTCCTCCTCCAGAGTCGGAAGTAGCTTCGCCTTTTCATCTTGAGCCTCTGAACAATGAGAGAGAAATTCCCACTAAACTCGAGGAAGAAGTAGTCAAGCTTAAAGAAGTCTTAAAAGGCATGACTAAAGGTTGAACCATGGATGGATATTCATGGATTAACTCTTTTCCGAAGGCACGATTACCCCATGGTTTCAAAATGCCTAATCGACAAGGTTTGATGGGGCCAGGTAGCCCCACCAATTTCTTGAAAATGTATGTAGGGGCAATGAGTCCCCCGGGGAGTGGAAGAATCCTTGATGGCCCAATTGTTTCAACAATATTTAGATGGTCTTTGCTGACACATTGGTTCCTCAACCTTGAAAATGCAAACAAATCCACTTGGGTGACATAGTCGGAGAGTTCTTAAACCGATATAAGTATAATGAAGAAATTGATGTTCTTAGAAGGGATGCGGAGACCACTTCTCAAAACCTCGATGAGACATTTTCTTCATTCATCACTTGATGGAGAAACAAGGCTTCCAAAATGATGAGTAGGCCTAATGAAGAGGAGCATTTGCAAATGGTTGTGAAAAACCTTCTTCCGTCTATCGAAGCATATGGCATACCGGTATTTCCCGACTTTCAAAGCTTTGATTGCTACGGGAACTTTAGTTGAGGATCTTTGTGAAAAGGGGAGACATCAAGAAAGATGAACCTATTGACGGCGCTACTTATAATGCAAAATTTGGATATAATAAAAGAGCCCCAAACAATGATTCAGCGGCTCCTAAGACAACTAATGCGATCCATGCCATTGGCGCATCGTCCGCATTCGGTTGCGACCACAAAGGAACTTTACTCCTTTGAACATGACTTATTCCCAAGCTCTCTCCAAGTTAAAAAAGGCCAATCTCATTCAACCCTTGAATCGCACCCACCTCCTAAAAATCCTTACCCCGGTTATGATCCGAATCAAGCGTGAATACCATGGCTAAAGGGCATAATCTCAAAAGCTAGCGGCTCTAAAGCATCAAATTCAAAACCTTGTGGATGATGGAAAACTTTCTCTCGGGATCCATCTCCAATAAACCAAATGACTCTCGGCCCTAACATCACAAAAAAAAACCCCTTCCTAATCATAAACCCTCATTCGCCATTAATGTCATCTCTGCTGCTTCGGACAGATGCGATCCAGTTCAGTTAATCCGCAAGACAGTTCCTCAAATGTATGAAATGCCGATAGCCATAGGTTACAAGTGCCTGGTCTATGACTATTCCACTCAAGAAAAAGTCAAAATGATGCCTTGTAAAGACCCAAAGCTTCACTCTCGACAAAGATCCATTCTCGACATGTGTGGAACTTTAGACTATGATGGTGCCTTCTTCATTTTGGACTCCGATCTTTGATGAAGATGCCTCTTCGGTCTTAACAATTGTGGAGAAAAACACAGGAGGACATTTCACCACTCCAAATACATACCGGCGCCCCATCTGCCTCGATGATCTTAGTGATGAGGAGTATGTGGATATCTCTCATTTGACTAGAGCAGGCCGTCACTTTAAACCATCCCATTTGGAGGATGAAAATCCTTTGGAGGTATTGAGAAGGAAAGAAAAGGGCAAAGAGCCAATGATAGAGGAAGGTACCAAGGAAGATGATGCTATCAAGCGCATGAAAGAAGTAAATGCTAATGTTTCCATCACGGAAATTGTTAATGCGGTCCCGACCTCATAGGGCATTGTTCTAAAGCATCTTAATGAAGCCTCTGCAAGCTCTTCTATAACACCTGACCGGATGGTGGGGCTCATTCATGGGGTAGATCGAACTCTCGTGTTCCCCGAGACAATGATCTCCACGACAATATCAACCACAACAATTCATTACACATCACTATACGCTGTAATGGATGGGAGATACCTAGGGTGTTGATCGACAATGGCTCCGCAATCAATGTTTGCCCTCTGCGAGTACTAACAAGGCTTGGGTATTCAAAAGAGGATCTGGTACCATCCAACCATGTGGTCAGAGCATACGATAATGCTAAGAGAGAAGTATTGGGTTTGATTAGCCTCCTCATTGAATGTGGTCCCGTGGCAAGGAAGGTGGAATTCATGGTCATTGACATACAAGCATGTTTTAACTTCTTATTAGGAAGACCATGGCTGCATGAAAATAGGGCGGTAGCCTCTAATCTACATCGGAAGGTAAAGCTTCTCCTTGATCGAGTCTTGTGACTATTTTCGGTGATCCAGAAATTATGACCATCTCAACGCCTAGGAAAATCGGTATTGTGTACGAAGCAGTAGGGCACCGGGTTGGATGGTTACACTTATCCCTTTGTATCCTAGCGGCACCGAAAATTCCTGGATGAATGAGGTGCCGGTTTGCCACAGATACAAGCTCGAAGAAATAGAACCGAGTATAGTGAGGATGACGAGGAAGAAGTAGGAGCTCCAAGCATTGACACTCATGATACCTCAATTGAAGCACCAGAGGAATCCTGTATCGGCAACCCTCAAGACAATGATGATCATGACTCAAAGAAGAGATCCGGGGCCCAGACGATTTTGACCTGGACTTTAATGTAGTATGCCCTGTTCGAGAGGTTCACCTGAGTCAGCGATTCTCTTTCCGGGATATCAACATGAAGATCACTATCGTGAATTACCCCAATTTAGAAAATTTGATGGGAACGGTGATCCTTTTGTCCACTTAGTGGGATTTGTGAATGCCTTGCATCCATGGGACATACCGAGAGGAAGATTACCCCATCTTTGTTCGACGGGAGTTTAGAAGGACCCGGCTCTAGGCGGGTACTATTCTTCGGATTGTGTAGATAGGGCTAGTTGGGAAAATGCTAGCCGAGCCTTTGTTAATTGGGCTCTCGAGCATAAACAAGCGATATCAAGAAGTTCAAGCTAGTCACTTTGCGTCAAGGCGGCTTGGAAACTTTCTCACACTTTTGTTCAAGATGCGCTTACATTCGCGCCCAGCTTCGTGTCCTTGTTACTGATCGGGAATTCATGCTCATATTGCTTTGGAACTGAGCGATTTCTATTATCGTCACATGGTTACTATCAAATACACCTCCCTGGCCACATGGAACGACATGGTTTTGGCATCGATGCTCGAAATTGCAAGAAAAACGACCTCGAGAAGATTTTGAAATTCCCAACACAAATCCCAGGGTATATGCTAAGTTGGACGAATCATTGAGTATGGTGTATGATCGTCTTAAGAGGCAAGGTATACTTCGGGTTCAGGCGCATGTGCCTTTGTTTACCCCTTCCGGAGCAGATATGAGCAAACTCTGCGCTTATTGTCGTCAATTTGGGCATGAAGCGATCGATGCCATGACCTTTACTACAAGTCAGGCTTGATTGATCGAGGCATCATTAATCCAACCCATAAAGAAATACCCGCAAAGATGGTGTCATCACGTCCGCGATCGCAATCCCAAGTCGATATCTTTCGCAAGCCGGTTGAGCAAGGTAAGATTCATCCACTTCCCGGGCGCTGGAGGCAAGTCCAGGTAGGGTCGAGATCTTCCGCAATCTTTGCCCGATATCATCGGTTGCATGGTCACGGCATAAACCAATGTCATGCTCTCAGCTATCGCATCAAGCAAATCACCAACATAACTCTTGTCTACCACAAGGCTACTTGAGCGTCTCGCATAAGGAGAAAAATCTTCGGTAAAAAGTCCTATCGGGGGTTAGCCCGTATGCAAAAAAAAAAAAAAAGAAAAAAAAATCTTTCGGCTTCTTAGTATCGAGAGAACTACGTGCGGCTTGAGTCCCCATTATCACTTACACTTGCCTTTGTGAGATCACTCCACCTATGTAACACACGGGGTACGTTGGTAGCTCAATATGAGTCTGTTGCTTTATTAAATAAAAAACTTTAGTTCTTTCGAAATAAAGAACTACGGCAGTCGATTCCCCGTAAAATGCACTTGGAGCAATGGGGATATGTAGGCAACCTTCGGGTTCGACTCAAATATATTAACCATTGTATTTCGGGTAATGTGATCGGAATTCAAGATGCCGGTTATCACGGGAGCAAATTTCGGAATCTTTGAATTGATGCATCGGGGGGATACGAGGCCTAATCTCTATATTTTTGTCTTTGTTCAAATATTAAGCGAGGGAATGGAAGAATGAAAAAAAATATGTTTTCGACCCCAATGACGGTAAAATCATTTAAAAAAGGTTAAAAAAAGTCAAAAAAATAAAAAAAAATAAAATTGCGAAGGTGGACCATTCCGGTCGAGATATGGCGAAGTTGTTTTCAAAATTTTTGTACTCTACAATGCATACGCAATGTGTAGCCTTCTTTTCTTTTCTTTTAATTCTTTTTCTCTACCTATAGGCCCAAAAGAAGAAATTTGTCCCTTCTCTAAGGATGACCCGATTATCGTCGAGGAAAACAAACGCCTCGGCCACTACCCACGAATGCGGTCCAAAGAACTGTGGGGATTGCTATGCAACCTCTGTCCAAAGGATTTCAAATTATGATGAAGATGGGGTATACTCAAGGAGGCTAGGATTAGGGCATGATGGTAGGGGGAATGAAGCAACCAATCCCAAGTAGTAGACAAGCGAGCGAACCGACATGGATTAGGATATGATCAGAAGCTGGCACTTCTCGAAACACCAAAAAACCTTCTTCTCGCCCTCGATGGTCGGTTCATCCTGCGACGAGATCTTGAGCCATACTATGAGTTTCGAGAACCTTGGCTTAGTAGGAAAGAGCAGAGGATTTTACCGGGATTATAGATATTCTTCAATGAAGTTAGGAATTTGGACTTAATCGAAAGATGGTTTGTCCGAGCCTAAAACATGAAAAAAAGAAAATGGTTGGGTGGATTACCGGAACATGGAGTCCTTAAGAAGCTTTTCGTTTCGAGTCCTCGGGGAAGGGGATTTTGACCGGTGTCTTTGATGATGCCTTTTGGCGAAAGCATTGAACATAAGTGGAGTATTGAGTGTCGAGGCGAAAGACGGGCCTATAGAACTTAAAATGTTTTTAGGAAACCATCCTCCACCTCCATCTCATGAAAATACCTTGTCACCTCCTTCGATGGATATCATACGGATAGCTCATCTTCGGCCAATCTACCTTGCATACCCGGTCGGAAGACTGCGATAGTGAGGAAATTGAATATGAACCTTTATCTAAATACATTTGCATGCAAGATGTTATTTCGGCGATGAATTTAATAATGATGAATCACTTGATACAAGCTTGAAACATACATAAAACCCATGGAAGAATCCATTGTAATTAATATTGATACAAAAATCTTTGTAAAAGAAGTCGAAATAGGATCTTTCCTCTCCCCCATTGAGCAATCTATGTTTATTGCATTATTAAAAGAGTATGTAGATGTGTTCGCATGGTCTTATCTTTGATATGCACGGTGTTAATAGAGTAATTGCGGAACATCGTATTCCATTACATCACGAAAGCAAGCCTACGGCAAAAGCTCCGTGAATGAAGCCGAGGTTAGTACGAAAGTGAAAGAAGAAATCCGAAGCTTGACTTGATGCCGAATTCATCAAGGTTGTAAAACATCAAGTTGGCTCACCCGATATAGTGGTTGTACCTAAAAAGGATGGGATAGTTCGGGTATGCATCGATTTTCGAGATTTGAATCTTTGCGTCACCCAAAAGATTGCTTTCCTCTACCCGCATTGATGTTCTTGTTGATAGTACGGCTTTGGTCATGCAATGTTTTCCTTCATGGATGGATTCTCGGGGTATAATCAAATACGCATGGCTCGAAGACATGACAAAGACATCTTTCATCACTCCATGGGGCACTTTTTGCTACCGAGTTATGCCTTTTGGTCTCGAGAATGCTAGAGCCACATATCGAAAGGTTGCAACCACTATCCTTCATGACCTCATCCACGACATTGTGGAGGTTTATGTAGATGACATGATTGTGAAAAGTGAAGATCGTGAGGGGCATATTCCTGCATTAAGGTCCTTCTTTGAAAGAATCGGGAAATACTGATTTAAAAATTTGAACCCTCGAAAATGTGTATTTGGCGTCACTTCGGGGAAGTTGTTGGGATTCATTGTCGGTCGAGACGGCATCAAAGTGGACTCACGAAAAGGTAAAAGCTATTCGAGGGCTACCTCCTCCCAAAAACATAAAAAGAAGTAAGAGGATTTCTCGGCGGAATTCAATACATCGGCGGGTTCATCTCGCGACTCACTATGAGATGTGAACCCGTATTTAAGTTTGCTCGAAAAGGGGCATCCCATGAGTGGAATAAAGAATGTCAAAGCTTTTGATTCTATGAAAGAATACCTTTCAAATCCACTGTTCTAATGCCACCTAGACCGGGAGAACCTCGATTATGTACCTCATTATCACGAAACGGCTATGGGAGCTCTCTTAGCCTAATATCAAGAGGAACAAAGAAAGAGGTTGCCATATACTATCTCGGCAAGAAATTCTGCGGTATGAGACAAGATATACCCCCTTTGGAAAAAGCATGTATCTCCTTGGTCATGCCACGAAGAAGTTGAGACATCACCTTGAAGCTCATACTACTATCGATCTCGAAGACTTGATCCAATCAAGTATCTGTTTGAAAAACCCATTCTTAGCGAAAGATTGGCAAGATGACATGCTATGCTTTCGAGTTTGATATTCAATGTGTCAGCCAGAAATCTATTAAAGGACGAGCCATATCTTAAGCCCTAGCAGAAGGACCAGTGTCAGGAGATGAGTATGATGATGCATTCCTGATGAGTACTTATGCCTTATTGATAATCCCAATGGTGCATGTACTTTGATGGAGCTTCTAATAGGAGAGGTAATGGAGCGAGGTGTTTTTAGTAGATCACGATGGAGTCCATATTCCATTTCTTTGTCAATTTGGATTTCCCAACAACAAACAATACGGTAAGTATGAAGCTTTGTATATATGGAGTAAAGGCCGCCTTGGTGGCGGGGGCGAGACATCTCACCTTTGTGTATGGAGATTCTAATCTCATCATATCTCAAACAATAGGAATTTGGAGGGTTAGACATGAGAGACTTGACTCTACCTGGAGTACCTTCGAGAGTTAATCCTTTATTTTGATGACATCGGCTTGAACATCTTCCTCGAGAACAAAATAGTTTCACTAATGCTTTAGTCGATCTCATTTGTTAATTTAACATGGGAAAATGGTACAAAGATCCAGTCGGTTTTAATTGGAGAAAGAAAGGGGCCTACGGTGACGGTAGCACAAATTGTCTCGCCTTTGGTTCGACAAGATGATGATGATGATGATGTACGGTACAAAGATATCAAGAATTTTACGGAAACAATGCGATATCCGGGAGGAAGTGGCAAGAAGGACCGCATATCCATCGGAAGGCTATTTGCTCATTTTCTTATACTAAAGAGCGGCTGTATCACAAAGGGTTTGATGGTACTCTGCTGACTGCTTAAACGGCGGCAGCAAGTCATCATGGAAGAAGTTCATGGAGGGGAATGTGGATCCCATATGAATGGAAGAATCTTTGGCTCGTAAAATTTTGCGGCGGAGGTTTCTATTGGAGCACTCTAGAAGGTGATTGCATCGGCTTTTGTCGCGCCTGAGCGGTGTCGAGATATTTGCTAACCTCGATCTATATGCCACATGTGTCATTACATAATATGACTTCTCCTTGGCGTTTTCAAGTTGGGGCATAGACATAATCGGACAAATTCATCCAAAGGCTTCAAATGGGCATCGAGTATATTCTTGTAGCAATTGATTACTTTTGAAGTGGGTTGAAGTTGCATCATTTTCGAAGCTAGGGGCAAAGCAAGTCTCGAAATTTGTGATTAACAACATCATCATGCATCGGTATGACATACCTTTTGAAATCATCTCACGATAATGGATCACAATTTGAGGGTCATTTGAAGACTACTCTTGCAAAATATGCAATCAAGCATCATCGAGTCCTCACCTTATCGTCCCCGAACAAATGGAGCGGTAGAAGCGGCCCAATAAGGCAATCAAAACTATTGTTGCCAAAATGGCTGAAAAGACAAGGGAATGGCATGACAAACTACCATATGCCCTTTGGGGATGTAGAATATCAATTATGACTCCAACAGGAACAACCCCGTATTCTTTGGTTTACGGGATGGAGCCAATCCTACCAGTTGAGGTGGAGATACAATCTCTCAGGGTCATAGCAGAAAGTGAAATCTCAGAAGACCAGTGGCACAAAACTCGCTATGATGAGCTTGCATTCGCAGATGAGCGCCGACTACAAGCATTGCAACTCTATCAACGGACAATTGCTCGTGCATTTAACAAAAGGGTTCGAGATAGAGACATTCAAGAAGGTGTTCTAGTTTTAAAAGAAAATAGAGCTCCGTTGCATGATCCTCGAGGAAAATTCAAGCCTAAGCGAGTGGGACCATTCTGGTCAAGTATGTCACCACGGTTGGAGCAGTGAAGCTAATGGATTTTGATGAAAATGAGTTCACCCATTTCACTAATCTTGATCAGTTGAAGAAATACTACGCTTAGGCATCAGAGTAATTGTAATTGTCATGATCAAGTAACCAAGCAGTTTGTGGGTTTTGTATCCTATCTGGTTATTCTTAATAAACATGCCATGAGTTTTTTATATGATGTACGCAAAAAAAAAAGAAAAAAAAGAAAAGAAAAAAAACGGAAAAAGAAAAAGAAGAAAAACGAAAAAAGGAAAAAAGGAAAAAGGAAAAATGATGAAACATGTGTTTGATTGTTAAGGTTTATGTGTTATGCTTTTATGTGTCATATGATTAGTTAATTATGATTTGCATGTCATATTTAATGTTAAAGTGTGCACGTGTTTAGAATTGTGTTCACATTGAATTTCTCACAAACGAGATCTTTTATTCATCCCAGTAGGGTACTTCATTTCATACATAAAAAGACATAAAGCCTTCATTTCCTACAAACTTAAAAAAAAAAAAAAAAAAACAACATAGAAAATAAACATGACAATTCTCTCGAACCCTTCTCCTCTTCATGGTAGACACATGCGAATCTTTGTCTTGACCAATATCCATTAGAAGCCATTGAAGGTAATCTTCATCAATCGGTGGAAAGGAAGGTTCGTAGTGGCGATATAGTTTTAGCCCCCTTGCCATATAGTAGGCATTCTCTGAATACCACTCATATCGGCCGCATAAGTGGTACAAGATGGAAGAACACGGAGGACGGGAATGTGCTCTTGCTTCCAACCAATTTGCCTTAAACATCTCCATGGAAGGTAGAAAGTGACAAGGCAAGCCCGGGTAATTGTACACCTCTGCGACCCGAATTGCAATATACAATTGCCGATGCCAAGGTGGCTTGTGACCCACTTTATGTCTTGATATAAGAAAAAATCCTCCCGCCCACCATTTTTGCTAAGTTGATAGAAGAAAGGAAGAAGACCTCTCTCTCGGACATGACTAGTTTTGTAGGTAAGACTCTTGCGGGGTTTCATGAGAGAAATTTTTCTAATAGCCATAAATGAAGGGCTAATGGACATCCCTTCACAAAGCCTTGAGGGTTTCTTTTAAGTTCATCTAAGACAAGGAACATTTCCCCCCGGATAAGTGGTCCAAGGCGACCCAGCTAATAATTTGAGGAATAAGTGAAAGACAGGAACATGGCATGTATTTAAAGACCATTTAGTGAGGGTACTTCCCAAAATCATAAGAATGCAAGCATTTTCTCTAGCAATCCTATAGTTGGCATTGTTAGAGAATTGCCAAGTGCCAAATTGAAAAGTCAACAATAAGTTGAGAAGAAATACCTCACCATATTGTAGGTACGTAGTTGCCATGAAGATTTTCGGGAAGATATAAGATCGTTGATAAATCTCCCGAGATCCTTGTAGGAGATCTAGGTGTAATAAGCTGGACCGTTGGATGGTAAGCCTAGCAAGCCTTCGACCTCTTCAACAAGAGGCACAATCTCCCGGTCTCCAAAGCGGAAGACATGACGAATTTCATCCCAAAATTTGGAAGCAGCATGAATCATGTTGTAACAAATAGAAAGTGAAAGCAAAGGCATAAGCACCTTAGTGAAGCGGGAAGAGGAAAAGGATTGCCTTGGTTGCTTCAAGTTTCTTGTGATCCCTGAGAGTTATTTTTTCTCCCGACTCTGCATTTCATTAGCTTCTTCATAAGTAAGAACCATTTTTGTGAAAGGAAAATTTAGAGAAAAGATTGAAGTAGTGGAAGTGGTGCATTTGGAAATGAAGAAGATGGAAAAGATGATCATCCATGATTTATGCCATGGATAATGAATTTGAGTATTGTCCATAGGATAATAAGGAGCATCCTTCACCATGGCTAATGACCCAAGCATTTGTGGTAGGACAATTTTTGCTAAAAGCTAGAACATAAAAAAAAAGCTGTGTCAAGGACGGATCAAGAACGTTGATACAATCCCTTTTCCTAATGATCATCCAAAATAATGACCATGATCAATCTATTTTATATAGTGATCATCATTTTCCGATAAAGCAAATAAGCATGATGCATAAAAAAAAAATTCTGAAAGATTTCGGAAAAAACAGATAAAATTTTGCCATATGAGGTTTGGTCCACCATAGAGGGTAATAACCTTTGGTCAGCCCTTTAAGGTGACATGACTTAACAATGCATCACTCTAAGGTGACATGACTTGACAATGTCCTAATTTAAGGTGACATGATAGCACATGGAGTCATAAAAAGTAAGTAATGGTGACTTGACAACTTGTTTGTCATCAAGGCCATGAAAAACTGTAAAAACTGGAATCGACACATTGATTGATTGCGAAATTTCTCACATTAACAAAAAACAAACTTAGAAGACTAAAAAAAGACGATGATGAAATCGCATTTTCAATTCTAGAAAATTAATTGGGATTTTTCTATTTAAGGCGACATTCAAGTCGCACTCAAAACATTTAGAAAATTAATTGGGATTTTCTATTTAAAGGCGACATTAAAGTCGCATTCAAAACTTTTAGAAAATTAATTGGAATTTTCTACCTAAAGACGACATTAAAGTCGCATTTAAAACTTTTAGAAAATTAATTGGGACTTTCTACTTAAGACGACGATAAAGTCGCATTTTCAAAATTTAGAAAATTAATTGGGATTTTCTATCTAAGACTGACGATAAAGTCGCATCTTCAATTTTAGAGAATTAATTGGGATTTTTCTATTTAAAGACGACGTCGAAGTCGCATTTCAATTTTCGAAAATTAGCTGGGATTTTCTAATTAAAACGACAGCGAAGTCGCAAGTCATGTTTCCAAGATAGCACGATGATAACTATTCTCTATGAAGAATATGTTATCTCGAAAGCAATTTTATGTCAAAATTTTGTGTCTTTTCAAACATTGCCCATCATTTTCTCCGAAATTCGACCAATGTGGGGCATTTTTGTAGCCACCAAATTTTGAACCCCTTTTTCGGATAAATAAAGGTTTTGAAAAATATAAATAACAAAATCATCATGCATCGTGGAGCGCGCGGCCCGGAGCGCAAGTTTCATTCCGTCGCACGATTTTCCATTTTTGCGTATTAATCATACAGTTTCGGCTTAGAAGTATAAATTTCGTGAGTCGTAGTCAATACTACCACCACCGTTTTAATAAAATGATTCGTAGTATAATCATGCTCGTCTTTATTAATTTGTGAGTTTTTTTGTCTTAAGTTAGTCTTTCGGAAAAATGAAAAAAAAAAACGAGTCGCGATTAGGCGTCGGGATTTTATTCGTATCCCCAAAACTGGCACGTAATCGGTTTTCTTGATGGTCAAGTCATTGTTCATTGGATAAAGAATAAGAATATATTCTTTATCCACTAAACACATCCTTTATCCATTAGTTAGAGAATAAGAATCATGAAAAGATGTGAGAATAAGAATCAAATCCCATGTGTAGAGGGGAAATCGGGATTTTTTAGGAAGGTCGAGTGTACGCCAAGCACACAATCATGCGCCAGACGCATGATTGTGCGCCTAGCGCACAAGCTAGCCTTGCGCTAGACGCAGGATCTTGCGCCAGGCGCAAGGTGTTGTGCCTAGCGCAGCTTCCTGCATTAGGCGCAGCATTCTGGTCAGTTCGTTTACACGATTTTCAATGCATTTTTTTTTGCATATTAGGATGTTTTAGGAAGAATATTTTCTGAAAATCTGATCTTGCCTCATTAATGAGAAGATCTAAAAAAGAATAAGAATATTTATGTTTCCAAAGAGATTTGATGATGTCATTAGGGTGAGGTCATTAGAGTGATGTCATTAGGGTGATTAAGGATGAAGTAAATCAGATTTTTTGGATGAAAAATCTGATTTTCTACCTCTTTGAAACCCTAGTTCACCTCCTTCATTTCTCTATAAATACCCTCCAAATTTCACTTCAAAACCAAGTTGAAAAAAACACAATTCAACTTCACAACTTCTCTCTCTAATACTCTTCTTCTCCTTAATTTTTTCATCTAAGCAAAGTCTTAATTAGTAAGTAGGAAGTTGAAAAAAACACAATTCAACTTCACTCTCATCTTCTCTACTACTCTTCTCCTCCTTAATCTTTTCATCTAAGCAAAATTCTTAATAAGTAAGTAAAAGAAGTTCATCAAAAGGAAAAAACACAAAAAGAGTTTAAGTTAGCAATTAAGAAGATTTAGAAACTCACTTAGAAATTAAGAAAAAATCACAAAAATAGGTAGAAAAATTTGCAAAAAGGAAGTGTATCATTGAGCTAGGAAGGTAAAGTTGAATTTCTTGTTATTTTGATTATCTCCTTAATCATCTACTAACTTCTTCTTTGTTTTCTTCTTATCATTTTTTAATCTTTGGAGTGATTTGGGTATGTGGAAGTTCTAATAGGTTCCCAACCTTAAATCACCCCACCTAGAATAGTCACCTCTAATGGGGTGACTCTTAGGAAATAATGTGATTATGTGATTTTCCTTAATCAAGTTTTTATTCATCACCAAAAATGATTTCATAAAAAAATTCAAGAAAAATTGTGTATAAACATCTTCATAAAAAGAAATGTGATGCTGTAATTATAATCAGTTTCAATTTCGTATTTCATTTTATTTTTCGTCTGTATTATCAGAATAATTTATAGGATTTAATATTTTTCCTATGAAGTTCAAGATGTTTCCAACAACTGGGATTTGGCATTTCTAAAAAAAAAAAAATTTGTAAATAATTAAAAATCATACAACTTTGTTGTGCAAAACAAATTTTGTTCAAGACCACCTAAACTTGTTCTATCAATAAAGTTTAAAATAAAACTGAAAACATCAAGTTTGAAGAAAACATCAGTAGCTTTTCAAAAATATAAAAATCATGTTCATATGAATTTTATACAATTTTAAATCATTTTTACAAAATCATTCATGTAAATCACTAAATTCCAGAAAATTGCTTTTCCTTTCAGTTAAGGAAATAAATAAAAAAAGGTCTTAAAAGTGTCAAATTCAAGTAAACATTTCCAGTCTAGTCTTTCAAAATGTCTAGAATGTTCATACCAAATTTCACTTCAAAATAAGTTCAATAAGTTAGATCTCAAAAAACAAATTGAATAAAGGTCATGTTTTGATCAGTTTTGACATAAAATTCACCATAATTCAAGTGGTTACTAAAAACTTGTGAAATTTTGATACAACATAAAAGACTCACTGATCTATCCATAGATGTATCATATTCTTAGTTTAACGCTTTGTACAGAAAGTTATGATTTTTGTAAGTCAATACAAGAACAAAAAGTTCAATCTGGAAAATAAAATAAAGTAATTAACTCAACTTTCATAAAAAAAAATGTTTTCTTCATACGAAAATGTGAATAAAAAAAAACATGAAATATTAAGTTTATCTTAAAATGACTCATTTTATTATATAAATAACAATCAATAAAAATTGTCATATAAAATCAAAATCAAAGAAGTTAATTAATCTTTAACTTTCACAAATTCACAAATAAACATGAATTCCAAAGCCCATTCAAGGAGATGAAGATCAAGGAGCATCATGGTGAAGATCAAGATTGAAGATTTGTATAGATAATAGATTTTGTACATATTGTTGTAATAATAGTTTCTTTGTAAATAATTATTGCATCACTCAATTAATAAAAAAACATGGAGATGTTTATGCATAATTTTCATAAATAATTCCACAACTCTTTTTAATAAAATGAGTAACCAATGCTACAAATATTGCATGTTGGGCCAATATATCATAGTATATGAATCAAATGACCCAATCTCAATTAAGAGGAAAAATTGCAAATCTAACTAAGTTGAATTGTATGATGATCCATCTTACATTTTAAAAATGTGTTTTCCATATTCAAATGGATTAATCATATAATTTGACATAATTAGATTGGTAATTATGATCTCCGAATTGATTTTAGGCCGTTTCACGTGTCTCGCTTTAAATGACCAAATTCCAATTAGCCAAACACAAATCTCTAAATTCAATCTCAAATTGATCATTTCTCTCCAAATGACTTTATAATCTTCAATAAAGATTATTTCCCAAAAGCCTTCAATTAGGAAGCAAACCTTCTAAGACCTCTTGAAAATCATAAACGTAATCACTAATTAAGGTGGTTATTTCAATCCTCGATTAATCGCTAATTAGAGCGGTTAACTCAAACTTCTTTTAATCACTAATTAGGGTGATTATCTCCCATCATTATTTAATCACTAATTAGAGTGATTATCTCAAACCCTAATAATCGTTAATTAGGACGATTATTCTTCTCATTTAATCACTAATCAGAGTGATTATCTAAAACCTTAATAATCGTTAATTAGGATGATTATTTTTCTCATTTAATCACTAATTAGAGTGATCATCTTAAACCTTGAATAATTATCAATTAGGGTGATTACTTCTTAACCGTCATTGTTAATCACTAATCAAGGTGATTATCTTTCCTCTTAAATTTAGTCACTAATTAAGGTGATTATCTTAATCCTTCATCTTTAATCACTAATTAAATTGATAATCATAACCCCATTTTAATCACTAATTGGAGTGATTACCTCATTTCAAATAGATTTGTTTAATTCTAAAAGTAAGTTATTCATAATCTATTCCCCCTCTTCTTTCCCGGTGGAATTGGCCATTTAGGGTGAGAGCATAAGCTCGAACTACGACGGTTTTGATCCATGAGTGGATTCCAATCCCGCAATGATTGGTACGTAGTGCAACTTCAGTGCTCAAACCTACCATGTACAAATGATATATTGGTCCTAAATAAAAATGGTTAATGTGTATATGTGCAAATTATGTGATTTTCTTTCTTTTTAATAGCCATGATTACTTTAAAATGGAAAATAACGCATTTAGTAAGAGCCCGTTCTTTAGAACGGAAGAGGAGACGAGTTCCAGACGTTCGCACCTCTTAACCTAAACCCCGAACCCTATCTCATGGTATGAAAGACCAATCTTCAAAAAAGCCTCATCCATATGAAGTCATCATCGTTTTAAATGATTTTTCTTGAAATTGATTTTAAAATGATTTATTAAATAAATATGTCCCTATTCAGATATTAATAGGGTGGCGACTTCCAAGTTTTCTAAAACTCAAAGTCCAATGAGAGACTTTCGTGGGATTCGGACCAGTTAATTAAGACGATCAAAATCGGATACCACACTTGGTTACGTTCGTCGTCGTCAAGACATCGCAAGTATGGTCCTGTAGTTGACTTTCTAATAGGACGTCGTCAATCAAAATGTACATAGAAGATTTAAAATGTACCTTTCTAGCCTCTATCTTGTCTTGAGGGAGTGTATCATCCTTTAAGTACGAGACGATTGGTGTCATCCGACTGGCAGGAGGCGTTGCGGAAATGTCGTTGACGTTGATCTCACAATTTGAACGATCGATTGCTGGCGTCGTCAGGTGTGCTCTGGGTATGCTTTAAAAGTCTGACGTCCTCATAGCTGATTCGATGTTGTCTAATGCGTCTGCCTATGTATTTTGATCCCTCGAGATTTGGTGAATGTTGAATGTAGAAAAGAGTTTTACCTTTGAACGAACTGCTTCAAGGTATGTCGTCATCTTAGAATCTTTGGCGGCGTATTCTCCCTTAATTTGACTGACTATCAACAACGAATCACTATATACGTCGACGTCTGTTGCCCCCATGTCTTTGGCCAACGTTAGCCCTGCTATCAATGCTTCATACTCCGACTCATTGTTTGTTGCTTTAAAATCACAACTGATTGGTAGGGCAATAATGTCCCCTTGTGGCGACTTCAGCAGTATGCCTAGTCTGGCTCCTCGAAAGTTCGAAGACCCATCTACATGTAACACCCATTTAGTATTAATTGTATTGATGTCTAGCATACTTAATTCGCTTTGTGCCGACGCTTCTAATCGCGGGCTGAAGTCAGCCACAAAATCCGCTAATGTTTGTGATTTTATCGCCGTCCTTGGTTGGTACCTAATGTCATAACTACTGAGAGTGATAGCCCCCAAGCTTTGGATGAACCGGTTCAAGGCTGCTACACGTCTTTGGACTTCTTTGACGTTCATTGGGGATTGGATGTTGATAATGGCTCTTATCTGATCAGAACTAGCTTCTATCCCCCGTTGAGTGACGATGTAACCTAGAAATTTTCTTACGGACACTCCAAAAGAACATTTAGTAGGGTTAAGTTTCATCCCATACCTTCGTATGACGTCGAATGCTTGTTGTAAGTGGGCAACATGATCGTGAGCGGCTTTGGACTTCACCAATATACCATTGATGTATACTTCCATGGTGTCCCCTAGTTGGTCTTTGAACATAGCATTGACAAGACACTGGTATGGTGCGCCGGTGTTTTTCAACCCAAACGGCATCACCTTGTAACTGTAAATGCCCCGGTCAGTGACGAACGACGTCTTCTCTTGATTTTCTAGGTGCATAAGTATCTGGTTATAACCAGAGAAGGCGTTCATGAATGTCAGCAACTCATGTCTGGCAGTGGCATCGACGAGGACATCAATGTGTGGTAGAGGGAATGTATCTTTCGTGCCTTGTTAAGATCAGTGAAGTTGATGCTGACTCGCCACTTTCCGTTCTTTTTCCATACAACGACAACGTTAGCAAGCCAATCAGGATACTTTACCTCCCTTACCTTGCCGGTGTTGATTAACTTTTGGACCTCGTCGTTGATTATTTGATTTTGCTCAGGAGCGAATTTGTGCCTTTTCTGTTTCACTGGTTTGTGATGAGGGTCGACATTGAGTTTGTGTGTGATGACATCGGGGTCAATGTCTGCGACATCCTCATGCGACCATGCAAAACAGCCAACGTTAGACGCAAGAAACTTTATTACCTATTCTCGGACGTCGGGGGCCATTGACGCTCCTACTTTGACAATTCTGTCTGGTTTGTCGGCGTCCAGTATGATCTCATCTACTTGTTGTTCATCATATTGATCCTGTTCCCCCAACGTCTGTAACTGTAATTGATATGCGTCATTTTGCGGGGTTTGAGAGATGTTTTGTAGCATTCTCTAGCGATCCGTCTGTCCCCTTTGACTTCTTGTACTCCCCATTTGGTAGGGAATTTCATTGACTGATGGTACGTGGACGGGACGACCTTCATACTGTGGATCCAAGGTCTTCCCAAGATAACGTTATACGATGATGGACAGTCTACAACATAGAATTTGGTTGGCACGTTCACTCCTTTAGCATAAGTAGGCAACGTCACTTCTCCCATGGTATGCTTAGCTTCTCCACTGAATATGACGATGAAAGTAGATTTCCAGATGATGTCACGTTCATCGATGCCCATATCTTCTAAGGCATCCTTCATGAGGACGTTGGCTGAACTGCCATTGTCCACTAGCACACGCTTTAGTAAACAATTAATGATAGTGAGAGAAATTACCAGACCATCATGGTGGATGTCTCTGTCGTCGCCAAGATCGTAGCCGTCAAACGTTATTGGCATAGCCTCGAGTTCGACGTCACGCGGATGTCAGAGTTCTTTTGGGACGGCGTCTTGGTTACTGACATCTCTTGCATGTCTTTAGGTGCAGAATAGGTTAATTAGTCCACAAATATCTGATCCTCCACTAATATCCGTTGGATTTGGAGAAAGTATCCTTCCCCTTTTCCGTCAATAAATCTTTGAGGTGTCATTCTTTAAAAAGATGTGCAACTTCGCGTTTCAATGCAACGCATTCGTCATTGTCATGCCCATGATCTCCATGGAATTCACACCATTTGGATTTGTCTCGTCGTGGTGCTGCTTTTTCGTTCCTGAAAGGCCACTTGACAGCGTTACCATGAGAATGCAAAGTGTTAACAATACCTGAAGCGTTGACGCTAAACCCATATTCATTGAGTTTGGGTGGCAAGCTAGGGTCGCTTTTCCAGTCGCTGGCATGCCCAGTATGACGGACGCTATGGACCTACTGCGGACGGTCGTAAGGCTTTGGACGCCAAGAACTTTTCTTGTTAGGCGTCGACTTTCTACTGTCGGCGTTATATAATTACTTCCTTGATTGCATGTCCTCTTACAACCGGCTCTGGGCCAAGGCTTTGGCTTGCGCATCCTTAATGTATCATATTTATATATAGTTTTAGGTGCATTTAGGTTGTATTTTAGGAGCATTTAGGTGCATTATAGTTTATAATTGCATACTATTGCTTAATTTGCGAAATATTACTCCTTTTGTGTGTTTTTGGTATTCTTTGATGAATTTCAGGTATTAAGAACTTAATTTGAGTATGTTGGACAAGCTTGAGTAATTAAGAGCAATTAAAAGTAACCTACGTTGATAAGGATCATTTTGGATATCTTTGAGTGCAAATTGGAGCTAAAACGAAGTTGGAACTTGATTAGAGAATTGGGGAAATTGAGTGCTGCTTACTCTTTTAGCCATTACTTTTGACTCGACATTGATAATTAGACGATTCCAGCGGCATTAGAAAGTATGCTTGAAGATCTTTCCAATGATAGGTAGCATGGCCCAAGGAGAGTTATATTCTGGGAGATATAAGCTTCACAAGTTGGCCCATTTTTTCTGAGATCTCCTACGTACGCGCGCACATATTTGTCACAATTCCGTCCATTTAATGATTTATTTAACCTTCCTTATCTTGTAACTTACTTTCCTAGTCATATTAGGTTACTTAATATTATTGATATTAGAACCCTAACTCTACTTCTCTCTCTCCTCACTCTCACGTTATTTTTTATTCATTAGTTCTAGTTTTAGTTTTCTTCTCTTTCTCTCTAGCTTAGTACTAAACCCTATTTTTTCATGTTCTTCATTAATTCATGAGTTCAATTAGTTTCTTTCATTGATTTCTTTACTTATGTTTTCCTTTGTAGATTTAGATTATTTTATTATTTATTTCATGATTGAGTAGTTTTATTTTCTAGGGTTTGGGAATCCATGTTTATATGTTATGAATCTTGATTGATGTTGTTGATGGTTTGATTAGTCATTGTTATTTCTAATTGATTAGTGTTTTTATTGTTAATCTTGCAATCTGATCAATTGTCTGATTAAATATTGCTAATAATTAGTCATATATCGAGAGATAGTACTCTTTAGAGGCTTACCTACAATTAGCAAATCTGATATGTTAGCTACCGTACTGCATATGTTGATTTGAGAGCGTTAAGACCCGACCGTAGGATTAACCTGTGCTCCAGATATCTGATTAATTGAACTATTGATGATATTTTGATAGATTATATATATGAACATGGTGAATCATAACCCTAGATCTTTTTAGTTTGATTTTCATATTTTATTAGTTTAGAATTAATTTCCATATATCTGATCTTATTTAGTTTTCCCATACTTTAGAAGCTAGATTAAACCAACCATCTCTCTATGGATTCGACCCTACTTACCCTACTACATTGTTAGAAGGTTTTGGAGGAATTGTTTTTGACAGGTGTACGACAGCCTATCAATCGTCAAATGTCGGACAGGGGTATTTGGTGAGTTCTTTGTACAGATCCGACTCTTCGTCCAGTCCCCGTCAGAAGGCTTCAATCGCCGTCTTGACGTTGCAGTTTGGAATCAACACCTTTTCCCTGTTGAACCTGTGGACAAATTCTTTCAAGAACTCATCAGATTTTTGTACAATTCTATGTAAATCACTAGCTGTTTTTCCATTTTACGACTGCTAGCAAATTGCAAATTAAAAGTATTAATCAACTGAGCAAAGGAAGAGATAGTGTCGTTGCCAAGGTGGATAAACCACTGCAGAGCTGGTCCAGTCAACGTCGATCCAAAACCTTTCCACATACATGCTTCTCGCATGTCTCGAGGGATTTAGATGGTAATCATCCGTTGCTTATATTGAGCGACGTGGTCGTTCGGATCTGTTGTGCCATCGTACAGCTTCATAGTTGGGACCGAGAATCGCTTCGGGACCTCAATCATGGCGATGGCATCAGCAAAGAGTGAATCTACATAACTATTCGACGTCGCTTTCTCCGTGAGGTGTGGGACGCCAGGGATCCTTGCTATCATATCTTCCAATTGTTGGAGGCGTAGCTGGATAGGATCGTCGACAGCGGACTGCAGCTGTGCCTTGTCCTTTCCTCCAGTGGGGGTCGGTGTCGGGCTTATCGTCGGCGTCAGTGTCCCCGTTCAGATCGTTTCCATGTGCAGGGATGTTGTGACCTATCGGTGTCTCGAACAATCCTCCATCCAAGCCAGGCATTCTAGGGACGTCATTTACGTTGCGGCGCTTGGACCCCTTGGACTTTTAAGCCGACTTCAGGCTTTGATTCTCCATGCACGACACGACATACCTATTTTGCAGTTCGGCCATGGCGGCCTTGACGCGGTTGAGTTCATTGATGACCTCTTGAGTGGTTACCCATTCTCCTGCCATTGCAAACATAGAAAAAAGGGGAGATGGCACAAACGAACTAATAGAAAGAAAGAAAAAGATGATTGACGTATAGAGATCTTGCTGAAGGCCCCACGATGGACGCCAAATTGTTTATGCCGATTTTCGTACTAGGTACTAAAAAGGTATTTTAGGAGCCAACAACAAGAGCAATATACTAACTATGTTATATAGCAAATAAAAAGCAGTAAAAACGTAAATGAATGAAGTAAAGAACACAAACAGATGGTGATGCGGAAAAACCGAAAGAGGGGAAAACCGCGGGTGATTCTTGTGACCACCAATCCATTAAGTTAACGCCGCCGTCAATACAAGTGTTCAACAGCCAAATTACAATGGAGCCGTCAAGGAGTTTCTATGGAGAAGAAATGTGATCAGAGAGAGAGAGAGCTATACGAGTTACAGTATTAGTAGTGAAGGAGTAGCTGAATGAATGAAACTAAGGTACAACGATTTTCTATTTATATTTGACCTAGGAGTCCTTCTTGGAGCCATTGTCAACCTTCCCCCAAAATAGGAGGTGCTAATACTTCCTCCAACTAGGGGTGTAAGCGGATCGCGAAAAGTCAGAAGTCCAATCCGACCCAAACTTGTCGGACCGGACGGACCGAAAATTTTTTGGGTGGACTCGGACTCAAATTTTCGAGTCCAAATATTTTCTGACCGGATTTGGACTCATCCCTTTGGAGTCCAATAAGTCCGGTCAGTCCAAAAATATTTATATATATATATATATATATATATATATATATATATATATATATATATATATATATATATAATATTTTATATATAATGTATATATATTTAATATTTATATATATATAATATAAAGATGTATGTGACTTATCTTATGGAAGGGATATAATGAGCTTAATTTTTCAAATTCAATTATGAGAAAAGGTTGTGAATCATTGAATCTAAATCGGGGAAAAAAATAATACTTCCTCCGGTTTTTTTACATGTTACATTTTGACATTTTTACTATTCACAAATTTTACTTTGACCATCGTTCGTTTGTGATTTATACGTGAATAAAAATATAGTCATGTGTGATCTTGTTAGATTCATCTTAATATGTATTTTTTTAATGTGTAATTTTTATAATTTTTACAAACACAAAATTAGAGATATATGCCCTCAAAATTTTGCGATATGCGTGAAAAGTGAAAGCGTAAACATAAAAAATGGAGGACGTATAATAATCGGATCTGACCTGGTGGATTCGGACTCAAGAAAAATTATCTGATTGACCTGGTTGACTCAAAAATATTTGGATCGGATTTGATTGACTAATTTCTCGAGTCAAAGAACTTTGGATTTGGATTTGGATTTGAAAGTCCCGTCCAGGTCCCAATCCACTTACACCCCTACCTCCAACTGCTTCCTCATTTCTCTCAACCACCTGCTTGTGGGCCCATACAACACGTTTCATCCTTATCACTTGATAACTGCCAGCACGTATCTCCTAAGTTCAAAATATCATTCTTGCCGCCAATGAGGTAAATACTGGGCCAAACAGTTGCCTGATACAATGTTTAAAAAGCTGAAAAATATAGTTGTAATGCACCTAAGTCTTGTGCTCCCTCAAAATCTTACAAATAGAGATAGACAGTGGTATGAGAGTTTAAAGGATTAAATGGAAAATGTTTTTTTTTTGGCAATAGGATAGTGTTGTTTTATTTCCCTTGTGCTTGAGGAGTCCAACCTAGTTGGTTTGCTCACACTAGGGGAATAGTTAAGTTGTAGATTGTTTCATTTTTGGTGTGAATAATACTTTTAGCAAGCAAAAAAACAGAGCCGGAGTAAGGCTACTTTCCAATTGAATAGTGAGCTTAGTGTGAAAAACATGAAAAGCGTTATAGTTTGGCATTTGGGCAGGCATCTGCCTTGGTGAGGGCTGTGTTTGGGCCGGTTAGCATACAGTCCCTCCATCACCAAATACTTTTCACGCTTGGATTTTGCATGGAGCCTAAGATCATGGTAAAAGTTTTATGAAAAATTGAGAGTTGCTAGAGAGAAAGAAAAAGTATCGGGCTAGGGAGATCAACGGAGGTTGATGCAATGGTGTGATGAGGAGAGAAGAGATGATTTTATTATCTAGCTGGCTAGAAATATGGCAACATAATTGGGACTATCACAACAAAAACCTTGTGAAAGACATTATAGGGCATGAATAGTACTACAATAGCTGAGAACTTGGCTTTTAAACAATCAAAGAAAAACTGTGACTGGATTTCCTCCCTATGTTTATGCAATTACCGTCTTTGTTTCCTCCTTAATTGCTTGCCTTACAATGTGTCATTGTTATGGCAAAAAATAACAATTCCATAAGCAAGTAGGAAGAGTGTTTCTGAAAATTTTATTGTGGATCATTTGTCGTGGAATGTTAATGAATCTCATGTTTTTGCTTTTGCACTTGATCGCTTGTTGTCAAATGTTTTTCTTGTAGATTGTTCCACCACGTTGCTGCTATAATTTCTTATAGAACCCATTAGAATAGGTCTTACAGGAGTATCTACCAAGGCCCCAAATAGTTCATTCATCATACACCCGAATGTATCGTATGCATGGTATACCAAAGTCTCAATTTTTACCTATTTAGAACTCTCCTTTTTATTACATTTTCTTCATTTGGATGATTTCAAATGGACCTGATAGACGAAAAAAAATAAGCATTGGTGTACCATGCTCAAGATGCACCTGGGTGCAAGATTTTTGCCCAAAATAAGTTGATCTGCTGATCAAAGTTTGCAACTTTTAAATAGTATTTCTTTAATGTCTTCAGTTTTTTTCAAGGGAAAGTGATGGGTTGTGGTCGATGAAACTTGGTAATGAGTTATGCAAGGAATCAAATATGATAAAGCGTTCCCACAATCCCACTTATTTAACTTACACTACATATCCCATCTCTATCAAGTGGTCTCTTAAGAACATTAGAATGCTAGCTTCTACTTTTGTTTGGTGTTTTTTTCGTTAAAGGTGAATCGTCAACAAGTTCAGCAGGCTCATGATCTGATGTGCCCAGACTTGTTCAGGATTCACCTCAACTCTATTTTAATTTGTTGTTCCACCATTGTGAAAAAAAAACTTACACTACGTAAAGGAACGTATGTGGTATATTTATTTACGCGATCTCCTTTGTTGGTACATTGATCTGATTTTTGTCCGAAACTAATCATTAAAACTAAGAGATTCGTGATTGACTAATTATGTTTCCCCTATAGTATACATCGGCAAAAACTTATCCATTTGCATTTGAGAGCCCTTTAGCTTTTGGGAGGTATATTTTTGGTTGAAACTATTGCTCATTAAACCCAGTTTTACCTAATTTGCCCCATATCCCCACGAATCATGTTTTAATTCACCCATTCCAAAACGCGATTTGGTCACGCACCAAATCGGCGGGGAACGTGACCTAAATCGACAAAGTTGGCGTTCTACATCAAGAGGAAGGAAGGAGAACAAATATAAGATTTACGAAACCCTAAATCTGAAAAATTAGGCACCAAACTAAGAAAAGGAGAATAAGACATTGGGCTTTGGTCGCCGAAGTGATGCTAGCCCATCAATATATTCATGGAGTGCACAGTGGCGGAGCCAGGATTTTAAATTTGGGGGGTGCACAATGAGGAATCCAGAATTTGACCCACGTGTATTTGAAGTAGTTCGAAAAAATAAACCGAGATAAATTGATTTAAAACTTCAATACGTAACAATTGTATAGTACTTGTTTAAGCATTGAAGAATATCGATGTACGAAAGGACAACTAAAATTCTGAAATACTTTGAATAATTTTTTATCCACAAAAATGAAAAGAGTACAGCCGTATGTGAATTTTTTTTTTAAAAAAAAAAGTAAAGTTGTACAGTAAGAAATAAAATGAAAAATGGAAAGATATCAATGTTGAATCTTGAAAAGATATTGCCATCCATATAAGGAAATAAAAAAACAAAGAAACAAAGGAAAAAGAGTAAAGGATCCAAAATGCTTCTTATAGGGATTGAACTCACGACATTGGGTGAAGAAACATAACATTATAACACATCCAGCAAACCACCAAGCTAAACAACTTAGTATGTCTTGATACTGTAGTGTTTGTTTTATAGTTTATAACTTTTTTTCTAGAGCAATCTGCGCGAAACACAGGTAACATGCGTGCATTGCTGGATGCATGCGCTCGGCGCACCAAGCTTTGCGTTAAGCGCACTATTATGCGTTTAGCGCAATATCTTTTTACACTAGATTGTTTTTTTCAATTTGGGGGGTCACGTGCACTCCCATGCCCTTAGCTGGCTCCGCCACTAAGAGTGCATATGTTGTTGCAGAGAAAGGGAGAAAGAGAAGCCTCAAACTCTTTTTTGGTTGCAAAGAGAAGGAGAAAGGCGAGAGAGAGTGAGAAACATAAAACCTGCAGGAAAGGTTAAGGTTTGAACTTTGAAGAGATTTAACATTTTTAATTACTATATTTACAGTTGGCAGCATCTCTTGACAACTTTTTTTCTCTTTTTTATCTGCCCTTTTTTTGGCAACTTTCTTTTTCTCTTCCCTATATAGAGCTAATTTATAAAATAGACTTAACAAAAAACTTAAAATTGGAATAGCTGTAGGTAATCATTATACTAAGTTTATTCGAAACTTATTTTATATTAAAAAAAGTTTAATAAATCAATACATTAATAAATATTTTAGCACGTATTATGTTCCGACGAATTATATTCCCAAAATCAGTACAAAAAAAACCCCTCATGCTATCCGAATTCTCCCAACTAGCAAGTGGAGTTCCTGTACCCATTCAGTGATCTGATGCTTTCCGCACATTAGGTAATGTTATTTGTGACTTGAAATCTAGTGAAAATGGCATAAGGCTGACTTTGAATGCACTTGTCTCTCAATATATAGATGTTTTTGATGTGATTCAAATTGGAGGTGATAGCTTGTTCCAAGAGCTTTCCAACGACAGGTCATATGCTCAATTCCGCTGAGAAACGAGAAAGTTATGGCTGTTTTTGAAGAACCTGCCGAAATTGGAATTTCGTCTCGCGCCCGACCGAGCGTTTTGGCCCGGGCGACGCATTCTTTTCACGGGTTATTCTAATTTTTACCCTAAGTTTATTAAGCCGTCATTAGAGTTATACTAGGAGATTATTCTAGGGTTTATTAGGGTTTTCTTATGTTATAAAAGGATCCTCTTGGTGATCATTGTTTGATACACATCTTTAAGCCATTTAGAATTTTAGGACTCCTTATATTCTCTCGAATCCCCCACCTGTGGACGTAGGTCTAATTTGACGGAACTACTTAAATCCTTGTGTTCTTCTTATTTATTTTCTTTGTCGTTTTTCTCATTCTTATTTTTTTGTTGACCTGTTCCGCTTTAATCAAACGCTACACCACCCGTTTTCTAACAAACTGGTATCAAGAGAAGGTTTTAAGGTCTTAGGTGTTCATAGACGAGTTTGATTAAATTATGCCAATGAAATTCGACATTGAGAAAGTCGATAGGCAAGTAAATTTTGGCCTATGGCAATTGAAGATGAAAGCCATCTTGTTTCAAAGTGGCTGTCACAAGGCTCTTGAAGGTGCATCCAAAAAGCCTTCGGGGATGACGGATGATCAAGAGGGAGGAGATCGATTTGGAAGGCTCTTTCGGCAATTCAATTATGTCTCTCTAATGAAGTCTTGAGAGAGGTTGCCAAGGAGACGGCTAGCTGCGGGTTTGTGGTTGAAGTTGGAGTCACTTTATATGACAAAGAGCGTGACCAATCGTCTTCTACTCAAATCTAGACTTCATGATCTCAGTTGAGGAGAAGGTAAACCGCTTGAGTCTCATCTAGATAAATTCTTCTCTATTATTATGGATTTGCAAA
Organism: Beta corolliflora; assembly: GCA_947648045.1. NCBI lineage: Eukaryota > Viridiplantae > Streptophyta > Magnoliopsida > Caryophyllales > Amaranthaceae > Beta > Beta corolliflora. The sequence goes on from CANSZD010001593.1 coordinate 804,944, forward strand.
ACATCGATGTTGAAATCGATGATGAGGATATGGCTATTAGGTTGTTATGTTCTTTACCGCCTTCGTATAAGCATTTTCGAGATACTTTATTGTATGGTAGAGATGATTTGAGTTTGCAGGATGTTAAGGATGCCTTAACTCAGAGAGATTTAATTGACAATAAGTTGGTTAATAAATCTAATAATCCCTCTCAAACTAATGCTTTGGTTGCTCACGGTGGTAAGAACTTTAGCAAAAATAAAATATGTAACTATTGTCACGTGAAGGGTCATGTCAAAGCCGAGTGTTGGAAATTAAAGAAGAAGAATGGGGAAAAGTCCAATGGGGACCAATCCGTAAATATTGCCAACGATGCCTTTGATGATGATCTTGCACTTTAGGGTTACAAGTTTTAGGGCTGCGGTTTCTACGATCTCTTCATGATTGGTGCCCTTTTGAGATCTCTTGGTGAAACGAGAAATTAAACCGTGTGGATTTTTTTCTATGGAGTCTATGATAGATTGCTTTTGAGTTTGTAATAAAGTAGCAATCTTGGTTATGCATTAGATTTTTTGTTCTAGTTATGCTATTTCTTATCTCAATTTAGTACTTTTGTGTTTTGTTAAGTACAATTGCAATTTAGAAATTATTGATGTAATTTAATTTTCTAGAATTGCTTAAGTTTGTTGTTGAGATGAAGAAGTGTTTGAAGAGAGTTTTGGTCAATTTTTAATAAGCATGCTTGGCATTGGTGACATTATACTCTCAATCTAGGCCATGTGATGATTTTGTATATGGAGTTTTGTGTTCGAAGACGCATCGGTACACAATTTATAGAAGATGTCTGTTCTTGACTGCCTAAAGTGAGTAGACTTATGTAATTTTATTTAAGGTGGAGGTTCTATGTTTATGGTGAGCATCACTTTTTGGTTTTCAGTTCAAGGTGGAGTTATCTTGATTGATCGGTTTCAAGTCAAGGTGGAGTTGACTTGAAATCTTGTGAAAATGGCATAAGGCTGACTTTGAATGCACATATATCTCAATCTATAAATGATTTTGATGTGATTCAAATTGGATGTGATAGCTTGTTCCAAGAGATTTCCAACGACAAGTCATATGCCCAATTCCGCTGAGAAACGAGAAAGTTATGGCTGTTTTACGAAGAACTGTCGAAATTGGAATTTCGTCTCGCGCTCGACCGGGCGGGTTTTGGCTCGACCGGGCGGTTTGGCACGGGCAACCGGGCGATGCGTTCTTTTCACGGGTTATTCTAATTTTTACCCTAAGTTTATTAAGCCGTCATTAGAGTTATATTAGGAGAATATTCTAGGGTTTATTAGGGTTTCCTTATGTTATAAAAGGACCCTCTTGGTGATCATTGTTTGATACACATCTTTAAGCCATTTAGAATTTTAGGACTCCTTTGTATATTCTCTCTGTTTTCTCCATTATAGTGAAGAAGCTCTCGAATCCCCACATGTGGACGTAGGTCTAATTTGACCGAACCACGTAAACCCTTGTTCTTCTTGTTTATTTTCTTTATCGTTTTTCTCATTATTATTATTTTGTTGACTTATTCCACATAAATCAAACGCTACGCCACCCGTTTTCTAACAGGTAATACTGATTGAACTTGGAATTATAAAAATTTTACAAGGACTGTACCGCGTACTTGCACTTGCAAATAAAGTGAGTTGTTTTGTAACACCCGCTTTTCTTTGCATCTAACAATATTCAGGTTTCAAAATTTATCTACTATTCTTAACTGTATAAATGGATTGCTAGGTGTGCCGATGACAAGCTTAACGTTCGTTCTAACATACCAGCTTTTGAAAGTTAGTGAAAATTATGGAAATGAACTATATCCCCATTGAAGTAAGCCTCAAACAGAATGTTGAAAACTTGAAGAAGAAGAAGAGCTTGGTCACCTTTGAGTTTCAGCGGGGTGTTAACCAATCTATACTAATATATTAAAAGGCGTGCCTAAACAAGAAACGGTGCCAATGCAATCCACAACAATTAAAAATATTAGAAATTGCATAGTATAGGGTTTGATCCCGGGACCTCAAGAACATATACTTAAGTCTTAACCACTAGACCAAATAACATTTAGTGTTATCATCTTAAAGTATAATATTAATAAATGAAAATTTTCCTTACCCGAGGCGTAGCCCGGGCCTAATAACTTGTGTTTACACAATACCTGTAAATTATTTGGAAGCATTTTCAATATGTTACTAGGTAAATATGTGTATCCTTTGTCTTTCCTAATGCTATATATCAAACTCACTACAGACAATTTAAAAAGTACTATTCAAAAGGCACATCCACAAACTTCACTAATTTAACTTCGCATCATACGGTATCGTTTTGTTCTTGGATTGTCATCATCCTTTAAAAAAATATTATGATCCGCATACAAATGCCTTACTTCACATTCTCATAATAGAAGACAAGAATTGAAAGCGCAAACATTCAACATCTTCTTACCATATCATCGCATTCAATATTCTAAATACAATTATCTTATTTCAATATCTTAATTAACACTGTCCTGCCCGCGTTAGCGCAAAACTAGTTTTAGAAAGTTTAGGGCTAAGGAGAAGTTCATTTATAATATACTAGCCTTATATGCACGCGATGCGTGCGAAAACATGTAGAAATTAAATTAATTACATTACATCTAATAAATCAGGGATTTTTAATTTTTAATCTTTAATCCCACTAAATCAGAGATTTTTAGATTTTTTCAAAAATTTAGTTGAGAGTGAAGTAAGTGACTGTGTTGTAAATTTTCATGTTTTCTTTTTGTTGTGCCTTTTCTTTTATCTTTTTTTTTAATTAATTAGGTAGTTACATCCCTTTTTTATTTTTCTCCTTTTTATATTTTTTCGTCTTCCACCCCTGTTGCCATCCCCTGTTTTCTCTTTTATCTTTAATTTTGTAGTATAGTAGAGATGTATCTCAAAGACCAATAGGGAGCTAAAGTTGTACATAAATTTAAGTAACGTTTCTATTATAAATGACAAATGTGTACATGTCAAACAAAAAGTTAAATATATACATCTCAAACTCGAACATGAAGCTGAATTTGAGCACAAAATCTCATAAAATACAATATGATATCATCTCTTGTATATCAAACAAAAGTCTCAATAATGCGACAATGTGACACCAAAATACAATAGCAAAGATAAAATAGCGTTATTCGACAAATGAGCCAAAAACATTATAAAAGGATGGCTTAGAAGGCACTTTAAATAATATATTTGGTATATATAATTCTCCAAACAAACAAAAGTCTATACTGATAGTATATAATTTAGTCAATGATATTACAAAAGGAGGGCTTATGCACTTGTTCCCACTAAGGGTCCGTTCTGTTCAACTTATTTTGTCTTATCTTATCTTATCTTATAAGATCTTATAAAATCTTATCTTATCTTATCTTATCTTATCTTATCTTATATGATCTTATCTTATCTTATCTTATCTTATCTTATAAGATAGTTTATTGTGTGTGTCTAACATCTTATTTATCTTATCTTATATTATCTTATCTTATCTTATCTTATAAATCTTATATAAGTTAAAATAAGTTGAACAGAACAGACACTAAATTATGAAGACACCATCTCTATCATAAGAAAGACCATAATAATACCAAGTGCAAAAAAATGCCCTCTAGTCAATGATATTTGTTTCATTTAACATGTAATACAAAATTAATAATACCAAAAGTGTGTAACTATATGATAGAGAAAAATCATCTAACAATGTAATACAAAATTAAGGTTGTCAGGTTATTATATCTTCTCTTGTACAGTACACACTTGACACTTCGGTCCCCCTCTCTCTCTTTAAAAATTCAGCCTCTACCCGTCTACCACCACGCCACCACCGTCCATCGTTGCTTCGCTCTGCACCTCTTACTCCCGCCTCTCCTGTATATCGTAGCTCTCTCTCTTAGAATGAGAAATTCAATTATTCAGCCCCTTTGTTTCTCTGTCCTTAAATGAAAAATTAATTTTTTTTTGAAGAATTTGAGAAGCACAGCAATCGACGGTTCTAATTGAAGGTAGAGGAAGAAGTTTTGGAGAATTAATTGGGTTTTTTTTGGGTCAATCAAAGCACTGAGATAATTGAAGGTGGAGGAAGAAAAATGGGAGAAGAAACAGAGATTTTGGATTGCAATTGAGGAGGTTAGTTTGAAATCTCTTCACTTTCTTATTTGCATGCTAGTAAACCACAAAAATTTTCTTTCTTCCAATTTCTTAGTTTTTTTTTCTCGAATTATTATTCTAGTTGGAAAAATGACTTGAAAATGAATAATTTTTTATAATTGGAAAACGGTAAAACATAATTTTTTTTATCCCTGAAAAGAATTTTTTTAAAATACACTGTAATTATTTTTATGGAAAGTTTGGTGTTTTAGAATTAGTAATCCATAAAAAGTTTGAATTTTTGTTTTGAGAAATTATAGTGTTGCATTCTAAAATTGGTGAGCGTTTTTCATTTAAGAAATCCCAAATGGAGAACTCAGTTTGCACATCGAAGAACACATGGAAGATGATCTTTTTGAGTGAAGTAAAACTCCTAAATGGTCTTCCAATTCTTGTTCTTTTGGACGATCTAATATTGCTAAACTTTCACCAACTAACAATGTTGTTCTCACTTAAACTCATAAGCTTTTGAGTAAAGTAAATTTTTTTAGGATATAACATTTGTAGGTTTGTCTTGATTCGAATTGATTGAATTTTGATTAATCATAACACAATCAAATTGAAAGACTTAAAAATTACCTTTTTTGAGTGTTATCTTAGTTGAACTTGAGATTGCCCTTTGGAAGTTGAATTTGAGACTCCTCTTTCTGATCCTCTTGTCAATTATGTTGTTGGAGTACTTGTGAAATCAAACCATAGAGATAATTGTATTAGTTATAAAATCTCTATTCTATAAGGTTGCGTTTGGATACCCATATTTCATTTCAAATAGTTCAATTCAAATTCAGAATTTCAATTTATGGAATTCAATTCCAAGTCCAGTGTTTGGGAAACTTACGAATTTCAAATTTGGAATTTCAAATTCTAACAAGCTGTTTGGGAATACATAGAATTTCAAATCTTGAATTTCAAATTCAAATACTGTTTGGCAAACCAAGCTAAAGTTTGGGATTGTAATTCAATCTCTACAACCACCGAAATAAAACTACTAATCACTAATACATAATAAAATCCAGTCTAACTTTTGCTCCTCCGGTAGATGTTTTAGCATATCAAACTCATTCACCGTCCCATTCATAAACCTCTTCACAGCCTTAAGCACTTGTTGATGCGAAATGTCTTGGGAACTTGGTTTCGGAGGGCCTTGCGCTTTACTCACATACTCCTTCAAAGAGTCCGCAAAGAGATTTTCCTGCATGTTAAAGCAAAGAAAATCTGAATCAGTAATGTACATCATTTTGAACTAAGTTATACTAAACACCATTCATTCAACCTTACACACATCAGGAACCTAGAAAAGAAGACAATCTGAAGCATTTCAGCTTCACTATTTTTGAGTAAGAGGAGAGAGTAAAATTCATTCTAATAGAAGGATATATCATCATTATTGGCACAAATAAGTTACAGCCCAATCCTAGAGATTCATTTACCATTACTCGCACGAAGTCCAAACATGCAACAAAGCACTTAGATACAAACATGATGTTAGCACTGAAACATCCAACGCAATAGCAGCAGACATATTAAAAAAAAAAACAGAGAGCATAAGTCTATATGCACGGGAAATATACAATACAGGAGCAGCAAATGTGCTTACATAAATACAGAAAGACTAGAGAAGATAAGTCTATAAGCATGGGAAACAGTTAACCCTTTTCGTTTCCCTGTGACATCTCATTAACCCTGTGACATCTTCTATGCATCCTAAAAATATTATTGTTTCCCTCCATAATATAATAGTCAACAACATTCGCAGTGCTTCTATTGCAAATAAGTATATAATCAAATTTCTAATCACTTTGAAGTTTAAGACTGAGCAAAAAGTCCCTAATTTCATCTTGTCAATAGCACATGTAATCACAGCAAAAGCATCCTTGACTGTATCAAAATGTAAAACAAGCATCTGGGTAAAGCATGCATTAGAGTGAGTTCCATAAACAATAATGGGTTTTTCTATGATATACCCCTGTGTTTTTTTTAATTCTATAATGTACCCCTAATGTTTTTTATTCTACACTGTACCCCTGTGTTTTTTAAGTTTTCTACATAGTACCCCTACGTTAAATGAACGTAACGTTTACCGTTATCTCTTTGCATTTCTGGGCTTCTCTCTCAACCCTCCCCCCTGCCAGCCCCGTAGCCCAGCCCCCACCCCCTCGCCCTCCACCTCCGCAACACCATGACCGCCCCCGGCCAAGTCCTCCACCCCCGTAACCACCATACCGCCGCAACCACCAATGTTTTTATAAGAATCAACCCGGATTCAATCGTGGGGGTGCTCGGAAATCGAAAGGGAGGGGGTGGGGGCAACGGAAAGCGAAGGGAGGGGGTGGGGGCAACGGGAAATCGAAGGGGAGGGGGTAGGGGATGCGGGAAATCGAAGGGGAGGGGGTGGTGGGGCTGCGGGAAATCGAAGGGGAGGGGGTGGAGGTCGCCGGAAATCGAAGGGGAGGGGTGGGGTTGCGGGAAATCGAGGGGGGGGTTGGGGTTGCGGGAAATCGAAGGGGGGGTTGGGGGTTGCGGAAATCGAAGGGGAGGGGGTGGGGGTTGGGCTAATAGGGGGAGGGGGGGGGGGATGCGGTGGAGGAGAGGGGGAGGGGGTCCGGGCTGGCAGGGGGGGGGTTGGGAGCCGTGGCGGTGGAGGGGGGAGCGAGGGGGCCTGGGGTGGAGGGGATGGGGAGGTTTGGGTGGGAATTCAAAAATGTTTAATGTCCGTTTTCATTAATACACACTAGGGGTACCATGTAGAAAACTTAAAAAACATAGGGGTACGGTGTAGAATTAAAAAACATTAGAGGTACATTATAGAATTTTAAAAAACACAGGGGTATATCATAGAAAAACCCAACAATAATTATAAAAAACAGAGCCCCACTATAACCTTGACACAGGAAACAAAAAGGAAAAGAAAATAGTGTGGATGAAATTGGGAATATAAGGACGGTAAAGTAGCAGCACTATAGCAGTACTATAATGGACTAATGGTAACATAACCCCTTGAAGCTTAGTTCTGTTTGGTCTCAAGATCTGCATAGCTGTCATTAGTATATATTGTACATTCATGCATTCAGACACACATGTATAACTCCATCAAAGAGTATTTGGTCCTTTAGTAGAGCTTCTAGTTATGCTGCCCTAGCTTGGTCGGTTTTTCAAGTTGGCTCAACAAACTTTGTTAAGCTTGAAACAGCTTATAAAGTGCCAACTCAACCTCAAATGATTCAATTATCTTCAAATAATATCATATAGCAAATGCAAATATCTGCTAAAAACAATCTGCATAACTGGGATAAGAGAAACTGGTACACTATTATCTGTTAAAAACATTCTGTATAATATGGATAAGAGAAACTGGTATACTTTTTGGTAGTAGCAGAACAAATCAAATCTCATACATATTGATATTACAGAATATTAATAACCCAGTAACACTGATGAAAATCAGACCTTTGTAGGCTCAGGTCCCAAATACCGTTAACAATAGAGGTAGCAACAAGGACGCCTAACAATTCAGCTCCAGCCACTAAAGCAGCTTGAGCCAATCCACTAAAACTTATAAGTCAGCAAATGCATTATGCAAAAGAACTTATAAGTCACCAATTTCACACACACATAGAGTGCACACCTTGCCGCCAAGTAACTCCCACAATACAGCTTTGTGATCATATACATTGTTTGTGCACGCTCACGCTCATTCCATGTTACTTCCTTCACCTTGTATCGTTGACCATACCATGCCCCCACAACTAAAAAATGTAATACACTCCAATTAGTAATAACTGGCAATCCTCTTCACTGCAAAAGTTTTCTCCAAAACCTTAGATATTTTCAGAACAAGTAGTTAGTTCAGTATTTCTCCATAAATAGACATCACCCAAATCTCACATACTTCCCAAATTAAAAAATTAAAAAACCATATAGTATATCCAAAACAATCAACATTTTATTACTACCTAACTAAAATATACTTCCATTCACAAATTTTATTAATACCTAACTGTTATATTGCAATTATCCAAGAACCCCATAAACGGTTATATGCAGACAGAAAAAAAGTTCATTATCACATCACATTGTAACATAAAATCCTAATTAGCATAAAATCTCATTTTTAGTTTTCGCAAATTATAAACCCTAATTACCACAAAATCTCAAAAGGAATTATAAGAGAAAAAAAGCCCTAATTAATCAATACAACAGACAAAAGAGCAAGATATAAATAGATGATACATAGAATCGAAAATTCAATCAATTACACATTCTAGATCAGAAGATAAAATTTATTCCAAAAAAAAAAACCTAAAACAATATTTATAAATCAACAATCAAACAATAACTCGTCAAATCCATGGTAAAAAAATTAAGAATTGAGAAACTAACCTTAGAAATGAGATTTCGCAGTAAAGGAGGAGAGAGAAAGCTTGAGGAGAGAGAAAGCCCAAGGAGAGAGAAAGCACGAAGAGAGAGAAGGAGAGAGAAAGATGTCGACGTTTATTTGGGATTTCAAATGACAAGTTTTGATATTGGATTTCAAATTCTCAAATATGAGCTTATGTTTTAAATGTGTTGGAATTGGGCCAATTCCAAATCCAAATGTTTGGATTATCCAAACATGTTATTTGGCCAAATCCAGCATTTCAAATGAAATGCTTAAAACCAAATAGGCCAAGAGGATTCTGAAGAACACACCAAATTTTATGAATTCTGTAATTACCTGATATTGGTCTCACAATGAATTTTGCAGGTAATGGATGGGAGATTATGAAGAATGGGAGTAGAGGAAGAAATGGGAACGCAACTGTTGGGATTTTTGGTAACTGTGTTGGGGGAGTTGGGGTGATTTTGTTTTGGAGTGATTGAGTGAATTACGGTTATTTGTGTGTCGTGATTTTGTAAAAAGATTTACTGTGATTTCTTTTATTAGATGTAATTTGCTTTATTTAGTAAGGGTAAAATAAATAGGGGTTTTTCATTTTTGTATTTTGGTGTCCCTAGTTGCCTTATCGATTAGAGATATAGCAAGCATTGTTCCTAAAAAAACAAGGAGGGTAATATTCTCATTTTAAAAGAGTGTAGCAAGTAATTTAATACAAGAAAAGACCCCTAAAAAATTTTGATTGTCCTAAAGTAATCTCGTTGGCCCAAGAAACTCAAAGTATAAGAAAAACAAGGGCTTTTTTTTCTGTAGTATTATAATGAGTCACGAAAATTGACTAGTTCAGGACTAGATAATGATAATGGGCCCCCAAGAAGAAAATATATTGATAGTAAATTGAAGTTTGCGACAAGAGAGGAGGTAGTTTTGTAGTGGAAGAGATAAACATTCATCAACAAAAATGAGACACGAGATTGAAGGAATCAAAAAGACAATCTGACTTGCGTGGACCCGATTCACGTTAACATTAGTGTGTACCAGGCGAAAAGCACGTAATATTTCTGAACAATCCACAATATCATTTAGAATTCCATTATTATCATGTAGAAACCCATTATATCATGCAGAAACTCACTACTAAACAATCCATTATATCATGAAGAAATCCATTATATCCTAAAGAAACTCACTATATCATTCATAAACATACGATATAATGTAGAAACTACATCATTCAGACATTCACTATATCATGTAGAAACTCACTATATCATTCGAATACTCACTATATCATGCGTAAAACTACATCTTTCTATATTTAAAGACGCGTGTCACGATATCTACTTCAACCTACATCTTCCTACATGTTAAAACATTAAAATTAAATCTTCCACTATATTGCATATAATTTCACTATATGTTTTCCATTAATAAATACACTATATTGTATACAAGTTCACTATATCTCTATAAAACTCACTATATGATGTTAATATCAATTACCAACCCAATGCAAACTAACAGGTCCATTTAAGTTTTTTAACCAAAAAGATAGGGTGTATTGATCCAACTCAATTCGACATAAATTCGGTTTATGTCTGAGTCCAAATAATCAGAAACATTATTCGAAGAACAGAATATTTTCAGTTTGACAAAAAAGAAAAGGGTGGTGGGGAAAGAGTGAAGGAAAGCAGAGAACACCAAAATTAGGAATTGGATGATACAAATTAGGAAGAAGATCATCATTTCAATTATCCTTCATTTGGAATTGCATGATACAAGAGCTCTCTTCTCTTGATTATTCCTTATTACGCTCACCTCCTTTAATGTCGATTAATAGATTATATTTTGCTCAACGCCACCAACAACCGATGAATTGCCGCCAGTGATTCTTCAGCGAAAAGAAAGTCGATAATGGGTATAAAAAACACTAAATAGCAAACCGTTCGCTGGTGAATAAAAGTGGGAGACCCACATGTCAAAAAGAAAAGAAACCATGTTTACTCAGCATATTTTTTATATAGAAAATTTTCTTAATTATGTTTCTGGCATCTTTAGAAGTCGACACATATGGTTTTGGATGTTCAACAATAATATTATGGATGTGCAAATTTTTGGATGTACAAAAAAGCTAATGGATGTAAGATGCGAAAATCATTATGGATGTGAAAATGTAGAATTTTGATGTACAAAAGAAATAATGAATGTACAAAATATAATATAGATATACTAATGGATGGGAAAGGCAAAAACCATTATGAATGTGCGAATATAGTTTTTGGATGTACAAAATATAATATGGATGTATTAACATATTTTTTTTGAATGCAATTCATGAAAGATACAAAAACCATTATGGTTATAGTTTCTAGATGTTCAAAAGATACCATATGGATGTACAAAATAAATTTGGATGTACAAAATATAATATAGAGGAAGGTATAGAAGCAAGTTTTTTTAAATTTTTTTTACACAAAGCTTAACCAGGGTTAAGCTTTTTTTTTGTCTTTTACTGCTCACAAGGTTTATTCACCATCGAACTTTCATTATTGAGCCTCACTCAATTTCCCATTATACAACAAAGGGGTATTTTGGTAACTTAAAACATAGGTATTCTTGTCATTCAACACTAGCAGTATTTTCATCATTTAGCATAGGGATATTTTCGTAAATTAATAAAGGGGTATTTTTGTTATTTACAAAGAGGGTGTTTTTATAATTTAATGCACCCTAAACCTTTTACCCTATACCCTAAACCCTTTACCGCAAACCCTAAACCCTAAACCCTTTTTATTTTAAACCCTAACCCTAACCCTAAGCCTTATATCCTAATACCCTAAACCCTATACCTTGATACCATAAACCCTATAAACTCTTTACCGTAAACCCTAAACCCTATATACTAAATCCTTAACCCTATACCATAAGCCTTATACCCTATACCCTAATATCAAGTAGTCTTGGTTTTAGTGGTAAGGTTTGTATCTTACAACCTCGAGGTTGTGGGATCAAACTCCCAAAGGGCCTTGCCTATGTAATTTGGACCCAGTTTAACTTGTGTAAGGTTTCGTTCCATTAGGATACTTTTGCTTACCAATTAATAAAAAAAATACCCTATACCCTGATACCGTAACCCTATGCAATATCCCCTAACCCCTATTCCTAAACCTCATACCTTGTATACCCAAGAACATATGTAACAACCCTCCCCAAAAAATAACTCAACTAAGACTAACTCTAGCTAATTACAAAGTTATAAACCACTAATTAGAGAGGTTGCTAGGGCAGATTTATGCAGTTCCCTTGGTTAGGAAATCTAGGAAACTTGATAGTATCAAAGCATAAGAAATCAAACTGAATTAATAGTTATTACAACATATAATAATCAGCTTAAGTGTTAAAATAAGAATATATATTTAGTAATGCCGAACAACAATCTACAAAAGATAACACATAGCAGCGGAATTTAAACCCGAACAACTTCCAGATTAAAGAGCTAATCCCAACCTTCAGACTAGTCCTATAAAACAGTCGAATCTACCCCGACCAGAACTGGTTCAAAGAATAAAACAAGTCAGCTTACGCTAGTACACAAGTTCCACCAGTTTTAAAGTAATTAAGGTGGTTGAATATACGTTACGTTCTCATAATCTTGCTTAAAGGAATATACTTATATTTCTCAAATACTTTTTATACTTGCTCAGAATACAGAGATACTTTCGTTTAAATACCAGAGATATACGAGTAAAATACCAAATATTATTCCATGAATTTGTCATATAATATCAATATCATTCTCAAACATATTTGAAACATAATTATCAATACTTATCAGAAAACATATCATAACTCAGGGAAGGAACACGAGGAAAGGGGCTAAGCCATGTCTCCAGACCTTTGAGGGACGTCTTCCCCACCTTTCTTATACTATGCTTGCAAGACTTTTAGGTCATGACCCTACTTAATGAGCTTGACAAATATTGTTCGTCACTGCTTATGCAGCTACTTCCCCTATAAAACAAAACTTATACTTAAACTTAACTCATTTTATTCAAGTACTTGTACTGAATTCATAAAACTCTAATACTTATACTCCAAATATCAATTCATACATTTAAAATAGGCTTTGTCATGTCAAGTTCCTCCTAACTGGAGAATGGAATGGTTCTCAACAGGGCTCAATAAAGTGAAGTTAAAGGTTTTCAATGTTATATAATCAATTTTGATTATCTCAAAAAGGTTACTCAACAAAGGTGAGAAACGACGTGCAAAGGTTATTCGGATAGATATTTAGACGCATAACAAAATTGTGTTAAATTAAGAGAACAAAATCAACCAATGGTTCGAGAAAGCTCACGGTTGGGACGAGTATTTAGGCGAGCCAACAAAGAAGTATAACAAGGTTCACATACATGGTTAAAGTTTTTAAGGGTTGCCCAATGTTAGGCTTTAATAGGATTTTAAGTTTACATGATAGACTTTGAGTATTAACATAACAAGTTTGCGTTATTGATACTGAAAAGTGGTTAAACATAATCAGTTTTTAGCAAGAAATAAAGTCCAAATTTTAGAGCCAAAACCGTGGCTTAATTAATTGAAATTAACATGGTTTTATATTAGCTTAAGGTAAATCTTATAATAATCCAACAATTTCAACAAGAGTTTAATCTTAGAAAAATGGTGTCTTGTACTAGGTTATAATTAAGTTCACAAGTGAGTTAATCAAATTTAGGGGAACTTGACATGGAGATAGTTTTAACTCAAGATTATCAAGTAGAAATCACATACAAATCATTCTTGGTAACATGCAAAGCATAATTCTCAATATACAGGAATTTACATAATCAAATTCTCATAATCAAAACTTAAAACAAAGTTTAGGTGGTGATTCTTGTGTAATAACTTAAACCGACAATTAAAACTTCAGCTTCCTTCACCCAAAGCTTAAACTTTTCCTCAATGAACTCCCACAACCTTAAATACAACATGCATGTATTTATAAGTCAAGAATTATCCCAAAATATTCAAGTAAAAATCCCAAAACAACTCATTTTATTAACCGGTTGCACAAACTCACCTTCGTGGATTCTCTTGCTGAAATCTTCCTAAGGAGCTCAATCTAAGGCTATGATTATTTCACCTTATTTTTACTTATCCGAACTTATAATCTGATCTGATCTGAACTTATTTTTTCTTATCTGACCTGAACTTATTTTTTCTAATCTAATCTTATCTGAACTTATTTTTTCTGATCTAATCTAAGAAGTTAGTAAAGTTAAGGTGGTAAAATACAAAAAAAAAAAAAAAAAAAAAAAAACTATAAAGTGGTTATTCTTAAAGTGGGTAAAACATAAACGGGTTATTAAAAAAATCCATAAATTAAAGATAAGATGTGTTTCTTATCTTCTGGCTTAAAGACAGGCCTTTAGAACAAAGAGCTCCTTATCTTTTGGTCATTTTCAAAGTCTGATCCTCCTGCAAGAATTTGGCGTACATGTTTCCAGTATGTTTTGATTGGTGGCGTGAATCACATGCTACATTTGCCAACTTTGTTGTCGCAATGAATTCATCTCTCGCGATTCTGGATAATGAATTTGAGTCTCCTAATTTGGTAGGTCGGCACTCGGCAGCATGCAATTGATAAGAGAACTATCGTAATTTGTACTACAACAACATGAGGTTTTTGAAGGATTTGTGATTTGTCCTTCGATTAGGTTGGCACCAATAATAGAATATGATTAATTAATTTAAATTAATAATTTAAATATTTTAGATGGTTGTAGTTTTTTAGAGACCAACTACAATCTATAAGTTCTAGTGTGATGAAAGAATTCCTTCTGTTCAATTCTTCCTTGAAACAAAAGACTATCTCTACCTTGGTAGAGAACCCTACCGGCTGGTTGTTTCTTCGCTGCGCAATAGTGCTCCTCGGCCATGGCTGAGGAGCTTTCACGTATTCTTTGTCAATTAAAAATCGATGATGAGGAGGATACAATTCTGGACCTTGATACTCTTAACCCTAACGTGGAGAATAAACTATCATTTGTACTTTTTGGGCGCCTTCTCGCTGAACGATCCTATAACGTGGAGGCCTTCAGACGTACGATTACTTCGGTTTGGGCACCTTCACAATGTCTGGTAATTAGGTTAATGAGTCCCAATTTTTATGCCTTTCAATTTTTTTATTGGAGAGACATGGCTAAGGTTCTTGAAGAGCGTCCATGGTGTTTCCATAATATGCTCATATCACTAGTAGAACAATTGCTTATTGTTGCGGTCATTAAGTGGCCTATTGCGGCGGTTTTGGCCGCGCAGCAATTAAGGGCACCTATTGCTGCGGTTCCTATCCAAAACCGCAGCAATAGGTACAGGTATTGGTAAAAAAAAAATTTTTTTTTGCACTTTTCCATCAAATTTTAAAGAAAATAATGTAGGAACAAAATAAAACACTACTGATTCAAAATAACAGTGATAATCCATTATTGCACCAAAATAAATAATAGTGATATTAACAATGATAATGATAATAATAACAAGGAGTGATAAAAATTATAATAATAATAACAAATCAAATCTCAGCCGTAAAAACAAGTCTCAAACACCACCAAACCACCACAATCACCACCGTCCATCCATCAACCGACCATCAATTTTAAACAAAAATAGAAAATAAACAAATATACGCAAATCAAATAAAGTAAAAAAAACCTAAAAAATGTGGACATCAGCAGTGTTGAGAGATCGAGAAGCATTCAACTTGTTTTTGATGAAGAAAACATTCTTGAACTCCATTCGCAGCTAGGGTTTTATAAAGCGACGCCATAACTGCATAACAACATCAACAATTAAGCATAAAATTGAATAAAATTTGAGTGCAGAAAAGAGTGAAAAAAACTTACAGTCAGATTTGATGGAAGAAAATTACCAGTTTGATTGAGAAAGTTGAGCAAGGAAGATTCGAGTGTGGTGGACCGGCGGAAACGGCACCGCTTGCAGCGAAAATGGACCGGCGGCATCAAATCAAGTCCGCTTGCTCCGTCGCACTGAAACTCGACAGTGATTCACGACGAGAGGACGACGACGGCAAGGCTGGTGATGGGCCAAGAGCATCCGCCGCCGCCGAGATCTGAAACTCGAGCCAAGATCTGAAACTCGAGCACCGACGTCTCCGGCGAGAGGCGAATTTCGAAGGATGTTTGTTGTTGACGACGACGGCGACGAAAAGCAGAATTCGAAGGATGTTTGTTGAGCTTTCGATGGTGATCGAAAGGATCGACGGCCGAATTTCAGATCTCGACGGCGATGAGACAAGAAGAGGGTATGAGAGAGGCGAGACAAATTGAGAGAGGAGGATCGGACGAGAGAGAGGACTGAATGATGAGAGAGGCGTATAAGTGATGAGTGACTGCAAACCCTAAATTTTTTTTTTAAAATAATTTTTAATGATATTGTTGCGGTTTCTGTCAAGAACCGCAGCAATATATTTAAATATTATTTTAATATATTGCTGCGGTTCTTGACAGAAACCGCAGCAATATGTCTGGTCAAATAGTCAACTTTTTTTCAAAAATTTTCCTGTTGATAAAATAATGCTGCGGTTTTAGGCCGAAACCGCAGCAATATCTTTATTTTATATATTACCTTTTCTTTATACGTGATATATTATTGCGTATGGGTAAAACCGCATCAATACCACCGCAAAGAATAAACAATTATTCTACTAGTGTATTGTTGAAGGAAGCCGATGGCGAAAAACAACCGGGATCGGGTAATAATTAATCACTCTTCGTTTTGGGTTCGCATTACAAAAACTTCCTTTTAACTATAGATCGGATGAAATAGTTAAAGCCCTAATTGGTAACATGGGAGATATTTTGGAGATAGAAGAAGACATTATGGGGATTGGGAGGTATAGGAGAGTTAAAGTTTGAATGGACGTCACAAAACGTCAAAACCTTTGCGTCGATATCGTAAATTAAAAGATAAATGAGGCCGTGAGTTTCAAGTTGATTTTGCCTATGAAAGCCTTCCCTTTTACTAGCTTCGCTTGTGGTATAATGGGGCATTCTGAACGAAATTGTCATATGGTGCCCGAAGAAGAGAAGCAGGAGAAATTGGGGTGGAGTCGTTGAAAGCAACCCCTCGGAAAGGGAGAATGAAAGAAATCGAGGAGGAAAATAAATTTAGGGATAGAAGGAAAGTCCTATTTTCCACTTCCCCAAACTTAGAGGAGGTTCAGCAGCCTCTAAATTTGCGTATCCCCTTGATTAGTGACTCAAAAACCCAAGGCAAAGACTATGTAGATGATGCTCCTAATGGCTCGATAATTGTTGAAAAAATTGCTGAGGTACAGAATACCATGCTTGATGAAAATTTTGATGATGTGTTAAGCTTAATTACGGGGGGGTCCACAAACCGATCAAACATCCCGGGTTCCATTCGTTTCGCCAAGACAAAAGAAGCTCGAGTGCTGCAAGTTTTGAAAACTAAGGGATGAAAGAGAATGGCTCGAGGTGCTATGGAGGATAAAAGGGAGTTTCAACCTATGGAAACTGATACTTGTGAGTTGAACAATAAACATGTTTTTGATGATTCGATGAGATGGAGTTGGGTGATAACTGGAGGTACTAAGAAGCTTTTGAAGCGGAGTCCTTGTATTGAATCTAACAACATTACTTTGGCGGAGGTTGGTAAAGACCCATCCCCGCCAAGCATTATGAATACTATGTGTTGGAACTGCCGAGGGATGGGCAACCCTTGGTCAGTTCGCCAGCTTCGACGCTGGAATGTTTCCTTTGCCCCCGACATCCTATTTTGTCGGAAACTATGATCAAGAAGAAGGACGCTGAAATTCTTAAGGATCGGTTGGGGTTCAAGAATGCTTTTACTGTGTCTAGTAGAGGGAAAGCGGGCGGTTTGTGCTTATATTGGAAGGAGGAGGTGAATTTTTCTATTGTCTCATTTTCACAGAATCACATTTGTGGAGATGTTGGTGGAGGGGACATGGCTTGGCGTTTTGTAGGGATTTATGGCTAGCTCGAGGATGAAGATAAGCATAAAACGTGGGTTTTGATTCGTCATTTATTTGAAGAGTCTTATCTTCCGATTATGTTTGGTGGAGATTTCAATGAAATATTGAGCTATAGTAAAAAAGAGGGTAGTGCTGATAAAACTCGAAGGAACAACATCAACTCGTATCCGGGAGCGCTTGGATCAGTTCCTATGTTCTGTGTCTTAGTGTGATCTTTAACTTCGGGTATGGTGTAACTTACTCTCTTCGATACAAATCGATCATGTGGCTATCATTTTGAGTGATTTGTAGCCTCGAAGAAAGAAGAAGAAAGGGGAGAGGTTTTCGGGTTTGAGTCCGGTTAGGCTGCGGGACGAGAATAGTGAAAATATTGTGCGTGGTGCATGGGATCTTTCTCTTGGGGAGGATTTTACGGCTTGCATCTCTTCCATGGCTCGTGAGCTTACTGGGTGGAGTGCACAAAATTTCAAGCGACTTGATAAACAAATTGAGAAGGCCGAAAAGAATCTAAAGATTGCCCAACAACGTCCTACATTAGATGAATCATATGCCGAGTGTGCTGAACTTGAAAAGGTGTTGGATGATTTGCATGAGAAACAGGAAGCTTACTAGTATCTCCGTTCTCGTGTTGCTGAGGTTCGGGATGGCGATCGAAACACGAAGTATTTTCATCATAAGGCTTCCTAGAGAAGAAAACGGAATTATGTGAAGGGGTTATATGATAATGCGGTGTACGGCATGACAATCGGGATGATATTGAAGGAATTTTTTGGGGATTATTTTAAAGGCATTTTCACTTCTTCTAACCCTACGGAAGAAGGATTATAGGATGTTTTGCAATATACTAATCCTGTTATTTCTAATGTCTGTAATTAGGGGCTCTTGAGACCGTTCACTAAGGACAAAATTCACGTTGCTCTTCTTCAGATGCAACCTTGCAAAGCTCTCGGCCCTGATGGTATGCATGTTATCTTTTACCAGCGCTTCTCGCATATTCTTGGTGATGATGTTACAAACTTTGTTTGTAGTATTCTTCATGGATCTATTTCTCCTAGCTGTATTAATAAAACTAATATAGCTTTGATTCCTAAAGTTAAGAACCCTTCCATTGCTGCTGAGTTCCGCCCCATTGCTCTTTGCAATGTGCTCTACAAACTTGTCTATAAGGCTATTGTCATCATATTGAAAGAGTTCCTCCCTGATATTGTTACAGAGAATTAGAGTGCCTTTGTTCCGGGGCGTCTGATTACTGATAATGCTCTTATTACTCTTGAAATTTTCCATTCTATGAAGCATAGGCAACAAAGCCGTCGTGGTACTATTGCTATGAAGCTTGATATGAGTAAAGCTTACGACAGTGTTGAATGGGGTTTTCTCAGGAAGCTTCTTCTTAATATGGGTTTTGACGGGCGCTGGGTGAATCTGATCATGGACTGTGTTTCTTTTATTTCTTACTCCTTCATTGAAAATGGAGGTGTCTGTGGTTTTGTTATTCCTGGAAGAGGGATTTGTCAAGGTGATCCCCTTTCTCCTTACCTGTTTATTTTGGTAGTTGATGCTTTCTCAAAAATGTTACAGAGTAAGGTTCAGGGAAAGCAGATTCATGGTGCTAAGGCAAGTCGCAGTGGTCCAGTATAAATTGGCTTACGGGCAGAAAATTAATTATGATAAGTCTGAAGTATCTTTTAGCAACGGTGTTAGCACTAAGCAGCAAGAAGCCTTAGTGGGGATTCTAAAGATGCGGCACGTTAAAAAGCATGAGAAGTACCTTGGTATCCCCTCTATCTGTGGAAGATCGAAAAAAGCTATTTTTGATTCTCTTCTTGATTGAGTTTGGAAGAAACTCCAAGGATGGAAATAGAAGTCGTAATCTAAAGTTTGGGAAAGAGATTCTCCTCAAGTATGTAATTCAAGCTATGCCTACTTACCTCATGGGAGTGTATAAAATTCCGAGTGGGATCATTCAGAGCATTCACTCGGCCATGGCTAAATTTTGGTGGGGAACTTCGGACACTCAAAGGAAGATTCATTGGAGAAATTGGGACTCCATGTGTACTCTGAAATGTTTTGGTAGAATGGGCTTTAAGGACCTCACTGTATTTAATGATGCATTTCTTGGTCGTCAAGCTTGGAGACTTATTCGATCACCTTCTTCTTTATTTAGACGGGTGATGAAAGCAAAGTATTTTCTAATAGTGACTTCCTTGGGGCCTCTCTTGGTTACTCGTGTAGTTACTCTTGGAAGAGTATTTGGAGCTCGAAGGCATTGATTAAAGAAGGGAGTATATGGCGCGTTGGGAATGGTGAGATAATTGATGTTTAGACCAACCCATGGGTGAGGGCCGTTTCATTGCAAGTGCTATGAAGGATGGTATTAGTAAGGTCAGTGACCTTATTGACCCAGAAACAAAGGAATGGAAGGTGCAATAAATTGAAGAAAACTTTCAAGAGCGCGATGTGTAAAGTATTTTAGCTATTCCTTTGAGTTCCTCGCGTCCTCAAGATGAGCTAACTTGGGCTCTTACCAAGAACGGGCATTATTCTGTTAAAACGACTTACATGCTTGAGAAAGGTGGGAATCTTGATTTGTTTCATCAAGCTTGTGTACCAATTCTCTCCCCACTCGAGCACTTCTTCATCATCTTCACCTTGTGGACGCATCCGATTGTCCTCGGTGGTGTGGTGCTGTTGAAACCGCCAACCATGCTATTTTTGAATGCCCAAGAGTTATTGATTTGTGGCGTGATTGTGATTGTGTTGAACTGTGCTCTAACTCCTCTTCTATTTCTATGTGTGAACTGGTGGAGTGCTGAAGGAAGTTAGACAAGAAAAAAATCACTAAAGGGGTATATTTAGCTTGGTGTATATGGGGTGATAGCAATCAATGGATTTTTCAAAACAAAAGCACTCCTAACACTATCCTGGTGGTGCGTGTGCTTGGACTTGTTGATGAATATGGAAAATATGCTACTCGTATTTATGGGCGTGCTGTGGTAGCTCCTTGTGCTGGTTCGAAGACTTGGCAGCCCCCCATCAGGAGTGATAAGTTGAACGTTGATGCTTCGTGCGCTGAGGTAGGCTGGGTTGGCATATGTGTTGTTGGTAGGGACTCTAGCGGGTCTGTCTTGTTTGCTGCAACGAGACACGTGAAGGCCTTTTGGAGCCAAAAAATTGCAGAAGCAAAAGCTATAGTCATGGTAATTCGGCTGGGGAAGAGGTTTGGTTTGCGGGACGTAATTCTTAAGTCGGATTGTCAAGTGGTGGTTAATCGTCTCTTAAAGAGTGTCGTCTTCCTTTCCGATCTAGATAACATACTTCATGATATTTTAGCTTCCAGAGTTCGCTTTCTTTAATTCTCTTGCTTTGTCAGATGTAAAGCGTGATGGCAACTTTGTTGCTCACCATCTTGTAAGGCTAGTTCCTTTTGGTGTTGAACAGATTTGGGAAAACCACTCCCCTTCGGAGGTGGCACCTATGTACTCATGGACAAATTATCCTCTAATTAATCTAGCTTGCTTTTCCCCTCAAAAAAAAAAGTTCTAGTGTGATGAGGTTTATTACTAACTATTTATAAATCCTATGAGGTTATACATAACAAGATTGAAAGAATTGATAAAAAAAGGAAAGAATCTTAATGCTAATAAACTAGGGGTTTTCGGCTCTTACGATATTGTAGTATATTAGGAAATTTTTTGGTAGGTTAATTTGTCTCTAAGTATTTTATTCTATAAATACTAAGATCCGGTGTTTAGGAAACAAACACACAATTACCAGACAAAAGCTTCTCTTCCTACTATTGAAACCGGCACCAATTACTAAGGAAAGGGAAAGATTTTTTTCTTCCGTTATTTAGGCAGACAAGCGTGGGTTTCAATTCACCGCTTAGTTGACTAATTGAGGGATCATATATGAGGTCGTAGATCTTCGTTTTTGGTCTTGAAGCACTTGAAAAGCTTGTGGAGTTCACGCTTTAAGATATATTATTTAATTTACTGTATGATTCACATTAATCTATGTATGAAATCCTGTCGTTTGATGTTAGAAAATAGTATATGCAATTCTGCTAATATCATCAAGTTCCTACAATTTTCTCACCATCTGACTGTGAGAAGCTAAATTGAATTCTAACACAGTGCATGTTGATGCTGAGAAAATTAATGCCTACTCGGGTTGTCGTCATCCATCTTGCTCCTGTTCATTCGGCAGTAACTAAGTTCCGACTCAAGTCTTTTTATTTTGTCGGAAAACCCAAAACATCCGAAAAAGAAGTTTGCATGGATTATGGTCCAAACGTCTTTAGCGTATCTTGTCGAAAAATAGTATTAAAAAAAATTACCTCGGGGTTGTCATCTTCCATGTTGTATCTGTTCCTTTCTCCCATTACTAAGTTTCGGTGGTAGTGGAAGGAGATAGGAAGAATAGAAGATGATTGGTTAGGAAGGAAGAGTGTTGAAAGTGGGAGGGGCAATATTGTTCAAATAGGGCGGTGCCTGATAAAATTAGAGTGGCAAATAACATGTCACTTTTTTTTTGTTATTGAGGGGTTACCAATAGTCTAGTAGCATCTACCTAATTTCATTGAATTATACCTTAAAAATAATAAAAGATGAAAGAGAAAACTAGAGAGAGAAAGTTAGAAAACCTCCCTAGAACCCGTAGAAACCCTAGAAAATTGCCTCTTCAGTTCCATCAATTTTCTTTGCTCTCTGCTGCAGCTGTGCTAATCTATACCTATTTTCTTCATTTTGGAGTGAGATTGTGTAGTGAGTCACCTTTAAAGTACAATTTCGTCATTCAATTGAGTTTTTTCCCTCAATCAATTGCTCTGCTCCTAGTTGCAATTAGGTGCAATAATGTTTGTTCTGCTTCAATTAAAGGGGATTTTCCCTCTGTAATCAGATTTGAGGAGTGTGTTTTTGGATTAATTCAAGTAGTTGGCGTGTTGTTTAGAGCTATGTCTTTGGCGTATTGGATTAAATACCTATGGTTTTTAGGGTTCAAGTTTAAATTTAGGGTTAAATTTAGGAGTGTATTTATGGCTCTGAATCTCTGCCATATTATTAATCATCTCTTCGTTATCTCAGGTGCATGGTCGTTTTTAATTGAATTTTGCTGGAGTGGTTGGAAGGTGCAGTGTTCGTTTCTTTTTTCGTGTTCGTTTCTTCACGGCTCTGTTGTCCTTTTGGACATTATGAGCAGCCAAGCATTTATTGTGATTGTATTGATCACTTTGCTGTTCTGGAAAGGTGAGTCTTTGGGTTTTCTCCCTTTAAGTCTTAAACCCTATTTAAGGGTTGCTCAGGTAAGTTGTTATAGTCACTTTCACTTTATTCCTCTCTCTTGTTTCTTTCTAAATTTTCTGGTTATCTCTTTGAGTGTATTTAAGCTTCTCCTGTTCTCTATGGATTCTCCGAGTTCATTCAAAGCTGCTTTGCTTAGTAATGACAATCCTGTTCTTTCTTTAGTTCATGTGTTTGATTATGAAGTTCATGGTGCTAATATGGGTAATTGTTCTACTGAAACTGGGTCTGAGGCAAAGGTGCCTTCTGCTGATGACCCAGCTTTCCCTGGTGGTTTCCCTGAGTTTCAGGTTCTGGATGACATTCCTCAGGTCCAAAAGGACATTGAGGAGTTGTCTAAGTCTTGCTTGGTGGGCAAGATGTTGGGCTCTCCGGTGGATACTCGTACAATTGTGGCCAGGACCAAGGCGGAATGGCAATTTATGAAGGGAGATATTGAATATCTCGAGATGGGTAATCAGTGGATTATGGTACGTTTTGCAAACCCTAATGATTGCTATCTTGTTTGGAGTGAACGTCCATGGCATGTGCAGGGTGAATTATTCGTAATTGAGCCTTGGAAGCCTGAGTTTGATCCTTTTTGTGAGGAAATTAAGTGGGTGGATTTGTGGGTTCGTATCCCTCGC
Source organism: Beta corolliflora (assembly GCA_947648045.1). Classification (NCBI taxonomy): domain Eukaryota; kingdom Viridiplantae; phylum Streptophyta; class Magnoliopsida; order Caryophyllales; family Amaranthaceae; genus Beta; species Beta corolliflora. The sequence continues at coordinate 828,478 of CANSZD010001593.1, forward strand.
TTTCCAACTGAGTTATTGTACTATGAGTCTATAGCTAATCTATTTGCTACGAATAATATAGGAAGCCTAATAAAGTTAGATCAAAACTCTTTGCTTCGTAACAAGATAAGATTTGCTAGATCATGTGTGCGTGTGAATATCATTGAACCTCTGTCTGATTATGCTGAGGTTGTGAGGGTGGGTGGTAAGGTTTCTGGTTATGTCATTTGGTACGAAGATTTTTCCACTGGTTGCTCGTTTTGTGGGGATGAGTCCCATATTATTGATGTGTGTTCTTTTTTGAGTCCTCCTCTGAAGGAGGTCAAAGTTAAGATTCTTAAAAATCCTAAACAAAAGCTGATGACAGAAAGCTTGTTGAAAGCAAAGAATGAAGTTTCTAATGATTCCACTGCCGCGGAGGCTTATGTGGTTCATGTTAAACCTAAACCTTTTGTGAAAAAGAATTTTTCTAAAGTTCAGAGGGCTATGAAAGCCTCTGCTGATCAGATTGCTAAAGTATCTGCTGGGAAAGGTATAATTATCAAGAATGATGCTTCTTTGCCTTTGAAAAAAAGAATTGTTGGTCCTCATGTGTTGGGAAAAAGTAAGTCCATATTGTTTCTTTGCAAATCATGATGTGGATTCGACTTGAGCTACGATGATGAGATGAATGTGTATCCTGACCAGTTTGTAGTTGCCCCTCCTAAGCCTGATTTTCTAGGTTTTCTAGATGGGGATGAGAGTGGTGAGGCTGGTGCAGCTTCTGGCTCCCCTCACTCTTTCGCCCTTTGTGGATTCTGACTTGAGCTCTGATGATGAGATGAATGTGTATCCTGACCAGTTTGTAGTTGCCCCTCCTAAGACTAATTTTCTAGGTTTTCTAGCTGGGGATGAGAGTGGTGAGGCTGGTGCAGTTTCTGGCTCCCCTCACTCTTCTGCTATAGTCCCTGTCCCAACTCCTCTGCGTGTTGTCTTCCCTGCTTACTTGTTTGATCAGAATCAGTTTTAGGCTTTGGCTGTTGATTGCTATAATGATGAGCCTATTCTCATCCCATCTGAGGATGATACATATTTACTTAATGATGCTGATGATCTGATTCAAGGGGTGGATGTTAACTGGAGACCTCTTTTCATCCCATCTCTTACGGTAGTTCTCGTGGTGAAGAAGATTGAGGCGTTGGGGGTTGAGCCTATAGCTTGCAAAGCGATCTCCTCTCACTCCAACTCATCAAAGAGGAGGAAGAGAGCTCACGGGGATGAGGGTCACTCTTCTTCCCCGAAGAGAAACAGAATGTAAGCTTGCTTAGTTGCCCATCAATCCTTTTTTGTATAAATGTCTATTGGTTTTTGGATTGTGCGTGGATGCCAAAGGAAAAACCTTTTTGGTAAAATAAAAATTTTTTGTTCTGCAAATCATGTGGATATCATGATGATTTGCGAAACAAAATCTCGATTCCTCATACGTTAGTCTTTGTTAGGAGATGTGGTTTTTCTGTTTTGATTATATCCCTACTCAAGGGAGATCCGGTGGATTGTGGATGATGTGGAAATCTAGTTTTCTTAATCCATTCTCGTTGGATGTAATGTTTAAAGGTGGCCGTTTTATGGCTTGTAATATAAATCTAAGTAGCTTGAATATTTCCTATGTTATTATATTTTTGTATGCCCCTGCCAATAGTTGTGATAAAAATCAATTTTGGGAGGAACTTAGTGATTATGTTTCTTCTTTAAGATTACCGTTCTTGCTAGTGGGAGATTTTAATGAAATCAGTTTCTTAACGAATAAAAGTGGTGGCATCCCTGCTAGTCTATCTCGTTTTAGGAGAATGCATGACATTAAAAATTTATTTTCTTGTAATGAACTTCCCTTCTCTGGTCAATGCTTTACTCGGAGAAAGAAAAGAAGTGGTAGTGATAATGTCTTTGAAAGACTAGATAAAGGCTTAGCTTGTCTAGATTGGTTAAAGTTATTTCCTTTGGCTAAGATTAAGCATCATATTTTCTCATCCTCGGATCATTGCTTTATGTCTTTAAATTATCTTCCTAAAGTAAATTTTAAAGCCCCACCTTTTAAATTTGAAAGGTTGTGGTGTCTTAGAAAGGATTTTGATATTTTAGTTAAAAAAAAACTTGGTGTGAAAAGTGTAATGGCTCATTCATGTATAGATTAACTCAAAAGTGTAAGCTTCTTAAGGCCAAAGCTAAAGTGTGGAATAAAACAAGATTTGGAAACATTTTTCGGCAGATTTCTTTGGTAGATAAAAAACTTGAAGCTCTTCAAGCTCAGTTGATGATAGATCAAGATAATTTTAATCTTCAGAAAGCTCAAAATCGTTGGCTTTCTAAAAGACGTAGTCTTTTTGAGTTTGAGGAAAAGTGTTGGTTCCAAAGAGCTAAAACTATGTCATTTGCAAAAGGGGATTCCAACTCTAGATATTTTCATGCATGTGCGATGATTAAAAAGAATAGAATTGACTTAGATTCTTTTACGACAAAATCAAATTTAATAATTACAAATCCGGAGCAAATTGCAAGTCACGTTTCTAAGGAGTTTGAAGATCGATTCATCTCCAACTCGGATTGTAATTTTGATATTGAGGTAGATTTTTCCCTAATTACTCCAATATTTCGGATGAGGACAATTAGTCCTTAACTTGTATAGTTTCATTTGAAGAAATTAAAGTAGCTTTATTTGATTTAGCTCCGGATAAATCCCCTGGACCAGGATGGGTTTCCCCCATTTTTTTTATCAAAAATCTTGGTCTATGGTGGGTAACTTCTGTCATTAAGGCCCGTCGGGCCTTATTTCATTCGAGCTATTTATTATCAGAAATAAATCATACGTTTATCACGCTAATTCCTAAAATAGATAACCCTTCCGCTGCTAATCATTTTCGGCCTATTAGTCTTTGTTCGACTATCTATAAGATTATTTCTAAAGTCTTGGCCAACAGACTTAAATGTGTTTTAGGTAAAATTATTCACCCTCTTCAAGGAGCTTTTGTTCCCGAGAGACTTATTCAAGATAAAAAAATTTGTTAGCACATGAAGTCTTTCATTCGTTCAAGAATAAGGGTGGTAAAGAAGGGTGGCTTGCTATCAAGTTAGATATGAAAATAGCCTATGATAGATTAGAATGGGATTTTATTTATGTTATGCTAGAAAAATTAGGTTTCAATGCGAAGTGGATCCAATGGATGCGTTCTTGTATTTCTACTGTTTCTTTCTCAGTTCTTGTTAATGGCATTTCGAGAGACCGTTTCTTTCCATCACGGGAATTAGACAAGGGGATCCCTTATCTCCCTATATTTTTATTTTATGTGCTTTGAACTTGTTAGCTATGGAGATTTTATCTCATTCGCTGAATGGTGAAATATTATTGGGTGTTAAAGTGGGTAGGTCGGGAATTAAAATTCCTTTTTTGACCTTTGCAGATGATATTATGATCTTTGCTAAGGCTACGGATCGTAGTTGTCAAATTATTAAAAAAATTCTAGATAAGTACTGTCTTATGTCAGGTCAGCTTGTTAATTTCCATAAGTCTGCTTTCCAAACTACTAAGAATGTCTCTTCTCAAGATGATGAGGGATTCAAACATATTCTTCAAATGCAAAACTCTTTCTCGTTAGGAGAGTATCTAGGGTGTCCTATTATTGTTAGTCGTGTTTGAAAGATACTTTTAGTAAGACAATTAATTCTGCAAAAAATCAGTTGACTAAATGGAGAGCAAATTCCTTATCCCAGGCTGGTCGCTCAGTTCTTATTCAAGCGAATCTATCAACTAAGGCAAATTTCCAAATGAGTAGTTTTTTGCTTCCTTCCTCGGTGCATATGGAGTTAGATAAGACGTATAGAGATTTCTTTCGGAATAAAGGGCGAGGGTCGGGGTTTGCTAATCTTTTTGGTCGGGATCATATTTGTATTCCTAAGAAGTTTGGGGTTAGGTTTTAGAAAGGCCAATATTAATAATGTTACGTTACCAAATGAAGTTGCTTTGGAAGATAGTTGATAATCCGGGACAATTTATGGGTCAAGATGATTTCTAGGAAGTATCTAAAAGAATTGTCTATTCTAGAGTATTCCCCTCCTTCGAATGCATCTTGGCAATGGAAAAAATTACTTTTCGTTCGTGATACATTTAGGAAAGGTATTATTTGGATTGTTAGTTCGGGGTCTAAAATTTCTTTTTGGAATGATAATTGGGTCTTTCAATATCCAATTTCTTACGTTTGTCGGTCGCCACCTCAATGTGAAAATATTTATGCTTTCGATGTCATTCTTGAATTTCGTCAATGGAATAGGGAGTTGTTAGCCTCTCTTGTTCCCGATGACATTATTAATTCTATTCGAGTATTTATATCCCTTATCGGATAGGTGAAGACAAGTTAGTACGGGGTTTGACCTCGGATGGTAAGTATTCGGTTAAGACGGGGGCTCTTTTAGCTCGGGGGTCTTGCTATTGATCCTCCTCCTCCTAAGACTTAAGCTTGGATCCGGGGTTTAAAGGTTCCCCCTAAGGTTAGGACTTTTCTTTGGAAATTTTGTTAAGATGGGTCGCCTACAAAAGCTAGATTAGAGAAAAGTCATGTTTTTCTCCCTCAAGAATGTGTGTTTTGTAATTATCATACAGAGGATACAAATCATCTTTTTTTTAATTGTCCGTTTACTAAGGATGTTTTCTCTTATCTTAGAGACAGTTATGGTTGGCCTCATCCGTTGCTCTCTTCTTTTTCGGAGGATATAGTTGAGAATCTTAATAGGATTAAGGACCGATCGTCTTTGTTTAATTTTTCTAAGTTCAGTATCACTTGGTGGTTCATTTGGTATGCGAAAAATAAGGTTATTTTCCGGAATGATTCTTCTTTCTTTCGGGGTGTGGCGCATAGTGTGGCGCATTTTGTGGAAGGGTGGTTCAAAGCGCGAGTTGTTGAGGATTTCGTTGATTATGTTCCTTACATGCGGCTAAAGGGTGTTCCTAAGGTTTTGGATGTGATGTGGGTTCCTCCTCGGAAGGGGTGCTCAAATTAAACTTTGATGGGTCCAAGCTCTCGGATGGCCGTGCTACGTTTGGTTTTGTGGTTCGGGATCATTTGGGTGCTCTTTGTCTTGCGGGAGCCATGGCGCTTTCTTCGGAGTGTTCTGTTCTCTCTGCTGAGGCTTGGGGTTTAAGGGAAGGTGTTAGGGATGTTAGGAGTTTGAATGTGTCTTCTATTATCGTTGAGGGGGATAATTTGGTGGTAATTAACTCTCTTAGGAGGTGTTGGAAGGTTCCTTGGGAGATTGCGGGGCTAATTGGGGATCTTGATGGTGATTTGAAGAGTATGTCATACGTGTCCATCAACCATTGTTTTTCGGGGAAGCGAAATCAGCGCAAGATTTTATGGCGCATATGGGTCATGATGCTCCTAATTTCTTGTATTGTTTTTCTTCTTCGTCTTTTGTTTTGATCTTTTGTTTTCCATCATCCAGAAAGGATCTTGCAGGTTGTCTTTATTTTGCAGGATGCAGGCCTAGTGTTTCTCTTTTCTTGTAACAAAAAAAAATTGAATTATACCTTTAAAAAATTCATTATTAGTTTGTTGCATCATTTAAACTCTAAAATGCAACTATCTTAGAGACTTGATGAGTGACGAGGCATCTTCTCCACCTTCAACAAGCAAATGGATTTCAATGCTTTGGAATGTTCCTAGCAGAAAAAGGAATCCCAAAAGAATACTTAAACAAGATACTCAAAAGCACACAGAATATATGTTGGATGATCGATCAGAGCCGTCATTAATTTCCAAGAACTACCCGTAACGCCATTATTTATAGCCAAAAACAATGACCATTCATTGATTGAGTTTAAAATATTGATACTAAGACAAAAGCGAAGCACCACAATTATGCACGTCAAAATTGTATGGACTGCAAAGTTTGTTGGGCAAAAGTTGATTGCTTTAGGTTAAGTGGGGAACACGTGCATACCAAAGTGCCAAAGCTATACTATTACTCCTATATGACATCAAATCACAACCACCTTACATAACCACATTATGAGGTAATGTAGCTCACATAAATGGGTGATTGAAGAGAGCCAAAGATACAATAGAACTTATGAAGGATGAGGAGTGCACGGAGCAAAAATGCAAACTTCTCACCAAAAGTGAATCTTTTCCAAGAATTGCTAATTCCACTATTCCATATATATGAATATCGTGTGATGGATTTACTTCGTTGTCAACGCTATTTAATAATAATAAGTTCGAGTGTATTTTAATAATAATGTATCAATGTAAATTTCATACCAACATTTTTGAAAAAAAAATACCCACCATAGTTATTTTCTAAAAGTCGAAAACAAATTGAATGAGTTGAATCATGATCATAATAAAGTTGGCCATAAAAAGAAATGGATAAATAATGCCGATAGGTGTTAAAGATCCAAAAGGAGCCAAATATTAAGTTCTTTCATTAGACTCAGTGATAGTAACATTTGAATTTGAGCCTTGTTTTAGCTCTTTGGACTTAGATTTTTTCAAGTTAAGCTTACCTTAAAACTCAACTAGAGTTCAAAATTTTCAACCTAGTAAATACTCTTTACTAAGTTTTGCTATTTCTTCAAACCTCCCACGAGTTTTGTGCAAGATTTAAATATTAATTTCAAGTTAGATTTGTGATACGTGAATTTTATAGAATAGTTATAAAGTATTCGGAGCTTGCTTACAATTTTCCCGAGCTGAACTTAACTATGCTCGACTCATAAAAGTATCGAGTCAAGCTCAAATAGTTCACGAGGTTTTTTGGGTCATTAGCACCCTGTATGCATGCCTGTCTTTATACTCCATCTACTAGTCCATACACTAAAAAAAAAGTATGGAACTATGAAACCATCAATATTAGCTTTGACTTAAGGACTGGAAAATATACAAGTTACATAAGGTTTCACGTATGCAATTTTAAGGGTTAATAATAAGCAATCTGAATATATTTCTTCTATTATTTTCTAGTTGCAATAGTTTGACCTTTACACTAGATACATACTCCACTTTAATCATATTTGGTGATTTACACTAGATACATACTCCACTTCTTGTTACATTTGTCTCAACATGCATTTTTAGGATATAAAATATTTTTCCTTCCCTTGTCACAAAATAGATGCTCTTTTTATTTCATGAAGAAGTACCTACTTTTTGTTTTGGTCCTTTTCATAAAGAAGTGCCCATTATACTTTATTCTTTTCAAAAGATATATAATACTTTAACCATTCTTAACTCACGCACAATAATGGTTGCCTCTTTTTTCTAGTTATCAATTATTTTATTACTTATCCTGTCTTTTAGTTTATTCATACTCAATTCATCTAAACCTCATAATTTTCTTATTTCCAATGGTTGCCCACCAATATATGGTCTGACTTGGCCCAACTGCATGCCTTTTACCTGCTGACACGCGTCCCTCTCTATCCTAAACTCTAGGCTTGCTCCTGAGTGCTTTGTTCATCAACTTCTACCCCCCTTTTATCTTTTCTCTCTTAGTTTTTCATATTTCTTTTAGATTCTCTATCCCATGCCTAGATGGGAGTCTAGGTAGGGTGCAGTGGCGGACCTAGGATTTTGAATCTGGGGATACGGACGTACAACAAACACAAAAATATAAGAAAAAAGTTCATAAAAATTGTTCAATACATAAGTCTTACAACCAAAATATCCATAGTCATACAACCAATTTTGTTAAAAAAATAAATAAAATTTCCTAATTGAATTCATAAAATTAATTGTCAATTTCAATTTCGAATTTCAATAAGCAAACCCTAACTAATTAATGAACAATGTCCACATTAAACAATTTACATCTAAATATTCAATTAATCTAAGAATCTAACATATATAAACTTATAAAAGCAGGAAAATTTGAAATTAAAACACAAAAATAAGAACCTAACAACTTAATGTGGTCTCTATGAGTCGAACTTCGAAGTTCGAATTAAAGGCGACGAAGTCCTCAACTCCTCACCGCGTGACTGCCGCTCTGGTAATACCGTTGGTCGTCGCCACGTCGGTTGTCGGCAAGACTGGGTCTGTCTCCGTCGTTTCGTTTCACTAGTTCTATGGTTCAGTGTTTGAGAATCGAGAGAAAGGAGATAGAATTAGAGGAGCGTGAGATAGAGAGAGAGAGAGAGGAGAGAGAGGAGCGTGAGAGAGAGGAATGATTTAATGAAATCTCGTGCCTTGGCCCCTGTCGCGGTTCCAGCGTGGTTTTTCTTTTTTTTTTTCTTTTTTTAATTTGGGGATATTGTTGTACCCCCATGTACCTAGGTAGGTCCACCACTGGTAGGGTGTGCTATTAATTAAGATATAATAAATTCGATCACACTATCTCTCCTCTTTATATAAAGTAATAAAATCAAGTAGATCTAAATTTTTATATATACACTCTCTTCAATTTGACATAAGGTGTGTATCTACAACAAGGGGTGTGCACTTTTGGGCCGGGACCGGGTCGGACCGGACCGGACCGGAATGGACCGGACCGAATTTTCGGTCCGGTCCCCGGTCCACGAAAATTTGGGATTCCGGGTTTCGGTCCGGTCCGGTCCAAAACCGAATTTTCCGGTCCGGGCCGTGAGGAATTCTGTTTTTTAAAAAAAAGTTTAAAGGTTAAAAAAGTTTTAAACTTAAAAAGTTAGAAAGTTAAAACCTCATATTTATTGCTTTTAAAATTATTGCTTTTAGAATTATTATATTTTAATATATTGAATTTATAAATATATTTAAACCTAAGAAAAAGTTTTTTTAATTTAAAAAATATAAATTCGGTCCAACCGGTCCAAAACCGGCCGGGCCGGAATTTTTCGGTCGGTCCCGTCCAAAAAAATTGGATTCGGTCCACCGGTCCAACCGGTCCGGTCCGGTTTTGGACCGGTGCACCCCTATCTACAACAATGATGTACTTTTTAGGTTTGTGGAATGGAGGGAGTATAACTTTTTTAAAAAAATTAGTCAAAGATGAATAAAGATATTATTCGCCAAAGAGGTGCATCGGCAAGCATAAAGTCAAATTTCGCAACTAGAAAAGATGAAGGAAGCAAGTTTTTTTTTTTCTGAAATGATACTTCCTGCGTTCCTAATAAATTAGTGTTACATTATTACTTTTTCACGTAACCCAATGCGCTTCTTTAATCATTAATATCTTTAATTACACACAAGTAAATATTATAAAAAGTTGATATTTTAAAAGTATACAATAGAAATGAATCTAACAGACACTTAACTATGTTTTTCTTTATATAATAGCGAGAAAATAGAGTCAAACTTAGTTGATGAATAGTGTCAATTTGCTCAACATAATACTTATTTAGAAACGGATGAAGTATTAATTCAGTTATTTATGACAAATTCACGCGGTGGTCGATATTATTTTAAAAAAAAATGTTCTTATTTCCATTTTTAGTTAATAATCACCTATTCTAACTACACATATCATTTTCTAATACAGAGTACTAAAAGCTCAGACCTCAATATATCACCAGAATATGTTTAGAATTTTCTCATACAAATGGTCCTTAAAATCGCCATATATGGTCCACCTTTATCTCATGTTTGACTTGGATCCTTTTCCCCCTCTTTTTTCTGAACGTGGACCCAGCTTCAAGTTCACCATTGCTCAGCTATTGGCATACCGCATGACGTGGACTCACCGTGGCGAACAAGCCCCAAACCCCTTCCCCCAACAATATTGAAATTTTGCTTCACCAAGATTTGAACCTTGGTCTCCCATGTGGAAGATAGGAAGGCTATACCTATCTGGACCAAAAGTCCTTGGTATGTATTATATCATATATGTATGGAGTATATGGACAGTGATCAGTGGTAGAGGTGTCAATTCAGTTCAACAGTTCAGTTATGGTTATATCCAAACAGTTCAGTTCATATCAGTTCAGTTTAAAACAGTTACAATTATTAGCAGTTCAGTTCAGTTAACAAACTTTTCAGTTCAGTTTAATTCAGTTATTTTTCTTTCCAGTTTCAGTTCAGTTGCAGTTTAAACCAGTTTTACCCGAACAGTTAAACCAACCAACAGTTGAATCTATAGCAGTTAAAATACGTTGCAGTTAATTTCAGTTTTGTTTCAGTTTATTTCAGTCATTGACGAAAATCACATAAGTTCGACAATAATCGCATCGGTTCGGGTAGAAGTTAGTTACATTCTTGTACTTGTTCGGGAAAAATGGTCTTTCATGTCGGGTTTTGGCCAAATGATTTTTTCCGTCCGGTTAAAATTAATGTGGCGAAATAAGTGTAATCCAAAGCACTTCCCTTTTAAAAAAACGGTTATACTTCCCAAAAACGTGTATGAAAGTGACATCGATATATGTGTACTTTTATCGATATATTCGACAATTTGGAATAAGATAATTTTATATAAGTCGATATTCAAACTTTTAGTTGTATGCAAATCACATCATGTTTGGTTAAAAAGGACGTCTCATATCAGTATAAATTATTATAAACTTCCTCGAAAGACGAGTTAGATATTTTTTTAAAAGTTGATTAGAACAATGTCTTACTATAACTATATTAGATCAATGGATTAATATAACTGTACTAGTCATTAAGCTATATGCATTTCAAAACTGAAAACATACAGTCGACGTAAAATAAGTTAACATTGGATTATATCAAGGTATCTATGTGAATCGATAAGTTAAATCAAGATAACAATACTCCATTTAAGTTAATCGTTAACAAGTTATATTCAATTTGAAACTCATACGTACATTTTAGCCAAACTGAAAGAAATTGATATTAGATTAGATGAATGTATCAGAGTAAGTCGGTAAGTAATTGAAAATAAATGTACTCCATTTTAAGTAAGATTAAGTTGTATGATCCATTTTAATTTTAAAACACAAGGCTCTATTTAATTTAATCATCTTGAAGTTAAATTCATTTCGAAACTCAAAACATCTAACTGAATTGAAACAGATTATTATAGAATGAGATCAATGAATTTATCAATGTAAGTTGATAAGCTAATTCATGATAACAATAATCCATTTAAGTCAATTGTATGTAAGTTATAATCATTTTGAAACTCAAAGCATAAAATTGGATTGAAACAAGTTATGTTGATAGTGGATTAGATCATTGAATGTATCAATAATGAAACAACTTAACACGAGACATAGAATATAATTATTTCAATAATATAGTTTGGTATGACATATAATGAGGTTTGTTAGTATACTTGTTTCACATCAACAAAATCTTAATCGACTTAATCTGATTGCTTGTTAGCAAGATCTTGATACGAAGCAAAAATTTGTATACTATAAGGTTTGTTACTAACTAATGTTTGTTATTACTTATACAAGTACATTTAAGTGAATATAAATGAGTTATTAGTTAGTTGAGTATTTTATAATTAATGCTATAACTCTATAAGATGTTAGTCTTAATAGAAGTAATAACCATATATTAATATATAAGTAAATAATAACTTAGATAAAACAAGTACCAATAACTAGGTTCAAATAACTAATAAGTCAAAGTAGACGAAATATCAGGGTTATATTCGGTTGAATAATATATGACATAATTATCTATAATTAAAAGATCATTAGTTGTACGCAGGAGTTCATAAAACTTATACTGATTATAGCTTAATATTTATTTTTACATTCTAAACTACACAATATTAACAACAATAAAAAAAAGATTAATAGAGTAAATTAAAATCAACAGCAGAACAACTATAATAACAATAATAGTAATAACAACAAATGTAAAATTAATAGTTTAAAGTATACTAGTAATATTTAATCTCATCTATTGATCAAATTGCTAGATATTTAAAATCCTAAGAAGGAAACTACACTTCATCGTAGCCGTCGATTAAGAAAAATCTATGGCTTTAACCTCATTGACACAACACACACAGATCACTATTCCCAGCCATCCGATCCAAAGCCACAAAATTAAAATCAATGGTTCTGAATTAATCTTCTTTGACCTACGTGCTATTTCTTCTTTGGCAAGTGAATACCATTCTCTCACCAGCCACCATCTCAGCGTCATTTTTAATTGGGTTTTTCTACGTTATACTCTTGTGTTTTGCTAGGTTTACGTTGTCTGCGGCCTTTTAGAAATTCACACGTGCTCAAACTTACCTTTTTAATGCACGATGCCCAAATTGCTGATTATATGTCATTAGTTTCGTTAATTTTTTTTAATTTATTGGACTAATTTGACTTATACATAGTTTAACCCTTAGAGGGATTATTCACAAATTAGATTTGTTCCATTGGATTATAAAAAGTAGACGAAATTAATGATGTATAATCAAGGTAGTAGGGCGTTGTGCATTAAAAAGGTAAGTTTGAGTGCAGTGTGGAATTTTCAAAAGTTTGCAACGTAAATTAAAAAACACGAGGGTATAACGTAGAAAAACCCTTTTTAATTTCTCAAATCTGAATCCTCTTTTTTTTTTTTTTTTGGTTCTTCATCATTTTATTACTGTTTTTTGATGATTCTTGTTTCATTTTGTTTTTCAAGGTCTGGAAATTGTCTATCGAATTGCTGTCAACGGTAAATTTTCAGGTAATTCATTTGTTTAATTCGCTTATGTGGATCTCGTCTTTTTTTCAAGTGAAGGTTGGGTTCTCTCAATTTATACAGCTTGATTATTGCAATTTGGGTATTCAGGTACATATTATAATTTAATTGTTTTTTTTTTGTTAATTCAGGAAGCAAGACATTAGACAAGGACAAATCTTAGGTTTCTGGGTCATTGTAAATTATCTATTTGTTGAAAATTCTGGTTGTTTGGAAGAATTTGCAAGTGGGTTTTGTGGTAGAGTTTCTAATTTTGGTTTATTATTTAAAAAGTAGCAAGGTTCTTACTCAGTTGATTGAATTTTATCGACATCTAGCTATTTGCCTGAACTTCTTTCCTCTCTTTTCTCTGATTTCAAGAACCAAATTCAGTCATATTGATTTAATTGATTGATAATTTTGTCTATTTTTCAGTTTCTAATTCTTATTTAGTTGCATCTGTTTATATGGAATTTGCGTGAAAGAGGTTTGTTTCTGTCAAGAAATTAAGGATTATAATATGTTGGGAGGTTTGATATGGGCCCCAAGAGGGTTCGCCTGAGCTCAGATGTCCGTTCACTTTAATCCTGCAAAATAACGTTAGACTACCCCGGGGGTGGTTCCGGGATCGCCCCTCCGACGCTCAAGTCAGTTGAGATGGAGGTAGAGAGATAAAGTCTAGAGAGAGATGCTCTGGTTTGCTAGGTGAGAATTCAATACCTGTTCATTGATGAAGCAGTTGGCTTTTATAGTGTTGGGGATTTCCCAAACAAGTAGCATTGTTATGATGGGCCTTTAGGGCATGCTACCCTTTTTAGGCAATGGTTATTCCATCCTTCTTAGAGATCTCCCAAAACACTGGTAACTAGGTCAACTTACAGGTGGGACCCACTGCTGCCACCTGTCCCAAGAGGCTTTTAGGATCCTCATTGGGCTGCTGAGCAATTGAGCCCAAACAATTAGCCCCACGCCATAGATGGGGGATCACGGGAATCTGACTGGTGGGATGCCTGTCTGTGGCGGAATACACAGCCGTCTTGTTTCTGACTGGTTGGCGACCGGGTTCCCTTCCTGTTGAACCAAAAATGCCGACCCAGTCTCCTCCTGGTAAATGGGAAGAGGCCGACTAGGTCACTCCCTGGTGGCAGGAGAATGCCGACCCGGTCATCTCCTGCCGAATGAGGAGTGGCCGACGGGGTCACTCCCTGGTGAGGGGAGAGTGCCGACCCGGTCTCCTCATGGTACATGCAGAGTGGCCGACCGGGTCACTCCCTGGTGAAGGGAGAGTGCCGACCCGGTCATCCTTTGCCGAATGACGAATGGCCGACCGGGTCACTCCCTGGTGAAGGGAGGGGGCCGACCCGGTCATCCCTTGCCGAATGACAAATGGCCGACCGGGTCACTCCCTGGTGAAGGGAGGGTGCTGACCCGGTCATCCCCTGCTAGACGAGGAGTGGCCGACCGGGTCACTTCCTAGTGAAGGGAGGGTGCCGACCCGGTCATCTCTGGTGGGCAAGCGGGGAGGTCCGACCAAGTCACTTTTCATAGAAGGAAGAAAGTCGACCCGGTCCCTTCTTATTTAGAGGAGGAGAGGTCCGACCGGGTCACTCCCTATTGAAAGAAGAATGCCGACCCGGTCCCTTTTTATTGGATGAGGGGCCAGTTGATACTTGGCCATATTTGACTAAGTATAGAAGCGACTCGGCAAAGGAGGGGAGCTCCTGTTGGCCGAATGGGGTGCTGAGCCACTCGGATGGGGGGCTAATGAGCCCCAAGCTGGTCCGAATGGGTGCTAGCTGATACTTCTATATTCCGACCCAGTTGGTCGCTGAATATTTTGTTTACTGTTCGCTGATACGTGGCCCCCGCGTTCTTGAGCCCGAAGGGCATCATCTTGTAGCAATACACCCCTTGACTGGTGACGAAGGCGGTGTGAACCCGATCATGCTCCGCCATCGGGATTTGGTGATACCCCGCGTTCGCATCCATGAAGCTTAGGAGAGCATGTCCTGCCGTTGAGTCGACCAGCCTGTCGATTTTGGGCAGAGGGTGGTTATCTTTCGGACAGGCCTTGTTCAGGTCAGTAAAATCCACGCACATTCTCCATGCCCCACTCGACTTCTTGACCAGGACCACGTTGGCTAACCATTCCGAGTACTGGCATTCTTCGATGAACCCTGCCTCGAGCAGTTTCTTTACTTCGGCGGCCGCCGCAGTGTTCCTTTCGGGGCCTTGATGCCTTAGTTTTTGCTTGACGGGCCTGAATCCCTCTTTGATGTTGAGCTCGTGGCACATTACTTTAGGGTCAAGCCCGGGCATTTCGGTGGCTTCGTAAGCGAATACGTCCCTGTATTCCGTTAATACTTGGACGATCTCTTTTCTCGTCTGGGGGTCCATGGCCTTGCCTACTCTCAAGGTCCGACCGTGTTTCTCGTCAATAATGATTTCTTCGTCGTCCTCGGCTGGCTGAGGGCGCTCGTACTGCTTAGGGTTCTCGGTAAGGTACACCCCGAGCCCACTTGAGGGCTGATCGTCTTCACGTTTTCTTTTTTTCGAGTCGTTTGGGACGTCACCCTTGTTTTTTCGAGCTTTTACGTAGCATTCCCTCGTCGCCCGTCGATCCCCTTGGATTTTTCCAACCTTGCCCTCGTCGGTTTCAAATTGCATGAGGAGCTGGTAAATTGAAATTGCTGCCTTGACTCTATTCAGGGTCGGTCTTCCCATTATGATGTTGTATGGTAGAGGGATGTCCACCACTAGGAAGTCAATTGGTAGGCTTCTTCCTTTGCCCTTCTCTCCCATTCGAGCGGGCAGTTTTATGGATCCGACAGGGTGTACCGAATTTCCCCCGAAGCCTATGAGTGGCTGATTGAGCGGGGTTACATCCTTCTCATTGTACTTCAGTTTCTTGAGGCACTCCAGTGTGATTATATCTGCCGAAGATCCACTATCTACCAACACCCGTTTGACTCGGGCGTTGGCCACTTTGAGTTCGATGACCAAGGGATCGTCGTGAGGCGTATGCAGGGGCCGACTGGACTCGCCGAAGGTCATTATGGGACAATCGGGTCGGGGATGATGGACGTCGAGTACACGGTGCTTTAGACTTCTGGAGGTGGGCTTTTCGTGAGCGGCCGGTCGGGCCGCCCGACGCCAAGCCACCCGCTATGACCCCGATGAAGCCCTCTCGTATCCCCCATTGTTGGATTGACCAACCTTTTGTTTGCCCTTTTCCTCCCTTGAGTGCTTCGAGGTACCGGTTCGCCTTTCCCTCGGTCGGCTAAGTTGTCCAGGGATTTCTTAAGTTCCCTGCAATCCTTGGTGGTGTGACCGCACTCTTTGTGGAATTCGCACCATTGGCTTTTGTCTCGCCGAGTGACCGACGTTCTGATGGGAGGTGGGCGGGGCATCATGGATTTATCCTTGATGTCCAAGTAGATTTCTCTTCTGTTCTTGTTGAATCGGGGGTCGATGCCGTGGTCGTTAAACCTATCGACCGACCACCACGTTTTTCGCCGCTTCGATCGGTCCTTGTGATTTCCTTCTTCTTTCCTCTTCTTGCTCCCATCGTCTGAGTGACGACATATATCGGTCGCCTGGATGAATCTTTGCGCCCGAGTCATTGCTTCGGAGAAGGTTTTCACTTCGTTCTCAGCCAAGGACCATCTGAGCCGACCAGGTTGAAGACCAGACATTAAGGCGGCGAACGCCACTGCATCTTGTAGATCAGAGATTTTTAATGACTCCTCATTGAACCTTTTGATGTAGTCGGCCAGACTTTCATTCTTCTCCTGCCTGACTCCCATCAAATGAAGACTTGTTTTCTTTTGCCTTTTTCCGGCGATAAACTGGTGAAGAAATAGGTCCTCGAGCACTGAGAAATGCATTACGATCCCCGCGGGAAGCTCTTGGAACCGGTTTAGAGCCGGTCCTTTCGGAGTCGTGGGAAAGAAACGGCACCAAGTGGCCTCACGGCCCGGTTTGAACGCTCATTTGCGCTTTGTATGTAGCCATGTGATCGTCCGGGTCGGTTAGGCCCGCAAATGGTTCGATCGAAGGCGTTTTGATTTTTCCAGGGCTGGGCGCTTCAAGTATGTCCTGGCT
Source organism: Beta corolliflora (assembly GCA_947648045.1). Lineage (NCBI taxonomy): Eukaryota > Viridiplantae > Streptophyta > Magnoliopsida > Caryophyllales > Amaranthaceae > Beta > Beta corolliflora. The sequence goes on from CANSZD010001593.1 coordinate 845,139, forward strand.
GAATGGGACCATGAACTTAAGCGCCCCGCTGTTGATCCGAATGGGCTTCGATTGGGCTGAGTCGCCGCGCCCTTCTCGCTGAGCGGCTTTTTTGTTAAGAATGTGCCGAGCGTCTAGGCCCTTGCTGAGGCGCTTCTCATTTAGGAAATGCCGAGCGTCAGGGGTTTTATTCCCGACGTTGCCCCTGGGTGATTTGGATATGTGCGTCTCCTCTCCCGCAACGTGGATCCCCCCTTTAGACCCGTGCTTCGCTCCGCTCCCGTGCCGGATCGGTGCCGATCGTGGCGACTATGCTCCCTCGGCCCGACCGGCTGCCGGCTAGGCCGGCCTTGGTTCTCGCCCTGAAGGGAAGGGACCAGTGGTGCGGTCTTTAGGAGGAGGCTGCAGAGAACGCCCGCCGTAGGTTGGCCAACATATCCCTCGAAGCTTTCTTTGCCGCAGGTCCGCCGGAGCCGAGCGGCTATCAAATTTATGTCCTCCGCGGATATAGGATGGGGATCAGCGCGCTGTAGCTGCTGTGAGGGATCCTGTCTATTTTCGATTGACTGATCCTCCTCATGATCGAGGGTTTGAACGGTCGGCGTCCTGGGCCGTTCGGATCTCCTCTGGTGAGATGGTGAAGGATCCCTTTCGGACCTCTGAGCCTGTGCTGAGGGCTGTCTGGTGCGAGTGCTCTTGGCTGGGGCCATTGTGAAGTGGTTCTTACTGAGTGGTGGCGAAGCGACTTCGATTGTAACTTCCCCACAGACGGCGCCAAACTGTTTCTGTCAAGAAATTAAGGATTATAATATGTTGGGAGGTTTGATATGGGCCCCAAGAGGGTTCGCCTGAGCTCAGATGTCCGTTCACTTTAATCCTGCAAAATAACGTTAGACTACCCCGGGGGTGGTTCCGGGATCGCCCCTCCGACGCTCAAGTCAGTTGAGATGGAGGTAGAGAGATAAAGTCTAGAGAGAGATGCTCTGGTTTGCTAGGTGAGAATTCAATACCTGTTCATTGATGAAGCAGTTGGCTTTTATAGTGTTGGGGATTTCCCAAACAAGTAGCATTGTTATGATGGGCCTTTAGGGCATGCTACCCTTTTTAGGCAATGGTTATTCCATCCTTCTTAGAGATCTCCCAAAACACTGGTAACTAGGTCAACTTACAGGTGGGACCCACTGCTGCCACCTGTCCCAAGAGGCTTTTAGGATCCTCATTGGGCTGCTGAGCAATTGAGCCCAAACAAGGTTGAAAATTTTCCTTGCTTTTCTTCAGTAATTTGTCATATGATTTCCTCGTTTGTTTTCCTTTCTTCTTTCTATTTGAAGGACTATTTCCTCCAATTTTAGTTTCCTCAATGGTGGTCAATTTAATCCTTTCCTCAAATTCCTTCTTATCCTAGATTTGCTATTTGTGAACTTAGAGTTTGTAGTTTTTTTTTTTCCTGTGCTTTCTTATTTATGTCTTCTTGCAAGTTTATCATATTCGAGATGTTTATTGATTTGAAGTTAATTTGTGCCTTTTATTATGTAGGGATGAACAGTTTATCTTACAAATATATTGAGGATGAAGATACAATCCCTCCTGTAAAAAAAAATTAATACAATCCCTAAATAATTTGCTTTGAGCTTGATTTTTATTGTATCTTGTTTTCTTTCTTCTTTATTTTAATTTCAGTTTTGTTGTAATGTACATTTTACTTTATATACTTTATTGTAATTTAATCTTGTAAGTTTACTAAATTCCAGATTTCAATTTCAAAAGCTTTGAGTATTTGTACTTTTTGATGCTTTTGTCCTCATATCTCAACTATAAAAAAAAATTAAGTGAATAAACATTTTATTATTATGTTGTAATTGATAGAATTTATATTACCTCTGTTTTTATTTATTTGCAACAAATGCATTTTTTTAAACAAATATAAAGGAAAGAGGAGAGAGTAAATTCATATATTAATAATAAAATTTTCATGATAAGTTTTCATGTGAGAGTATATTATAAAGTTGGGTAAAATGTAAATTCGATTTGGAGTGTAAAATCATTGAGCTTGACATAGTTGAAAATTATCAAGAAATTAAGTTATATGTCATAAATTCAAGTATTAATAAAAAAATATCATGATAAATTTGTATGTGAATTGGAGTACTATCATGAATTTGGGGAATATGTGAATTCGGTTCGGGTACAGTTAAAAATTAGTTTAAACCAGTTTTAGTTTAAATCGGATTCAGTTCAATTCTGTTCAGTTTCAGTTTGAATCAGTTCAGTTAAATCAGTTAAATATTCAGTTCAGTTCAGTTCAGTCGATCGATCAACTTTTCAGTTTTTCACGATTATTTTCGATTCTGGTTTGTTTGGTTCGATTAGATTCGGTTTTGGTTTTTCAATTACGTTTATTTCGGTTTCGGTTCATTTTTTTTCCAGTTTATTTCGATTCTGATTACTCCCGGTTCGGTTTAATTCGGTTCAAATTTCGATTGTTTCGGTTCAACCAGCGAGTTCATTAACCAACCGGCTCACGATCGGTGGTAGACTAAGTAATTGCAAAAGTTCCCTGAATAAGAAGGCAGGCAGTCAAAATCAAAGTGCTATCCACAAAACGCAACTTCGTAAATAAGCATTTACTTACTTTAAGAACATTATCCACATAAAGTCAGTGGGTAATCCGTAATTTATACATCTACCTATTGGATAGCCAGCTATCATTAAAAATAGACGATAAAAAAATAATCAACTTTGTTAATAAGTTGTACTCTATTATTACTAACATTTTTTGCACAGCATGTCACATTAATGTTTTTTTTTCTCAATTAGGTATTCATCAGTGTTATAATTTTTTTGATTAGAACAGATTATTTATAAAATTTTTAATATGTTTTTCTTAAATTAATGTTAGTTTTTTTGTTATTTATTCATTATTATTCAAATATAGTATTGAAAGAAGGAAATATAAAGCAGAAAAAAGCTCATGCTCAAATAAAGTGGAAGAATTTGTGTATCAGGTTCAATAGTTGAATATTAATAAAGTGGAAGAGTTTGATTTATATAATAGAGATTACCGAATAATAATCATCATTTAGGTTTTAAAATATTATTAATATGAAATTCAAGTTTTTAATTTTTCTTCTGATTGTGTCAACCAAGTTATATTGTCAAATTAATTTTGATCAAAAATGTTCACACATATGTAAGAAGAGGAAATCATTCTCCTTAATTTAATGTTTAATTGAAATTTCAAATTCAATTCCATTATTAACTTGTTCAATATATATGGCAAGTAGGATGAAGAAAAAATTATTTAATATATATGGTAATTTAAATTCATTAAGAGTATATCAGACTTTTTGTGAGGGGGACACCATTTTCCTCCCCCCTTCACTTATATAATAGATATTAATGTTATCTCTAGTGGGTGGATTACCCACTGGGTAGACATTTTCCATTTACCCACTGGGTCAATCAAGTTTTATCCGATACTCCCTCTATAGCGAAATAATTTACCCACTTTTTTTTACAAGTTTGTCAATGCACTTATTGGATCTTAAATATCTTTGTATATTGCTTAAAAGTACTCATTGAGACGAATAAACAAGACCCCACATGGCTATATTATTTTGGTATATATTGAACAAAATTTAGAAGATTCTCTCTAATTGTGAATAGTGTCAAAATTCCAAATGGGTAAAATAAAAAAAAAATACAGAGAGGTACTCCCTAAGTGCTTATTAATTCCCTCTCTTTTTTTCATTTACTTTCGGGCTCACGTTTTTATCATTAATATATGTTATTAGGCATTAGTGAAAATTATATGAAAACTTGTCATGATTTTACAATTAAACTTTAACCATAGATTCTAATTTGTGTATAAAAGAGGTATAAATTGAAATCTTATTACTTATTCCGTACGAAAAATGTCTGGACACTTGTTGGTACACGTACTTTAAAGTGATAAGTTATAGTGTGGTTATTAAATATTATTTTATTAAAAGTAGATATGATAGGAGTTGCTGAGATATTTTTTATTAAAGGAGAGAGAAAGTTGGGTAGTCTATTATTGATAAAGATAATATAGTGTGGGCCAAATGGGTGTTAGAAAACTAATATAATAATAGTGGGACCATATCAAAAATGAAAATGTTCAAAGTAATTTGGGACAAACATAAAAGGAAAGTGTTTAGACTATTTTGAGACGAAGGAAGTATTACTTTAATATAGTAAATTTTAGGCGTGTCGCACCTAACAAAGATAATTCCTCACTAACCTCCTAACTATGTAGCAGGGTAAGTCAAGGTCGAATCCACAGAGACAAACGGTATCAAACACTAGATATCTTGACTCAATTTAACTAAACACGTGACAAAATAATGATAAAAAGGATGCTAGACTAATACTAACACTAAACTATTGCAAATAAGAATAACACACGAGGTAAACTCAATTAATAAAGACATCTAGAATTAAGTACCCCATTAGCACGAGCAATACATGAATAGTTTCCATCCCAAATAATAAAATCAACGAATCCAAAAGGTGTAATGCACCCTAAAAATACTAAAGACCTCTCCCAATTACCAATGGCTACTCTAATCAAGCAATCATACCTATTCCATGGAATCACGCAAGAAAGAGACATTAAACAAGGCATCACAAATAAATTCCCATAGAGATATTCATACTCTTGATTGAATCAACAAATCCATCTAGATTCAATTCCCATTGAAAACAAGACATGAGGAATCAATTCAATACCATCTATCCCTAGTATGATAATGAAATCTAACACAATTCAATAAAATATAGACAATTAATCATATTAAATTGGGATTTGGGAGGAATTTATGCATCAACCATTAATAGGGTTTAACTTAACCCTAGATTGATCATGGGATACCGGTGGTGAACTAAAGAAGTAGGCAGCCCTCGTGGGGAACTGTGCTGCATTGCATTTAAATAGAAATTAATCACTCATACTTAGAATAACAAAGCAATTATGTAATAAATAAATAGACATGATAATAATTAAAGAGAGTGAATTAGAAAATTTAGTCTTTCACTTCAATGAAAATAATCCAAGGTAGCCAAATTGTAGATCTCAAAGTTAACAATGGAGTTTTGCTCTAAAAGCTCTCTAAAAACTGATGAAATAAAACCTAGGTCTGGTGCTAAAACTAATAAAAAGGGTATTTATAGTTTCCTAAATTAATAAAACGACTTAATAAAACCCCGTCAGAAAGCAGATCAACGCGGGCGTGTAATAAATGACACAATCGTGTTGACCTGATGTTACACAGCAGTCGCACGAAGAAGCAACTACTACATCCGAGAAAATAGGCTGACACGGATGTGTCATAAATGACACAGACGTGTTGACCTGGGAGTCTGCAAACAGGGAGTATTCTCCCTTAATTCAAGAAAGAAGG